>OY856410.1:1544066255-1544666255 GCA_963693085.1 Alisma plantago-aquatica
CAGGTATTTATAAGTAGTTTTGCCAGTTTTGTACTACTTGGTACTCCAATTTAAAGTAGCATCATATTAATATATTAGTCAGCACTGCTCCAAGATCCCCCGCGTATGTTAATTGAAGAATAAGATGCTGAATAAGTTCTATATCCCAATGGCCTTCTAAGACAATCAGGCAAGAACATCCGTGGTTCTATAGCCAGAGCATACCAACAGAAAACCACAATCCAGTGACCAGCTCCTTTACTGGTCAAAGGTCAAGTTGTTAACTCATTTTCTAAATAAGAATGGCCCAACCTTCTTTCTTTTCATTCTTGGTTTTGTTTTCTGCTAACGTAATTCACACGCACCACTGAAAGCTACACGTCCTTTGCACAACAATCAAGAGCTTGTCTCACGCAACAAACCTATTCTACATGAAATGAATAGTAAAGTTTCTCATGTACACCACCCCCCTTCGGCTCCATCCACGAACTGTAGAAAAGTCCATGGACAATGGCCACTAGTCAGCGTCGACTACGATTCTTCGAGGAGAGGAGAAAAACATGTTTCGGCAGGAATTGCATGCTAATGTACAGGATCCAAACACGTGTGCCTTCTCAACGTAAGGTCATCTTGAAATAATAGGGCAGAGGTTACTCCCTGTGGTCACTACCTGCAGGTTCGCATCAGCGGCAGGCCCGAAAAGGAACTAAGGCTCTCTGCACCTGCCATCCTATCACAGTTATTGAGGATGCCAGAGGAGAGAGAAACAGAGCTGATGGAAACGGAGCAAACGGGTTGGCTTTTGACCAAAGCTACAGAGATCTTATCTTAAAGATCCAACAGCTGAAAAGTTAGGTGTATAAGAGCCTCAATACACTCGAGTGTATTGTAGCTCAACTCTATATAGGTATATATACATACATATATGTATGCATATATGTATACATATATATACATATATACATAGATATATATATTGCTCGTAGATAACAGAACTTTTTCCCATATTGAGTGTTGGGCTGATTTTTAGATGCGAAATATATCAGATTGTATAGATTAATAAGAAAATGATATCCAATCATAATAGTTCTTTGTGAAGAACGTTGTGGTTGCAGTTTCTACTCGATCCACTCAAACCTCCTGTGCTGATCTACACGGCTACCTCACTGATTATCTCTCCATCCACACAGTTAGATTAAGGAAAAAGACACTAACTTTGTAGTCATTCAAAAGGCCCTCATGCTCTCACTAAAGAAGGCATATATATATATATATATATATATATATATATATATATATATATTTGTGTGTGTGTGTCTGTGTGTGTGCACACACACACACACACACACATATGTGATGCAGAACAAGTCCTACTACTGGATCCAGAAGCCTGATAGTGCATCCGATTAGGCTAATTAGTTCTTTTATAATGTTATCATGTTTCAGCACCGATAATGCAATTATTTGTACTTTTAGAATTACATGTAATATTAGGGACTTCTGTGATATTCCCGATAGAAGTCTCAGAAGAAAACTCCTTCTTGGCCAAGTTTTTGAAAATTTCAAAAACACGTTTAGGATTCTGCTAATGGGAATATACATGGGAGAGTTGGTCCCACATCGCCTTAGCATCATTAAAGCATAACAAGGATTGACTGATCCGCGGCTCGGTGCTATTAAGAAGCCAGGACATAACACCAGAGTCGTCTTTGGAATATTCTGCATAGGTTTGATTGGTCTTTTTATCCGCAGTAGCAGCAGGAGGATCAGTAGTAAGATGCGAGTACCGGCCTTGTGCCTCGACATAGAGGACGAAGGATGCCGACCAAAGATGGTAGTTAGAACCATCGAGCTTGATGGTGGTAACACACAGAGAACGAGGAGGCTCAACAGAAGCCATGATGAGCAAAGACAGAGAAGCAGTGAAGTAGGCGGTGCAGCAGCAGAAATCAGTAGATTAGGAACCCGCTATGGGGCAGTAGCAGCACCAGAGATCTGACGCATCAGATCAGAAGAGACTTGTGTCGGGTAGATAGACTGATAAAGTAACATACGCCGTCATGAGGAAGATCAATATTCCATCATGAGCGCAGGCAGAAAAACCCAGAGAGACGAGAGACTCTCAACGTGCGATGGCTATGGCTGCCCGGAAGTTTGCACGTACAGAGATGAGTGGGAGGAAGCAAGAGAGGAGGACAGCAGGAGGAGGAGAGGGCAGGGGCACGTGGGCGGCGGCTTGCTCAGGGAGGGAGAGGGGCGGCAGAGGGTTGGTGGTGGGCGGCGACAGGAAGAGGAGAGTGGAGGGTGGCAGCGGCGGCGGGGGAAGGGGAGGGAGGTGCAGCGGCGGCTGGGGGGGAGGGGGGCAAGTGAGGGGGAGGGGGCGGCGGTAGACGGGCGGGCGGGGGGGGAGAGCTAGGGCATTGGGGTAGTAGGGGTAGGGTGCAAATTTGCAACTCGGGGAATCGTACCTGCTCTTGATACCATATAGAGAGAATGGGAATTGTGTATTAGATGATTTAACAGGTGTACAATACAGTCTCTTATATAACAGGAGAGAGTAGAGGCTAAAGCAGAGGTGAGCAATATGGAACTAAACTACTGAAGTAAAAACATAAGTGAGGCACATGCTAGGCCAATGACACTCAACAAAACACAACATATCTCTATAAAAGGAAAGGAAGAGACTTGAGTCAAGTGAAATGCATTAAGAATGAAGATGGCAGAGTGTTGGTGAAGGACAATGATATCAAGAACCAGTGGAGAAATTACTTCCATAAGCTTTTCAATGGAGATACTGCAAATAATGTTAGAGACTCGTGTGACATGAATACAAGAGATATCATTTACACACGACGAGTTTCACCTTTTGAGGTCAAGAATGTTTTGAAAAAGATGAAAATGAGAAAGGCATGCAGACCAGACGGTATTCCCATTGATGTATGGAAGAGTATAGGGGATGAAGGAGTTATGTGGTTAACAAAGTTCTTTAACAAGATCATGAAGACCAAGAAGATGTCGGATGAGTGGAGAAATAGTACTATAGTCCCCATCTACAAGAACAAAAATGATGTTTAGAGCTGCACAAACTACAGAGGATCAAGTTGATGAGTCACACTATGAAGCTTTGGGAGAGGATTATTGAGCAGAGGCTCAGATCTATAACGCAGATATCAAACAACCAATTTGGTTTCATGCCTGGAAGATAAACAACAGATGTTATTTTTCTCATTATGAGGTTTATGGAGAAGTATAGAGAAAGCAAAAGAGATCTTCATATGGTGTTTATTGATTTGGAAAAGGCTTATGATCGAGTACCTAGACAAGTGTTGTGGATGGTTTTGAAGAAAAAGGGTGTGTCAATCCAATACATTGACTTGATCAAAGACATGTATGATAGCTCTGTTGCTAGTGTGAAGACTCTTAGAGGAGAGACATCAACTTTTCCTATCACAGTTGGGGTACACCAAGGATCCACACTTAGCCCATATTTGTTCGTTCTTGTTATGGATGAGTTGACAAAGAATGTTCAGGATGATATTCCTTGGTGCATGTTATTTGCTGATGATATTGTTTTGATTGACGAAGCTAAAGATGGATTGAATGATAAAGTCAAACGTTGGAGAAATGCATTGGAATCAAATGGATTGATGATTAGCAAGAGAAAAATTGAGTATATGCATTGCAATTTCAGCCAATCTCGCAGTGAATGATGGAGCCAAGTTGGACGGAGTAGATATACCAAAATGTGATAAATTTTGTTACTTGGGTTCTATTATTCAAATAGATGGGGATGTTCAAAATGACGTTTGTCACAGGATCATTGCAGGATGGTTGAAATGGAGGAGTGCAACTGGAGTTTTATGTGATTGGAAGATCCCTCTCAGGTTAAAAAGTAAGTTTTACAGAACAGCTATACGGCCAGCCATGCTCTACGGGAGTGAATGTTGGGTGGTAAAGAAACAAGGTCTCAACAAGATGAACGTGGCTGAAATGCGTATGCTGGGATAGATGTGTGGAAGACAAGAAAAGATCGCCTGAGAAATGACTATATCAGGAATTAAGTGGGGGTGGCGAGCATTGAGGACAAGTTGTGAGAGGGCCGACTCAGATGGTACGGACATGTGCAATGCAGACAGACTAATGCGTCGATACGAAACAATGCTATTGAGTCAAGCATAATAAATAAAAGAAGAGGAAGGTCTAAATTAACATGGGATGAGCTTATAAAGAGAGATTTTGAATCTCTACATCTTAACCAGAATATGGCCCAAGACAGAGCTGAATGGAAACGAAGGATCCATGTAGCCGACCACAACATAGTTGGGACTGAGGCTTAGATGATGATGATGATAATGTAAACCTATATGGATGGCTATAAGTAAACATATATTGTGGTTTTTAGCTAGATTTGATGAAATATATCGATTTTTGACTATTTTTTAGCTTAACTTTTGTCAAAGTTTAGTTGTAAAAATCCTCAAAATTTCCTTGATGTTTCTACAAACTTCCACTTCCACACATGTCGAAGTCGACTCAAAGTCAACGTTTCCATGGTCTAGACAGCAGCAGGTTGTGCAGTAGTAATAAAATGAAATTACTGGTTTTAAGCCTTGACGTACAACTCAAAAGATGCAGACCACGTATGGTAATTAGAACCATCCAATTTTATCCTGGTCACTCATAGTGTCATGAAGTTATCAATAGATGCCATTATGAAACAAGTTTGTGTTCAGACCACACAAGGTACCCGAAAGAAAGTGTGGTAGAGCAGTAGATTAGGAAGTAGAGGTGTGAAGGATCACCCCAAATAGCACCAGCAAATTTGATAAACCCAATACATGGTCAGAAAAAAAGATATGAAACCAACGTCACGCCATCAATTAGATAGACATACGAAAAAGGTTGAAGGGAGGGAACAAGCCCTTCCCTAAGTCGTAAAGGCGAACCGAGGTAGGGTTGTCTTATACAAAGGACAACCGTGTGAGAATGGATTAGATAGCTCATAAGAGGATATAGAGAGGTAGTTGTGGCGGGAAGGAAAGCAAGTGGAAGAGAGAAAAAGAAGTCGGGGTGGAAGAGATGGAGGGCGGCGATGGTGGATGGAAGGAGTGGATGTGGATGGTGGTGGGAGGGTTGTGTAGGCGGCGGGTTGTTAGGCGGGGGTGGATCTGGCGGTAATAAGATGGGCAAATTGGGGGTGGGTCCGGCGGCAAATTTCTGGGCTGATGAGGGGATCGTTATGCAACAAGGGAGGGGTAGTACAGAGATGAGGTGTTGGGTAGCGTCGGGGTAGTGGGTAGGGGTTTTGCGGAGGGGACGGAGAATGACGGCGGCAGGGAAGCTAGGAAGGTGGGGAAGAGAGGAGGATGAGGCGGTGAGGCGGGCGGCGGTCTGGAGTAGGGAGGTGGGCAGCGGGTTGATGAGCAGGGCAGAGGTCTGGGGCGGCAAGGGAGATGGGCGGCAAGGGGTGGGGGTAGTTTTTCTGGCCTCGCTCACATGGGCCAACCTACTTCCAATGCAAGGTGACTTACTATAATGACTTGAGCTGGGGAGGGGAGGCACCACAGTGATTTCCATTGCTGTCTCTTTGCAACTGATTCTACTCTGTTGATGTCCCACTAAGGTGATTTTTGGCAGGTCAATGACTTCGGCTCTACATTTCATATACATATCAATTTATCTTTATATTCTGAATCAGAGAAAAAAATATTCTTTTCTCTTATGATGTTGGCTGATAAATCGAAAATAGCAGTTGTAGGAATCAGGACAGAAAGCACTTGTATATCTGTGAGATGGTTTATTGCAGTGTACTCTTGCACATCTATCAAGAATAACACCTCCAATTCCTGTTGATTCAGATACAGCAGTTATTTCAGAAACGACAAAAGAAAGATTACCTAATTGTCCTTCAAATTTGCAGTGCTATGATCCAAACACCGCGTGTATCTAAACCTATCACTTCCTTGAAGAAAGCTCCTCCAGCCACCTAATATATGCATTCATATGTTTAGTGTGCTCCCCACAATGTCACCTGGCATTCCAGCATCACTCAAGTCATTCATTTCTTCTTCATGCTTTTAATTTGTGGTTTATAAACTAAAACTGGGTCCAATAGACAAGTTACATGTCAGATGGATATTGGTCTTGTTAAACTTTGTGTTATGTCATGCTATGTTTTGTGTTTTCTGTTTTCTTTTATTCTATAGTTTTATCCGATATTGCTTGCCTCTGTAATAAGTCATCCCCTCTTATCTATATGAACAGAGGTCTTGTAACCTTTTCAATTATCTCAATATATCGTATTTACTGATTTAGAGATCTAATATCATCATCACTAGAAACTTTTGGAGACGTACGTATCAATCACAATTGCGTCACTATATTAATATACATGTGTCACCAGCTACGATTCATGGTTTTACTGCAACCATCACCTGGTCTGTGTTATGGAATTTGCATATATTATCTATGTTACACATGATACATGCTGTCAACCAGCTTAAAACAATCAGCCATATCTCCACTAATACTCGCTAGAATGAAAATTCCCCAGCCATGAAGAGCGGAAGTAGGATGACAACACCCATATCTATTCCACAAAATTATTCACCAATTTAGATATTGTTTATCCAGTAGGAGTCAGAATTGATTTACGGTTTCCTGTATACTTTTCTTTTTGAGGGTTTTTTGGTCCCAATAGGCATCAGGTTCATATGATGCTTAGGATTATTTTTGTTTTCCTCCCCCTATATATGTCATATATACCTCCTTAGTGAGGGTAGACGGGCAGATTCTGATTACCATGGCTTTGAATGCATTGATTTTATCTAGTTTTACAAGCTTATACTGTCATTTTACGATTGCTTGACATGTTTATACTCTAGTTCAGCAATAGTAGGATTCACATCGGCTTTGTTTGAGTACACTCGTATTCTCATATTAAAGTAAAGAGAGCAAAACACTGTCTAGGTTTCGAGTAAAAAAAAGATGGGCATAAACGCCCAATGCTAAGATTTGGGCTTATCATAAATTGATCTAAGGTTAATTAATTTTCCAAACAGGTCTTATAGACTTATAGTTCACTGTCTGGTAAATTCTAGATGAATGATGTACAACAAACAAAATAGAAATATATTGTAGCAAGAATGTATGAGATCATGTACTAGTGCTTACTGTTGCAGGATTTGGATCCAAAATCCTGCAGATTAGGGATCTGGCTCCAACTGAAAACCAAGATGGGAACGAAAAGTCCGCTCTCTCAATCTGTAAAATGACGCAAGTGAAGCTCAATTCTTCTAGAGAGAGTAGGCAAATATTAGTCGAAACCAAATTGTCAATTAACAGCTAAGAGTTTTTTATGTGCACAGATGCAATCTTTCATGTTATTTCTATCAAGAGTCAATACATTTTAAATCTATTACCCCAATATGAATATCATGCAATGACAGAGAAATTTATTTCATGGACTTACGGTTCCATCAAATGTTATGCAAAGATTGTAATTGTAGGAGAAGTCAACAGTTAATGTATGATAGTGGATTTTCATGTAATTGTAAGTACAAAGATTATTAAAGGAACAAAGGTGGGCAGTATAGAAGAATCCAGTTAAACGATGGTCCTAGGAATCATGATCTTGAAATTATTATAATGTGAAACTACATGAGTTTTTACATAAAAGATAATTGCCAAAAAAGATTTAGAATCTAAATGTATTCAATATCCTCAAAAGGAGACATAATTACTTGTCATCCTTCTTTAATTTTGGTTCAATATATCCTATATGGTAGCTTAGTCGCTTTGCCTCTTTATGATTATGTAGAAGTTTTTAATATTTTTGTTACATGGAGGACCTTTGTCAATTTACATGTAGCCTACCACTAGAGCTTAGCCAAATCAAGCAAATCGTTATTCTGTAATGCTGCTTATGGCTATAAATCATCACACAAATTGTTGTTGCCTCGTACATTTCTGTTTTATTGAAATAACCATATAACGTGATTAATAATAGAGACAAGACATAACTCTCACACCTTGTTGATGTACTTACAAGAATACTCATACTCCCTCTCTATTCGGGGAATATATCACTGCTCTAATATCCATCACAAATAAGTTTTTGACATTGTATTTTAGGGAAATGTGATAATGCCTCTAACTAATTTCGTGAGATGGGGGGGGGGGGGGGTTGTAAGGGTTTAATTATGGACATTGATGGGGATCAAATGGCTGTTCATGTACCTTTATCTTACTAAAATGTGATTTTTTTTTGTCCTCCATATGAAATTTCACTACATCCTAAATTTATATTAGTTCCAATTAAAAATTTAATGAAGTGTTATTGTTTACACAAATCAAAAAATGTAAATTTTTTTTACATATGTAAAGGAATAACAGTGAAATATATTTTAAATTATTATTTCTTATATGCTCTAATAAACAACTATTTGCTTTCAAAAGTATGTTTATTCTTTTCAATATGTAAAACTTACAAAAATCAATTAATACTATTTGACATGTGAACTGCACATGCAAGTTTTCGGTACAAATTTAACAAGTACAGATTTACATGTGTATGGACACGTGAGTACTTAGTGTGTGTGTGCGCGCATACATATATACATGTATATATACTTGTCTCGATTAGTATACCCCTTGGGCGTCCGAATTCCACTGCATGTTGTGGGAGGGGGGAGGAATTTGTCTCCTAATTCCAAACATGTATATATACATATATGTATACACATCCATGTATGTGTGTGTGTGTGTGTATATATACATTGTGTGTGTGTGTGTGTAATAATACATTTTGATATACATATATATGGGTATATAGATATATATATATATATATATATATATATATATATATATATATATATATCAATACATACATATATATGGGTATTACATATATATACGCCTTTTGGGACAGTAAATGGTGCCAACACCCCTTGAGGGATTATGCCTTGAACCAAGCCGACACCATGCTTGACTTTCAGATCAAAGATTTTTGGGATCCCCATTCAGGATGGGACCAGATCACACTTACTCAAATTCTCGATGTTGACGGTCTCCTCCTGATATCCTCCTCGCACGTCGTCATCTCAGAAAATCCAGACTATATGATCTGGACTCCCAACACTTATGGACAATTCTCTCTCGCTAAAAAGATCCCCACCAGCCCATAATCCTCACTGGGCCTCCACTACTCTACAGCTTGGATTTGGGACTGTTCCATGCCTAAGGCGAGTGCAGTCGTGTGGAAGCTTGCAAGTAGAGCTCTGTCGACAGACGATAACATCGTAAGGTGTCGCATTCCCTTTGCCTCACGTTGTTCCTGCTGTATTTCCCCTTCTACTGAGACGACAGCACACCTTTTCCTTCACAGCGAATTGGCTCTATTCTTTTGGAATCTGTTTTATTTGCTTTTTGAAGACCGGCACGCCCAGATCAATTGAGTCACTTCTCCAAGCTGGCGCACTTCCTTCTAACAGCTCTCTCAAAGGCTGGATTGACAACAAATTGATTTCCCTCATTTGTTGGTCTATCTGGAGGGCTAGATGTAGCCCAGATTTGAAGGTCGTGCACCCCACATGATTGGAATATGGCAATCGATCATCTTTATCATCAGTAGAGGACTGGGCACATTTTCTTTCAAGCATGTGGAATATATCGGATTCTACAAAGCACTGCAGTCACAAGGGATAATTGACCCAAAAATGAAGATAAGAATGACATGCTCAGTCGATGGTCCCCCCCTGATTTGGCGAACCTTAAACTGAACCTAATGGTCGGCATAGATAAAGACTCACATGGCACTCGGAGGCAATGGGTTGCAAGCATCATACGCAATTGCCATGGCTATGTGAGACTTGCCTTCCGGAATTGGATTCATGAGTCAGACTACACCTTTGCCCTCATCCAAGGCAGCCTGGTTGCACTTAAGATTGCAGACGATAAGAACCTTAACTTGTCCATCATTGAGATTGACGATTAGCAAGTTTATAACACCCTATGGGGCCCCTCGGTTGGCCCTTGGCGAGCGGCCACTTTCATTAGGGAGATTAAAAAGATTCTCAGTGACTCTACCATCATTGGCCTATGTCCCTAAATTGATTAACTCCACCCACGGGAGTTGGGTAGATGGGGATGTCACCTAGAGGAAGAAATGTGTTGCACAGAGCCTTCCCTACTGCCCATGAACCTCAGAGGAATGATTATTATGCACAAAAGAGGGACTCCCCATATAGATACTTCCTGGACAATTACTTAAACGGATTACAATATTGGTATACATGTATATATGGGCAATATTACGGATTTATTAGAAAAGATGTAAGGTTTTGATTCTTTGGCTTACAAGAGGGTAGGATAAATGATAATGCCTCCCGGTTTAATTAAATATATATATATATACATATATATACATGTTAGAAAATAGTTCTTTACTTTTGTATCTCTTTACTATTTCTACTTCTTGTTGGGTCTAGTATGTAAATATTCTCACTTTATATAATAAAGGAGAACCCACTCTAGTCGGGCATCGCTTTGACCCAATTCCATTCACATGGTATCAGAGCACATCCGGTTGTTGTAAACCTAGCCGCCATTGGTCCCCCCTCTCTCTCCTTTCTTTCTCCTTCTCTTGTTGCATCTGCCGTCGTCAGAGGACACCGCCGTCGACCTTCCCCTCCGAACTAGTCGCCCTCCCCCCCCCCCGATCCATTAGGGCACGGTGGCCGCTTGAAGAAGAGGAGAAGACCCTCGTTCTATCCCGTAGAGAGGAGGAGGCGCATCTTCTCTCTATTCCCCTTTCCTCTCCATGTAGTCCCCTTACATGGATGAGTGCCTAAATCTCTAGGGGTTGTTGATGCGTCAGACTTACATCTTCAACTGCTAGTGACGGTGCTAATTCCCGCCACACCCCTCCCGACGCGTCTTCCCAAGGTGATCATCCTCTCTTCGGCAAGTCTTCCCGGAGTTGTATTTGCTCTTTGACGGAGCTAATTCCCGTCAAAACCTACCTCACCCGCCGCTGGACACGGCGTGTGCCCCAGTCGACACGGCGTGTTGTTGTATCCAGAAGTTACTCTGACGGCGCAGATCGTATGCTACATGGTGTCACATCAGTACATGGCGTGTCACAACTGCTGAAAATTACACCCCCTAAAACACACGGCGTGTCTCGTATTCACATGACGTGTGCAAATTCGTCAGAAAGATCTGTCTTTCATCTACATCCACCAACACAGCGTGTTCGAAATCCAACACGGCGTGTCCAAAGCAGCCTAAAAAGCCTGACTTTTGTGTCTTCCGTCTCACACGGTGTGTTCTTGATCCATACACGGCATGTCATTTCTCTTGTTTGTTGTTATTTTGATCCGATTTCCAGATGGGAGATGCAAAGCTTGCTGCTTCCAATCGTCTACAACGATCAATCTCATATAACTTTAGTGAAGCTAAACTCACAGAATTATCTCCTCTAGATGAATGCTATTTACGTTGTTCTTGAATCCCGAGACAAGGTGGATCTTATTGAACCGGAACCTCCTGATGAGAGTAGTAAAGACTACCCTACTTGGCGGAAAAACAATGGACTGGTGGAATCCTGGTTATGGAATAGCATGGAACCCCAGATTGCATCCAAGTTTATGTTCTGTTCTACAGCCAAACAAGTCTGGGGAGCTGCAAAGAAACATTTCTCTCACGAGAAGAATGATCTACATCTTTATAATGTGTATGATTGACTCTTTGCAGAAAGACAAAATAATCGCTCTCTAGAGGATTATTTTGGTAGCATACAATCCATTTCCCAAGTTCTTTTAGTTTCTATTAGCCTTTGAAGACCGATGATCAGATTATAGATAGAGATGATCTAGTAACATGAAGATTTCTTTCCAGCCGAAATCCTATCTATGCCTCAGCCAGGAGTGTCATTTTGGCTACATACAAGTTATCAAGCCTTGAAGAAGCCTTTGTGAGATTCAACAGTCCTCTTTTGAGTCTATTTCCGCTACTTTGGGAGAACAACATTCTGAGAACCATGCCTCTCTTGTTGGTGTTGCCAAAGGAGTTGGACGGGGCGCTGGCCAAGGACGAGGCACTCGTCCAAAATGTACTTTCTGTGGGAAACTTGGACATCCAGAAGAAAAATGCTATTCTAACCATGGTTGACCCCCGGATGGTGCTGCAAATTATACAGTTACTCCGTTAGTAGCATCTGTGTCTGGAGCTTCTACATAAGTGCAATCAGATGTTACGATCTCTAAGGAGTATGACTATCTTCTTCTGGCTACCCACAAGCTTCTCTTAGCGCCTCCTCTATCAATCTTGTTTCAGATATAGGTAACCAAGGGACTTCGCTTGTTGCTTGTCACCCATCTTCTACATAAGTGGTGGATTCCGAGGCCTCCCAGCATATGATGGGTATATGATCTATGCTTCTTTCTTCTGACTCGTATATCTTGCATTCTTCTGTGACACTTGTTGATGGTTCTATCAGACAAGTCCAGGCGTGTGGCATTGTACAAGCATCATCTGATTTGACTTTACAGTCTGTAAATTATGTACCAGACTTTCCATTTAACTTAATGTTTGTTGCTAAGCTGGTTGATTCTTTTAATGTTAGGTAATTTTTGGAGACTCTTTCTTACAGGATCGCAGGAGCTGCAAGACGATTAGTGGGGGGGGGTCTACGAAAGGTGATCTCTACTTCTTTGAGAGTGGTCACCCAGCTCGCCAGATTCCATCCAATGCATCTACCGTGTTCAGCTGCTCTCCCTTACAATGGGATTGTCACTATGGACATCCGTCCTTACCGAGTCTTCAGAAGCTTGTTCCAAGCTTAGCATCAGTCAAGTCATTAGAGTGTCATTCATGTCAAATAGGCAAGCATCATCGCATTTCATTTCCGAGTCGCACTGTGAAACGCTCTAAGCGTCCTTTTGATCTTATTCGAAGTGATGTCTGGGATCTTGTTAAAGAGCCAAGTTATAATTGGCTTTCGATATTTTTTGTCTTTCATTGATGATTTCCCCCGTATGACTTGGGTGTACCTGCTTAAGTCTCGGGATGAAGTTTTGTCTGTTATTCAAACTTTTCATTAGTTAATAAAAGTTCAGCTAGATGCTCATATAAAGATTCTTCCTACTGATAATGCCCTAGAATATGTGCAAAAGGTTGTCTCCAATTTTTGTAATTCTATTGGCATGATTCACCATACGACTTGTCCTCATACACCCCAACAAAATGGGGTTGTAGAACGCAAAAATTGCCATTTACTTGATGTAGCATGTAAGCTATTGTTTCAGATGTTAGTGCCCACGAAATATTGGTCTAGTGCTCTTCTCCCTGCATGTTTTTTGATTAACCGCCAGCCTTCTTTTGTCTTGCATGGGGCCACCCCTTTCTCTGTTTTACAACCTGACAAGCAACCTTTTCATGTTCCTCTTCGTGTGTTTGGTTGCACTGCGTCTGATTACGTGTTTGCTCCACGTGCTGCCAAGTTGTCTCCCTACGTAGTTCGCACCATCTTTTTGGGATACTCTTCCACACAGAAGGGATACAGGTGTTATTGTGCTCGTCTTCGTCGTCTTTTTCTGTCGCCTGACGTTACTTTTCATGAGTCTACGTTTTTTAGTGACCCTGTTCAGAGCGAGGGGGAGCACCATCCTGAGAGTGACTACACCTTTGAGTGTGAGAGAGAGCCACCACTCCCTATGCCATGTGAAGAGAGTCTTCTAGATACCAACCCCACTTCACCACCATTGCCTACACCTCCATCGATTCAACCCATTCCACTAGTTTACTCCAGGCAAGCAGGGCATCACGACGAGGATGTAGCGTCACCAGTCCAGCATCATGCCTCCTCATCGTCCGACACTCTTGAGGTATCTGTTTCTATTGAGAGTTCTCCTGATGCTTCAGTTTCAGATTTACACCTTTCAGTTCCAACTCGTAAAGGTGTTCGGTCTTGCACAATACGTCATCCATTGGCAAATGTTTGTTGCATGTCTCATCTGTCACCAACAGCCCGCACGTTTGCTCTTCAACTTGATTCTACAGTTGTTCCTCGTTCTTATACAGAAGCAGTCCGACATTATGGTTAGATCTAGGCTATGGATAGTGAGATTGCAGCTCTTCATGAGAACTCTACCTGGGACTTGGTGGATCTTCCTCCTGGCAAGTCTGTTGTTGGTTGCCGTTGGGTTTATACTGTGAAACGGAAACCAGATGGGTCTATTGATCGGCAAAGGGGTACAATCAGACACATGGCGTTGACTTCTTTGAGATCTCTCTAGTTGCTAAGCTAAATTCTGTGTGGATTCTTATTTGTGTTGCTACTCATTTTGACTGGCCTCTCCTTCAGCTGGACGTCAAGAATGTTTTTCTTCATGGTGATCTACTTGAGGAGGTATACATGGAGCAATCTCCTGCGGTATGTTGCTCAGGGGGAGTGTCAGAAGGTTTGCAAGTTGAAGAAATCATTGTATGGTCTGAAGCAGTCACCACGGGCATGGTTTGATAAATTCAGTGTTGCACTTATCCAGTTTGGGTTCACCCGGTCTTCTACTCATCATTCATTATTTATGTACAAGTCTTCAAGTGGCACTACTATTCTGGTTGTTTATGTAGATGATATTGTCATCACAGATCATGATTCTACTGGCATTCTACAACTCAAGGCATGGCTTCAAACACAGCTTCAGACAAAAGATCTCGGTAATCTTCACTATTTTGTTGGAATAGAAGTTCCACGTTCCAAGAAGTGTACAAACCTCTCTCACTGGAAATATGTCCTTGACCTCCTTACAGAGACAGGCATGGCACAGTGCAAACCCGTCTCCACGCCTATGGATTATCATATCAAGACGTCTAGTTCTGATGACAATGATTTTTTTGATCCAGGAAATAATAGAAGGATTGTTGGGAAACTGATTTACTTGACAGTTACTCGTCCTGATATTTCTTATGTTGTGGGAGTTGTTAGCCAGTTCATGAGTACGCCCAAGATGTCACACTGGATGGCAGTCACCTGGTTTCTTCGTTATGTATAGGATCACCATGGAAGGGCCTTACTTTACAGGGAAGAATCCCGCACATACATCCTTGAAGATCACCGGATTCACCTATGTTGATTGGGTAGGTGATGTTGGAGATAGACGTTCTACTTCTGGCTATTGCGTGTTTCTTGGGTCACATCAGGTGACTTGGAGGAGCAAGAAACAGAACATGGTAGCATGGTCCAGCATAGAGGTTGAATATCAAGCTATGGCACATGCTTGTTGTGAGCTACAATGGGTTATGTCTATTTTGTCGGAAATGGGAGTATCTGTTGAGACACCAATTTTTCACATGTGTGATAATCAGGCAGCCGCTCATATTGCTAGTAGTCCGGTGTTTCATTAGCAGACCAAGCATATTGAAGAGGACTGCCACTTCGTTTGTGACTTAGTGCTCTCCAAGAAGATTCAAACACCTCATGTCAGGACTGGACAACAAGTGGTCGATATCTTCACCAAGCCACTTCCATCTTCTGCCTTCAAATATATGAATTCCAAGTTGATGTATATGCTCCAGCTTGAGGGGGAGCGTTAGGAAATAGTTCTTATGTATCTCTTTTGCTATTTCTATTTCATGTTGGGTCTAGTATGTAAATGTTCTCGCTCTATATAATAAAGGAGAACTCGCTCTAGTCGGGCATCGCTTTGACCCAATTCCATTCACAATACGCATATATAAATATATATACATACATATATGTTAGTATATATATATATAGAGTCAGGCTAGAATACACTCGAGTGTATTCAGAGCCGAATACACTCAAGTAGTTTTTCATGATGTAATATTTTTTTTAAATCTAATCCGTTGATCTTCTTAAACATCTTGTGAATAGCTCATATGTAAAATTTGAGCACATTTGGACATTTATAGGTCATGTTATAAAGACCGCAAAAATTATGCATTTCAAATTAGTTTCGCGCGTCGATTTTGTTGCCCTTGGATGAGTGACTTACACTCATCCAAATGGGCTCAAAATTTGTATGTAGCCTAGTTATAGTATGACGGCGAAGATCAATGATTTACATTTTGCAAAAAATAGTCTTAATATGCAAACACACTTGAGTGTATTGGTCTGTGCACTCGAGTGTATTCTAGCCTGACTCTATATATATATATATATATATGTCTTTATTTAGTGTTTTGTTAATTTACTTTTATATATGGACCTCTCTGTAAATGTTCTGCTATTATATATACAAGGGTACACACATTGTGTAACCCTATGCTCTCCAGTTTCACGTGTTCTGTTTCATGGTACTAGAGCAGGACTAATTCGGGTCCTCCCTCACCCGGCGCCGCCACCCTCCCACCCCTCCACCCCCCGCCCGCCGGGCGCCGCCTTTCGCAGCCCGCAGCCACCGGCCGGCTGCCCATGCTGCAGCAGTGCCGCGCCGCTACCGTGCCGTCGGGCAGGCTGAGCCGCCGGGGCTGCTAGGCCGCCGGGGCAGCCCGTTGTCGGGCTAGTCCGTCGTTGTTGGGCTCCGATCTGCCCGCGGTTGTCCGATAGCTTGACTCCCTACTGAAGAACACCTTCGGATCTGCCTTTTTTGTGCCTGCCCGTGTGGTCGGTTGAGCCACCGGGTTCCTTGCTGCACTTCGGCGTACCCCATATGTGAGGGGTCCCTCCGATCTGTAGATTTGTGCCTACTGCTGCCTACCTGAGGACGTAGGCAGCCTTCTACTTCCTGTTTCTGCCTTCGGCTGCCTGCCTGTTTCTCCGGGAGTTGATCTGCTTCTACCTCATGGCATCTACACATGAGGATCTGCCCTGTCAGGTTACAACTGTAAAGCTGGATGGGAGAAACTACCAGCACTGAGTGTGCTCCATGCAGATATATGTCAAATCACAGGGCAAGATGTCTCACTTGACGCATGATCCGCCTCCCGTGCCTGCTGCAACACCCGACTCAAAAGATGTGAAAGCCTATGATGACTGGGTAAAAGATGATTCTACGGTTATGACATGGATTCTGAATAGTAGTGAGACCAAGATCAGTGTCACGTTATTATACCTACAGACGACAAAGCAGATGTGGGATCAGCTTGCCAGTACCTATTCACACAGTCAGAACCCCAAGAAGTGTTCGATATCAACAAGCAGCTTAGTCGCCTGCGCTTCTCGAGATCTGACCAGACAGACTACTTTTCTGCTTTCAAGAGATTGTGGGGGGGAGTTGGAAGACTACCACCCCTTGTCTACTGATTTGGCTACTATGCAACGTCAACACCAGGAGTTGCAAGTAGTTCAGTTTCTTTGTGGCCTACCTGATTTCTTTGCTGGGGTAGTGGATCAGATTCTAGCCAGTAATCTGCTACCTACTCTACAGAGTGCCTTTCAGCGTCTACATCGCTTGCCTGCATCGCCATCTGAGACACCCACTGACATTGGTGATACTACTGCTTTTGCTGCGATGTCTGGTCATGGTCGTAGCCGTAGACGTGGTCGCTCTCACGACACTCGACCTCCCCTTGGTGCTGGCAGGGGGAGGAACTCTTCATGTCGTGGAGCATCTTCAGGACCTGCTACTGTTGTTGCACGCCCTCAGACTGGCCAACGCTTCTGCAACTTTTGTGGTCGGTATAACCATGTTGAAGATAAATGCTGGGAGAAATACGGCAAACCAGCTTGGGCCAATGCGGCCACTGATGCTACTACATCTTCTGAGATGTCTACCCAGCCTGATGCCTCGGGTACTTCTACTGCTGACTTCATTTGTGCTGAGGTCGAGCGCATGTTGCTTGAGCGTACTGGCTCATCGTCTGCTGCCACCACCTCTGGAGCGCATGCTGTGACGTACTCTGGTTGTGATACTGTCTTCCTCACTGCACCATTTTCTAGTTCTGGTAATACGAAATGGGTTATTGATTCGGGCGCATCTTCTCATATTTTTGGGAATCGGTCATTGTTCAAAAATTTATCTAGACCGATTACTAATTCGTCTGTTATGCTTGCTGATGGCTCCAAGTCTGCTGTTTCGGGGATTGGAGACATTGTGTCTGATATCATGTTAAAATCTGCTCTTTATGTGCCTCGTTTTCCACTGAATTTATTATCTGTTAGCAAGGCTCTGCGTAGCCTGAACTGTAGCCTGACCTTAGTACCTGGTTCATGTGTTTTTCAGGACCTTCGCACGAGGATGAAGATTGGTGGGGGGCATGAAGGATCTGATGGCTTTTACTACCTGGACAATCTGAAAAGAGTGGACGATGGGGCTCTAGCTTCTGCATTATCTTCTTCGGTATCGGCTTTACAGTGGCACTACAGACTTGGGCACCCTTCATCTGAGAAACTGTGCCATATTGTATCTGATGTAGGAACAAATGTGTTTCAATGTGAACCATGTCAGTTAGGCAAACAGATAGGGCTGTTTATCCTAAACGTTCTCAGATTAGTAGTAGAAATGTGTTTGATCTTGTTTATGCTGATGTATGGGGTCCATGTCATGTCCCTAGCCTATCTGGCAACAAATATTTTATTTTGTTTATTGATGATTTTTCTCGGGCCACTTGGTTATTTCTTTTGAAAAGTCGATCTGAAGTGTTGTCCACAATTAAATTCTTTTTTGCTGAGGTGAAAACACAATACTCTATGCCTGTTAAAAATTTTAGAACTGATAATGCACTTGAATTTGTTCAAAAAGATCTCGAGTTGTGTAAATCAGTTGGCACTATACACCAGACTTCTTGTGCATACACACCTCAGCAGAATGGCATTGCTGAAAGGAAGAATAGACACTTGCTAGAGGTTGCAAGAACTATTATGTTGCATGCTAATGTACCTCGGTTATTCTGGCCAGAAGCCATCTTGACTACCTGCTTTCTAATAAATCGAATGCCTTCTTCTGTGATTGGAAATAAAATACATGTACAAATTCTGAATCCTGACAAACCCTTGTTTGTTGTACCTCCTCGCATATTTGGCTCTACATGCTTTGTAAAGGTGCTTGGTCCTACTCATGATAAACTATCTCCACATGTTGAAAAATGCATTTTTTGGGGGTATTCTCGTACACAGAAAGGGTATAAATGCTATAGTCCAACTACAAAGAGATGGTTCACAAGCAGCGATGTTGTCTTTTTTTAGGGTACACCCTACTACTCTACTAAAGGAGATAGTCTTCATTCTGAGCTTATTGCTTCTCCGCTGCCTATTACTAGTGAATGTGTTTCTGATGATACTACTCCTGTACAACCGGCACCTCCTCTTATTGTTTATCAGTATAGGAACAGATCTCAACCTGCACAAGAACCCCCCCCCTTCCAAGCCAATCTTCTCCTCCAGAAGGTTCTGCGTCACCTGAGGTAATCTCTGATCTTGATGTACCTATTGCTCTTAGGAAGGGTACTCGTTCCTGCACTATCCACAATATTGCTAACCATGTCTCTACTGCCCATTTAAGTGTTCATGCTAGCAACTCTGTCACTGCTTTATCTGCTATTGCTATTCCAAAGACTGTACAGAATGCCTTACAAAGTACAGCTTGGACTACTGCTATGAAGGAGGAGATGCTTGCTCTTGCTGATAGACAGACTTGGGAGTTGGTGGATCCACCTCCTCAGTGTAAGCCTGTAGGCTACAGATGGGTTTATGCTGTCAAATATCAACCAGATGGTACTGTAAAAAGTCTGAAGGCACGCCTTGTTGCTAAAGGGTATACACAGACTTATGGTATTGATTACATTGAAACCTTTTCACATGTTGGCCGTCTTAATTCTGTCAGAGTTCTACTATCTGTTGTTGTTAACCGTGATTGGCCTCTATTACAACTGGATGTTAAAAATGCCTTCTTATATGGTGATCTGCAAGAGGAAGTTTATATGGAGCAACCTCCTGGGTTTGTTGCTCAGGGGGAGTCACATAAAGTCTGCAGGGTGAAGAAATCTATCTATGGGCTCAAACAGAGTCCTCGTGCTTGGTTTGATAAGTTAAGCAAAGCTTTGACTGCCTTTGGTTTTCTGAGATCGCAGGTTGATCACTCTGTCTTTACAAAAAAAGACTTCCTCTGGTATAGTGATACTTATTGTATACGTTGATGATATCATCCTATCTGGCAGTGATTCTATTGCTATTCAGGCCACTAAAGCTCATCTCTGCAAGCACTTTGCTACTAAAGATCTGGGAAAACTACGATACTTTCTAGGCATAGAAGTATCTAGAACTTCTAATGATCTTGCTCTATCTCAAAGGAAATATGTACTGGATCTTTTACAGGAAACTGGAATGCTTGGTGCAAGGTCAGCTGATACTCCTCTAGATCCCAATGTTAATTGGGATGATGATTCTTCTCCTATGTTTGCTGAGAACAAAAAATACAGGAGATTGATTGGTAAGATGATCTATTTGACGGTGACTAGAGCTGACATATCTACTGTTGTGGGACTTCTTAGCAGGTACTTGGATAAACCCAAACAGTGTTACTGGGATGCCCTATGTAATATTTTGTGATATCTAAAGAAGTCACCTGGCAAGGGCCTCCATTACAGGAAAAATGGGCACTGTTCTCTAGAAGGCTATACTGATTCTGACTATGCAGGAAGCAAGATTGACAGGAAATCCACTTCTGGCCACTGCACATATGTAGGGGGTAATCTTGCCACCTGGCGCAGCAAGAAACAAAATGTTGTTGCTAGATCTAGTGTTGAAGCTGAATACAGGGCCATGGCCCATACTGCCTGTGAACTTCTGTGGGTGCAGTCTCGTCTGAAAGACTTTGGTGTTGAGTCTTCTTCTGCTATTCCGATGCACTGTGATAACAAAGCTGCTATTTTTATTGCCAACAATCCGGTCTATCATGAGCGCACAAAACATATTGAGGTTGATTGTCACTTCATCAGGGAAGCTATTCTTTCTGGGAAAATCTGCACTCCTTTCACCCGTTCTGAAGACCAGGTTGTTGACATATTTACAAAGCTGCTGGCGAAGAAGCACTTCTGTTCTCTGGTGGACAAGTTGGGCATGATTGACATCTATGCTCCAACATGAGGGGGAGTGTTAATATATATATATATATATATATATATATATATATATATGTCTTTATTTAGTGTTTTCTTAATTTACTTTTATATATGGACCTCTCTGTAAATGTTCTGTTATTATATATACAAGGGTACACACATTGTGTAACCCTATGCTCTCCAGTTTCACGTGTTCTGTTTCAATATATATACATATATATGATATATATGTATACATCTATACACACACACGTATACACATATAAATATATATACATCTATATAACATATATATATACACACATCTATAACACACACACACAAAGATATATATATATATATATATATATATATATGTATGTATGTATATTATAATAATACATCTTGATATACATACATATAATACACATAAACATCTTCAAACATATAATAGTCTATTTTATGTATATGCTTTTTGATATATATGTACATGCATATATGATATATATTGGCATCTACATATAACATATCAGCATATATGCTCATGCAATTATATATCTAGATTTCAATACATATGCATATATATATATATATATATATATATAATACATACATTTCAAATATGCTACATATATACACACATATATATATCTCCATATATCCTACATCTATATTTATATGGTTATATAATTTTGTATGCTTAACGTATATTTTTATGATGTACATAATAAACAAATAGTCAAAGCCACTCATACTCCTGCATGTAATCCTACATACCATATACACTTTGTAAATTACCCTCTCTGCCTGTACACCACATACGGCTTTTGAAACCATGGTTGTCGGTGGAGACGAAAAAGTTGGTGGTGAAGATGGTGGAAACGTTGGTGATCCATATGCAAGTACGAGGATGAAGAGACAGTATCAATCCACAATGGAGATGGAGACCAATAATGGAGATGGCAACCACCATGGAGACAACATCTGAGAACATCTTGTATGCAGACGACAGAGACCAATGATGAATATGACAACCATCATGGAGATGATAGCCGAGAAGAGGTAGTTGTACGGAGGCGGCGGAGATTTGGTCCGAAAGACAACGGCGGCAGTGACGACTGCAAGACCATGAGCAGGTTACTGCCTGATTTTTCTTTTAGGGCTAGGGAAGAATCGTTTAGCTTCGATACCACGTTAACATGGACACGAAAGAGCCAGGTCGACTTGAATTTACTACGAATAGGGAACACCTATTTATGTGGACTTAGTAGGTGGCCAATAACCTAATTATTGGGTACAGGACTAAACCACATATGCAGAGAATAAAAAGTAAATACTTATTTACATGTTTATTATAACAATAGAGAAAGGGTGCAAGAGGGAATCTCAAACGGTTTGGGCAATGTAGATGTATGTCGGCTAGTAGATCTAACTCCATTACATATCAATGGTAATATGAACCCAAACAAAGCCAAATAGCTAAGAAGGATCCATATAGCCAATTTCAACATGGTCAATATTGAAATTTGGATTACCTTGGAAAATGAGTAACTATAATTCATATGATGAATCTCTAAAATAATAAAAGGCTTCTATTGAATGAATAAAACTAGTATAGGACTCTCTCTTTAATAAGACAAGAGAGTAAGACATAAAGTAGAGACAGGCAATATGGGATAAAAGAAAAGAGGCTAATAGCCAAAAGAAGTCTAAATCTGTAACACAATAAGTAAAAATAACACAGTAAAATATATATACTAATACTCCCCCTCAAGCTCGAGCATAGATATCAATGACGCCCAGCTTATCCATCAGAGTAGTGAATCTGGTCTTTAGTAGAATTTTGGTGAAGATATCTGCAACTTGATCTGAAGTATGTGTATAAGGTGTAGAAATCTGACCAGATAAGACAGCTTCCCGTACAAAGTGACAGTCAACCTCAATGTGCTTCGTGCGTTCATGGAAAGTAGGATTGTTGGCAATAAAGATGGTTGCTTTGTTGTCACAGTGCATGGGGATAGGTGTAGAATTAGAGATACCAAAATCTTTAGAAGGCCACGTACCTAGAAGAGTTCACACATAGTATGAGCCATCGCTCGATACTCCGCTTCAGCACTAGAACGCGCAACAACGGTTTGCTTCTTATTGCGCCAGGTAACTAGGTTATCATCGACAAACGTGCAGTATCCAGAAGTAGATCTACGATTTATCTTACTTCCAGCATAGTCAGAATCAGAATAACCAATAAGATTACAGTGTCCATGTTTCTTGTAAAGAAGGCTTTTTCCATGAGAGCTTTTCAGATATTTCAGAATATGGCAGACGTCCCAGTGACACTATCTGGGCTTTCCCAGATACATGCTAACTAGTTCAACAGCAAATGTGATATCAAGTCTAGTGACAGTGAGATATATAAGTTTCCTACCATTCGCTGATATTGATGATGATCAGGGTAAGGAGGAGAATTCTCGTCATTCCAATTAGTGTTTGGATCCAAGGGAGTACTAGCAGGCTTGGCCCCAAGTAAACTTGTTTAAGATAGAAGATTCAGAACATATTTATGTTGAGACAAGCATAGACCAGAAGATGATCGAGAAACTTCAACGCCAAGAAAATATCTTAATGTGCCTAAATCTTTGGTGACAAAGTGTTTTTCCAAGTAGCTTTTACTGGCCTGGATCCCTGTAGGGTCACTACTAGATAATATGAAGTCATCAACATAGACAATCAAGATAACAAGACCAGAAGTAATTTTCTTGACAAATACAGAATGATCACAGATTGAGAGCGACAAACTGGAACTTTTGAAGAATGGAGCTCAGCTTGTCAAACCAGGCACGGGGACTTTGCTTCAGGCCATAAATGGCTTTGCGCAGGCGACAGACTTTAGATGACTCCCCCTGAAGCACAAATCCTGGAGGCTGCTCCATATATACCTACTCATGCAGGTCGCCATATAAAAAAGCATTTTTGACATCAAGCTGAAATAAAGGCCAGTCAGAATTAACTGCCACAGAAATAAGTATACGGACCGAGTTTAGGCGAGCAACAGGAGAGAAAGTCTCAAAGTAATCCACGCCATATGTCTGAGTGTAGCCTTTGGCAACAAGACGAGCTTTGAGGCGCTCAATAGTTCCAACAAGATGATATTTGATCGTAAAAATACATCGGAAGCCAACAGGGGAACAATTAGCAGGTGCATCAACTAACTCCCAAGTATTTCGTTCAGTGAGAGCCTGCATTTCAGATTCCATGGCTTGACGCCATGTGGGATGCTAAAGAGCCTGGGAAGCATTTTTAGGAATAGAAACAGCAGAAAGAGCAGAAGTGAAGTCTGCAAAATTAGTGCCAAAGTGAGCAGAAGTGCAGAAATTCCAATGGGATGTTAAGTGCAAGTCTGAGTGTCTTCCGTAAACTGATAGGAATATCCAAGTCAGAAAATACCTGAGGTGAAGGTGGGGGTGGATCTGCAGACGAGGATGGAGGACTTGGAGCGGCCATGGTGGGAGTTGGAGCCTTCGGTCTTCTTTGATAAACCTTCAGTGAAGGATCAGGAGCACTAGTTGTATCCGGCAAGGCATCAGCATCAATCAGTGGTAAGGGTGTAAACACAAGTAAATCAGATGTCACGGCGGAGCCAGCCGAAGAATAGAACGACATATGTTCAAAAAAGACTACATCAGCCGAAACCATCCACTCCTTAGTAATCTGATCATAACAGTGGTACCCTTTTTTTGTCCTAGAGTACCCCAAAAAAAACACACTTGATAGAATGGGGATCCAATTTGGATAGAAGCAGATTTTTGACAAAACAGGTACTGCCAAAAATCCGAGGAGGTGCAGTAAAAAGAGGGGCATCCGGACAGAATCTGATATGGCACTTGATTGTCAAGTACACTGTTGAAGCATGCGATTAATGATGATAGCATGCAGTGGAAACAGCTTCCGGCCAAAAATATTGGGGGACATGGTAGTGGAACAGGAGAGTGCGGCAACTTCAAGAAGATGTCGATTCTTGCGTTCGACGACCCCATTTTGTTGAGGTGTGTAAGCACACGAGGTTTGATGAATGGTACCCAGTTTTCGACAAAAAAAGATTAACAGATGTTTGCATGAAATCAAGGGCATTGTCAGTGCGAAAGATTTTTTATTTACCAAATTGGGTATGTATCTCAGCAAAAAAAGATGTGATAGTATCAAGAATATTAGACCTGTCTTTTAACAAAAGAATCCACGTTGTTCTAGAGAAATCGTTAATAAAACTCATGAAGTACCGAAAACCAGAAATGCTAGAAATAGAACACGGGCCCCAAATGTCAGCAAGTACTATATTAAATGACTGTTTTGAACCAATATAAGGTTTCTTGGTAAAAGTAGATCTAGTCTTTTGCCCAACTGGCAAGTTTCACAGTGAAAAACAGAATCGATATATCAGGTAGTAAGTGCTTCAACTTAGCTGGTAACGGATGTTCGAACCGATAGTGCCATTGGATGCCAGTCACAGAAGTAGTCAGAAATGCAGCAGTCTTCGGTGTGTCCAGATCGTATAAGTCGTCTGGTCCCTGATGGCCCGAACCAATCTTCATCCTCGTGCGCAGATCCTGAAAGATAACACCATCTGGGTCAAACATTATGGAGCACTGTAGGCTCTTAACAGTTCTACAGATAGATAACAAGTTTATTGGGAATTTAGGAACATATACTGTTGGACATAGTGAAAGGCGACCAGAAGTACAGACATTCCCAAATCGGGATTGGTGTTTGCAAAATGTCGGCAAGAGTAAGGGGAATAGTAGAAG
The DNA here is from genome assembly GCA_963693085.1 of Alisma plantago-aquatica. Taxonomy (NCBI): domain Eukaryota; kingdom Viridiplantae; phylum Streptophyta; class Magnoliopsida; order Alismatales; family Alismataceae; genus Alisma; species Alisma plantago-aquatica. Next base: position 1,544,092,037 of record OY856410.1, read on the forward strand.
TTTTATGCAGTTTAGAAAATAAAGTAGGGTTTCCAGTAATGTGGGAGGTCGCACCAGAGTCGATCACCCATGTATTTTTACCAGTCTGTGTCAGGAGAGCAGAACTGCCATCAGTAGAAGTCTCAACAAAGGACATCAATTATGCTTGAAATAACTTTTCAAATTCAGATCCGATCCAGTCGGCAGATGGTGGGGCAGATGAAGATTCAGCAATGTCGGGCTGGTCTGATGTAACTTGATTTGCCCAAGCAGGTTTTTCAATGTTTGATCCAACAACGGTCTTCATTATGATTGGTTCGTTTGCAGAAGTTGCAGTAACGCTATTTAGTACTATAGAAACCAGAGGAGTACAAACCGCGACCAGGGCTTGTAGTAGAGCATCCGCGACTGCGACCGCGACCGTGACTGTGGCCACAACCACGGAACAAATCACCAGACCTAACAGCAAGGGTTGCCCCATCAGCGGAACCAGTAAGAACTTGAGATAGAGAAGGTAGGCGTTGCACGTGTTTCAGGACATCTCGCAAGGTAGGCAGAGGGTCACTAGAGGATCTGATCAACAACGCCTGCAAAGGATGATGGTAAGCCAGCGAGGAACTGAACAAGCTGCAACTCGTTGCGCTGTCGTTGGATTTCTTTAATATCAGCTGAGAGTGGATGGTAGACCTCAAATTCATCCCAGAGCAATGTTCAAAATTTCATCGAAATTGGCAAAATTTTGCTAATTATTTCGATGCCGCCAACGATCGGACATAGAAATGGCCTTACATGTCTGTACATAGGGAATTTTGCCAAAAAAAATAAATTTTGATAATTATTTTGAATTTCGACGAAATCGGGTAAATTTTGATAAAAAAAGGCCCATTTCGTCCGCATTTCAACAAAATTTCGAGAAACACGTGTATTATTTTGAGAAATGGGGTACGATGTCTTCATATTTTACTATGTGATTCCTTGGACTTGTTAGGGGCAATCTAAGTTATGTTTCTTTTCTTCCTAGCCTAATTCTACCTCTCTCTCCTATCTCTCTCACTTCTATAAAGATCTACAAATAAATATTTTAAAATGTGTATTATTTCGAGAAATGGGGTACGATGTCTTCATATTTTACTATGTGATTCATTGGACTTGTTAGGGGCAATCTAAGTTATGTTTCTTTTCTTCCTAGCCTAATTCTACCTCTCTCTCCTATCTCTCTCACTTCTATAAAGATCTAAAAATAAATATTTAAAAATGTGTGTGGGAGCGATATCTATGGCTATGATGACCCGCTAACTTTTATTTTTGAGGTGACATGATTTATTTTAATAGTGCGCAAAATTAGCATGACTATTGAGATATTTGTATGTATGCCATTATCAATCACACCTCTAACTACATGGTTGCCTCCTATAGGCTCTCGTTAAAAAAGCACACAACCAAGAACAAAGCTTGAGTTGATCCATTAGTATGCATTTATCACTTGTAGGCATATAGAGATTAACAGTGAGAGACATCTATGCTTGTATAAAACAAAATAAACTGGAGCCAATATGTTGCTAGGTATAATCAACATGGAGGATGACAACTATTATGGTTCAACTAGATGCATAAACCATAGTTGTCTCATGCGTCCTCTATACTCACTCACATACCACTGCAACATTGTTTATGTACTACAACTGTCATCCTACTAAGAGGTCCTACCATCCTAGATCATGCTATGTTTCCACAAATTTGTGTCTTTAAGTCTATATATTATGCTTGCAAACTATAATGACTTAAGTCGTCCATTTCGCCATTCAATTGACCTCAAAATCTCCATCAAAATCCCCATTGAAATTGTTCAGCTTCCTTCACTCACGCATGAGGAGCCCCACCCCCTCACATACCCAGTATGAAATATTATTACATATTTGAGTAGTTCTACACTAGTAGATTGTTCTAGTAAAATTTTGCTAAATAATTCGATCATTTGGTCGTCGAAACGCCAAGATGCATCTGTCGAAATTTCTATTTCTGTGGATACCAAAACAGCGTCAAAATCGGACATTTTCTTCCTTGCCTGAGAGCGCAGCACAGATTGTAGTAGTCCTCCACAGAGTTGGTATGAGTGTACTCCTTCTTGGCCAAGTATTTGAAAATTTCAAACACTTTCTTCAGGTTTTACTGATGAGGGTACACGTGGGAAAGTTGATCCCACATGTCCTTAGTCGTCCGCAGTCGTAGGAGAGATTGGCTGATTTTAGGTTCAGCATTGTTGACCATCCAAGTCATAACACCAGAATCTTCTTTGGACCATAGATCATAGGCATGTTTTGTCTTTTCATCAGCAGTCGCAACAGGAGCAACTGGGCCTTTGGTAGAAAGATGGGAGTAGCGTCCTTGAGCCTTAACATAAAGCTCGAAAGAAGTTGCCCAAAGGTGGTAGTTGGAGCCATCCAATTTGACAGTAGTGACGCACAGGTCCGGAGCAGATCGGTAGACGCCATGAGTCATGTAAGATGCCAAAGCAGGCAGGAGCAGCAGGCGGGAGCAGCAGGCAGGAGTAGCAGGCAGGAACAGCAGGCAGAAGATAGATGTAGCAGTCAGCAGAGACCATCAGCATTGGTAACCTAACACATGGCGCAGCTAGCAACACCCGGATGGGGGCAAAAGATAGTAGCAGGAGATCTGTGGCATGAGGCGCAGGCAGGCAGCAGAAGATAGAAAAACACCTACGCGGAATGGAGGACGAACTACTCCACCATGAGGCGCAGGTAGGCAGAGAGCAAGAACGGATTAAACCCGTCAACTTGCTACAACTAGAAAGTTACCAGAGACGTCCGGAGAGGAACGGTGAAGGGAGGGATTGATGAGGGTGGCTAACCGGAGGGAAAAATGGATGGCGGAGTGGGAGACAGGTGGTGTGTGAGAGGGGAGGGAGGAGAGGAGGTGGCAGTGGTAGTTTAGAAGAGGGGAGGTGGTGGCTACTGGTCGAGGGTGGCGGTGGCGGGTTTAGGGGAGATGGGGGGGTGGCGGCAGGGCTAGGAGAAGGAGAGGGGGTTGGCGATGGTGGTGGAAGGGAGAAGAGGGGCAGGGCTGGGCGGCAGCAGGGAGAGGACAACACCCGGGGGGGCAGTAAAGGAAGGTAGGGATGGGTGAAGGTGGCAGCTAGGGTTAGGTGGGCATGGGGTGGTAGGGTTAAGGAGGGAAGGGCTTACGGAGGATCAGTTTGCTCTGATACCATCTAAAATAATAAAGGCTTCTATTGAATTAATAAAACTAGTACAGGGCTCTCTCTTTTATAAGACGAGAGTAAGACATAAAGTAGAGACAGGCAATATGGGATAAAAGAAAAGAGGCTAATAGACAAGAGAAGTCTAAAGCCATAACACTAAGTAAAAATAACACAGTAAAATATATAAACTAATAGAACCAAAAGTCACGTGTCACACCTGCTACCATTCCTCTTAACAAACACATGTTCTTATTATCTTTCTCCGCCATAACGCACTTGTTCCTCATTCATAGCCCTACTTCATACCACATGATCCTCCGCTATTATTATGGTTGCATCTACACATATCCATCCTCTCCACACTCGCTACTACTCTGTCCCTTTTCCATGTTGCCTTGGGCTCTTCTTCCCTCTTACAAACACAAGACTGGAGAAGAGGCTAGCAGGGCAGCGGATCAGTGAGTGTAAGAAGATCTGGAATAGAATACATGTGAAAAAGGAGGTACCAAGTGGCCTAGAGGAGTTGAGGACACAAACCAAGAGGAGCAGAGCATGTGGGTTCTCTTTCATTTTATTTTTTTTGGGGGGAGGGATGCAAGAGCAGGAGAGGTTACATATAAGCAAGTGGAACCAAGGCAGAGATTCATAAGGATAAACAAAGAATTTAATAAAGATGGAGTGGGTTGGAAAATAATTAAAAGCATAAAAATGGTGAGTAAGATCATTAAGGGGGATGCACTTTCGAAGCTGGGTAGATTCTAGAAAGTCTTGACAAGTTGTGGTCCAAAAAATGTAACCAGTAACACTTGAGGGTTGTGTTTAAATTAAGAATCAAATTATAGAAAGCCAATTGTCTCATGTAATGCTGTTCATTGAGAGGCTGAACACGACAAATATATTTAAGAAGTCATCAAGCCCTAGATGCATACATTGCATATTATCAACAAAATCGTCTAGTAGAGACTCTCTAGACCTTCTGTTCGACCTTTGTTCAGCTGGGGACTACATATGAAATTGCATCTTGTTAAAACTTCAATCCTAACTGAAAAAACTGCTAAAAAATATTACAAAAGTCTTTTACCAAAAATGAAAGCTTTAAGAAACATAAATGGTACCTTACTATAGAGGGTATTAAGATCGACTTCATCAAAAGGCAAATATCCAGCCATCAAGACATAAAGAATGACCCCACAAGACCAGACATCAGCAATAGCACCATCATAACCCTTGTGGTTAAGCACCTGATACAACCAATCCCAGTTGGGCTGTGATATATCGATCGAATACAAAGAACAAGCAAATTAATGCTCTTCTATCAAGGATATAACAATACAGGTAACACTAAGCATTTAAGAGAGAGAGAGAGAGTGTGTGTGTGTATATGTGTGTGTGTGTGTGTGTGTGTGTGTGTGTGTGTGTGTGTGTGTGTATGGAGTTAGGCTAGAATATACTCAAGTGTACAGATCGCACCGTACACTCAAGTGGTGTTTAAGACCGTCGATATTCATGGTTGTAACAAATAAAGGCTACATGTAAAATTTGAGCTCATTTGCATTCTTGTAAGTCACTCTTCCATGACTACAAAATCGACGTATAAAACTAATTTGGATTGCATCATTTTTGTCTCCTTTAAATGCATTACCTATAAGTGTCCAAATGACCTCAAATTTTATATTTAGCATTATCTAACAAGATCAATGGTTTAGATTTTCAAAATAAATGTTATATGATGGAAAACGACTAGCATATCCGGTATTCGGTAATGCGGCACACTTGAGTGTATGCCAGCCTAACACACACACACACACACATATGTGTGTGTGTGTCCATTCTTTTTCTCCTTTTCTTTTCTTTTTATGGGGAGGGGGGTTAGAATAATGCATGATGCATCTCAGAAAAATAAAATGGCAGCAGACCAAGAAAAGAATGTATCCATATAAATATAAATATAACATAACTGGCAACGGTCTTGATACAGATCAACCAAAATGTCAACAATTACCTCTGGAGCAACATAATTTGGAGTTCCACAAGTGGTTTGAAGTAAACGGACTCCCTAATTCAAGAATAAATAAGAAGAGAAGATTTATGTAAGGATAATCAGAGTGTGACTAATTATATGTTGTAAGAATTACTTGTTCAGGAAAAGCACTAAGACCGAAGTCTGAGATTTTAAGGCTCCCTTGTGAATCAAGGAGGAGGTTTTCGGGCTGCATATGAATGTCAAATGGTAAGTAACCTGGAATTTAGCAAATCCACTTCTGATAAAAACCAACAATCACCTTCAAATCTCGATGGTAGACACCTTTGCTATGGCAATAATCTACTCCGTCAATAAGCTGTTGAAAATATCTCCGAGAATCATTTTCGCTTAGCTTCCCTTGATGGACCTGATAGTGCAAAATGCAACCAGAATATAGATCATAAACAGGCTGAAGCAACTATTGACTGCTGTTGATGTAAACATTAGATTCAAGGGGGGAATCACGAAAAAATACAAAGAATATATATAAGACCCCATTAAAATTCAGCTGATGGCCTTTAATTAGAGATAATGCAAGTATCAGCCAATACAAGCCTGTGAAAGTGATTATAAAGTTTATATATTTCTTCTTTGATATTTAATTAACAGCCTTGAATAAAAGGCTGTTGATCTATGGTCTCTCCCTGGAGCACTTGTAAATACCTCAATTGAGGATTTATTTATTAGATACCGCATGATGCACCAGTATAACTGAAGGGGGAGCTCATGTGTCCCTAGAGCACTCTTTAAATACCGCATGATTTTTTGAATCACTCTTCATCTAGGGAGAGGTTTATTCTATAGTGGCCTCAACTGAAGATTATATCAGTTTTAGATATACATATATTGATCAGGCAGGAGATGCCCAAGACTGGCAATACACATCTGGAATATGCATTATGATGGGCAAATATCATGTTGTATGGATGAGCAAGAAGCAATAGTTGTTGCTCGAGCACAGAAGCCGAGCATAGAGATACTCAATCCAGTAGCGATTGTGCTTTACTGTGACAAGTAGGCAGCTATACATACTGCAAACAATCAGTCTTCCACGAGCGCACAAAACAGGTCGAAGTAGATTGCCACTTTTTACGGGACCTTGTCAAAGCCAATATAACTGTGATGCCAATGCGAAGACTGGAGATTGAATCTCTGATATTCTCACTAAATCGCTACCTTCAACCATATTCCAACATATGGGTACCAAGCTGGGATTACGGAATGTGTACTCTCTAGCTTGAGGGGAATAGTTAGTATATTTGTATACGGGCCTAGGCCCACTATGTATTGCATCATCTCTTCTCTCAATGTGATATACTCGAGTGAATATCCAGTTACCCTTAAAGTATCATGTATATATCTCCATACTCCTATATATAGGAGATCTTTTAATCGCTTTCATTAACTAACCAAAAATCTCTCTTAACCTTTCTACAATAATGTTCGTGCAACTCTAACCTTGCTATTAGAAAGAACAAAGAGAGAACTACCCATGGCAGATCATTCTACCCTTGTTGGTTGACTGCCCTCCTGCAATTGTTGCCTTCCTCTGTATGTTCCCATCTACTTATCATTGTTTCTATATGTAGCTTGATAAGTCTTTGTGGGCGCTACAAGGCCTTCGGCCTCCCCCCACACAGTTTGCTTCCTAGGTCGTTGAAACTACAGTTTCGTTTGGTGGTTGTGCTCTAGCCCTCCTCACCCCCACCTCTCACTTTCATCCATTGCCTCAAGCCAGTATAACATTTGGCGCTTCTCTACATCACAGATGGCATCAAATCCCTGTTGGCAGGCACATCTGCAAATCCCCACCCGCCTTGAAGCCATGCCTACTATTGTGTTGAAGACAGGTATCTTCCCACAGCCATCATGCCTAACTGCCTTACCAAGGATGAGGGGAACTTGCTACTTATTTCCAATACCATGACTTTGTGTTGCATAAAATTGGTTGACCACCCATAGTAGTCACCACCTTACTAGTCGATGGAAGGAGCTTGGGTATTCTAAAATGGTAATTGGTAAAAGGCTTTGTATTAGATGATCAAAACAATTACAGTGGTCTTTCTTTTATAGGACAAGAAAGTTAAGAATATTCTAGAGACAAGTAGAGTTAAGAAAATTCTAGAAACAGGTAATGAGGAATAAAAAAAAATGGGCTAACAGTCTAAACAAAAATAAAGCCCATAACACAATAAGCCCAGTAAAATATATATACTAATACTCCCCCTCAAGCTAGAGCATAGATATCAATCATGCCCAGCTTGGCCATCAGAGTAGTGAGTTTGGTCTTTGGAAGAATGTTGGTGAAAATGTCAGCAACTTGATCTGATGTAGGTGTATAACGTGTAGAGATTTGACCAGATAAGACAGCTTCCCGAACGAAGTGACAATCAACTTCAATGTGTTTAGTGCGTTCATAGAAGGTGGGATTGTTGGCAATAAAAATAGTTGCTTTGTTGTCACAGTGCATGGGAATAGGTTTAGCATCAGAGATACCAAAATCTTTCAGAAGACCTCGTACCCAGAGAAGTTCACAGGTCGTGTGAGCCATGGCTCGATACTCCGCTTGAGCACTTGAGCGAGCAACTACAGTTTGCTTCTTGCTTCACCATGTGACCAAGTTACCACCTACAAAAGTACAGTAGTCGGATGTAGATCTTCGATCTATCTTGCTCCTAGCATAGTCAGAATCAGAATAGCCACTAAGGTTACAGTGATCATGTTTCTTGCAAAGCAAGCCTTTACTAGGAGAACTTTTCATATACTTCAGAATATGGCAGACAGTATCCCAGTGACATTGTCTGGGCTTATCTAGATATTTGCTAACCAGTCCAACAGTAGAAGTGATATCAGCCCGAGTGACAGTAAGATATATAAGTTTCCCGACCATTCTGCGATATTGATGATGGTTAGGATAAGGAGAAGTCTCGTCATCCCAGTTAGTGTCGGGATCCAAGGGAGTACTAGCAGGCTTGGCCCCAAGCATTCCAATTTCAGATAGGAGATCCAGAACATATTTTCGCTGAGATAAACATAGACCAGAGGATGATCGAGAAACTTCAATGCCCAGAAAATATCTCAATTTGCCTAAATCTTTTAAAACAAAGTGTTTTTCCAAATAAGTTTTAGTAGTCTGGATGCCTGCAGAGTCACTACCAGATAAGATGATGTCATCAGCATAGACAATCAGCACTACGAGACCAGAGGTAGTTTTCTTAACAAACACTGAGTGATATGACTGAGAACGACGAAAATTGAACTTTTGAAGAATGGAGCTCAGCTTATCAAACCAGGCTCGGGGACTTTACTTAAGGCCATAAATTGCTTTGCGCAAGCGAAAGACCTTCGAGGACTCCCCCTGACTCACAAATCCAGGAGATTGCTCCATGTATACCTCCCCATGCAGATCGCCATACAGGAAGACGTTTTTAACATCTAACTGAAATAAAGGCCAATCAGAATTTACTACCACTAAAATAAGAACACGAACAGAGTCTAGACGAGCGACGGGAGATGACTCAAAGTAATCAACTTCATAAGTCTGAGTGTAGCCTTTGGCTACCATGCGAGCTTTGAGTCGCTCAATTGTGCCATCATGTTGATATTTGACTGTAAAAATCCATCTGCAACCAACTGGTGAACAATCAGTGGGTGCATCTACCAAATCCCAAGTGTGTCGATCAGTGAGAGCCAGCATTTTTCAATTTCCATGGCTTGATGCCATGCTGGATGCTGAAGAGCCTGGGTAGCATTTTTAAGAATAGAAACAACAGACAAGACTGAAGTGAAATTTGCAAAATCAGTTCCCAAGTTAGCAGCAGTGCAGAAATTCCCAATTGGATGTTGAGTGCAAGACCGAGTTCCTTTGCATAAACTGATAGGAATATCCAAGTCGAAAAATATCGGAGGTGTTGGCGGATCTACTGACGCGGATGGAGGATTTGGAGGGGCCATAGAGGGAGTTGGTGCCTTCGGTCTTGTTTGATAAACCTTCAATGGAGGAGCAGGTGCAACTGTGGCATCTAAGGGAGCAGTATCAACATGCAGAGGTAAAGGAGATTCTGTAATTAAATCAGGTGTCAAGGCAGATTTGACATAAGAATAGAACGGCATATGTTCAAAAAAGACAACATCAGCAGAAACCGTCCACTTCTTGGCAATCGGATCATAGCAGTGGTATCCTTTTTGTCTCCTAGAGTACCCCAGGAAAATACACTTGGTAGCACCATCAGAAAGGTCAGGAGACGCTTGAGAGACAGAAGGTAAGTGTTGTACGCGTTTCAGAACATCTCGCAAAGTAGGTAGAGGATCATTTGAGAGAATCTGATCAACAACACCCGCAAAGGAGGGTGGTGACCCAGCTAGGAACTGAACAAGCTGAAGCTCGTTGCGCTGTCGTTGAGCTTCCTTAATATCAGAGGAGAGCGGATGGTAGACCTTTAATTCATCCCAAAGTGCACAACACTGATTGTAGTAGTCTTTAATAGGATCAGTAGTAGTATACTCTGTTAATATATCTCTTTATAGTATGATTTTGTAATTTCTATTTATTGTTGGACCTCTATATAATTTCTCCAGTTCTATTAATAAAAGGGTGAGTGATCTTGAACCCTCACTCAAGCTGCATTGCAAGCAGCCTTGCAACTTACGTTCACATGGTACCAGAGAAGGGATCCTAGGGTTCCATCTAGGGTGCGCTGCTTCCCCCCCCCCTCTTTCTCCCTCACACCTCCGTCGGGCAGCGCCGCCGGCCGCTGCACAGCAGCAGCGCAACGCCGCCAGGCAGCCGCCGTCGGGAAGCACAGTCGGGCCGCACAGCCGCCGTCGCTGATTTTGCGGCCGCAACAGTCACTGTCCAGGACGACGACGTAGCGGCCGGCTCCGGGCAGGCCCACCGCCCATCAGCAGCCTCTGGTTCCTCCAGTTGACTCCGAAGGCAGAGTCTACATAAGACGGCTCGTAAAACTCCGACCGGAGGCTCCGTCCGTACGCAACAAATTCCTAATCACATCTCTCCATGTGTGATTAGGGAATTTTTCAATTGGGGGTTGTGGATGCGTCAGAATCGCATTTAATCTTCTGACATGACGTGTATCTCTCAGTCACTTTCTACTCTTCTATGAAGTGTATCTCTCTGTCACTCTATCTATCCGTTAAATCATGGAGGACACCAAGGCATCTACTATCTACAATGAGATGTCGCCTATCCCCTCCATCAAGCTTAACCGGAAAAATTATCTCTTGTGGTAGAATGTTGTCCATACAGTCATTGTTCTGAAAAGCGGTAATCGGTGTACGGGCGGAGAGGGTACCGAATAGAGTATATACGGTATGCGGGAGTATAAGCGGGAGAATATTCAGTTTTAATCGGTTTTAAATTTTTTTTAAATATTAATCATAAATATATGTAAATTATATGTTGACCATATAATAATGACAATGATAAGTAATTAGAAACATTTATAAGTAATAGACTAATATTGAATTCATAAGTAGTTAGAAACATTGATGAAATTAGAGAAGAAAACATTGATAAGTAATTACAAACATTGATAAGTCATAGACTAATATCACATTAATAAGTAATTATAAACATTGATAAGTAATAGACTAATATTGCATTAATAAGTAATTAGAAACATTGATAAGTCATAGACTAATATTGCATTAATAAGTAATTAGAAACATTGATAAGTAATAGACTAATATTGCATTAATAAGTAACTTGAAACATTGATGAAATTAGAGAAGAAACATTGATATGTAATTAGAAACATTGATAAGTCATAGAATAATATTGCATTAAGAAGTAATTAGAAACATTGATGAAATTAGAGAAGAAAACATCAACGATAAGGATCAGTTCAATAAACATTAACTATAAACTTGTTAAGAAAATATGAGAAAACCAAATATGTAAAGTGGAAGAAGAGAATGTAATTGTAATGACCAATAGTAGTATTAGAAAAAATTAATGTAAAAAAATTTATTACTAGCATTTGATTTTGAAAATTGCCGATTAATCGGCCGATTATTCCCCCGAACGGCCGATTAATCGGTCCTGGACCGATTATAGGCCGATTATTCATATTCGGAGTGGTAGACCCCCAAAACCGATTATTCGGCCGATTAGGCCGATTTTCTGAACACTGCATACAGTGTTAGAATCCCGAGATAAAGCACAGCATGTTGATTATGATCCTCCTGCTTCTACTGATAAAGGCTATGCTGAATGGAAACGTCATAATAGTCTGGTGAAGACCTGGCTATGGGGGAGCAGGGAACCTGCTATTGCTGCTAGGTTCATTTTCTACACTACTGCCAAAGACATATGGGATGCTTTGAAGAAGCATTACTCTCAGGAAAAAAAATGCTCTTCGTTAGTTTATGATATATGATCGACTCTTCGTTGAACGACAAGGAAACAAGCCTTTAGAAGAATATTTTGGAGAGATCCAAGGTATTGCTCAGGGACTGAGCTTCTATCATCCAGTGATGGTCCAAGAACAGGTCAAAGACAGATATGACTTGATTACTGCAAAGTTTCTATCGGGTCTGAATTCGTCTTGCAGTTCGGTCCGCAGCGTCATCCTCGCTTTTGACAAACTTACCAGTCTGGAAGAAGCCTACTCGAGAATCCTATAATCAAATTTTGAACCATTTGATTCTACAACATTCTCACCTTCTGGAGACTCTCATACATCTGTAGCGGTTGCAGTTAGAGGAGGTTGTACAGGTATGGAACGAGAATGTGGAGCACGTCCCAAGTGCACCTTCTGTGACAAACCTGGACACACCGTTGAGAAGTGCTGGAAGAAGCATGGAAGACTTGTTGCACCACCTGTGGGGGCAGCAAACTATGCAAGTACTCCTGAGTCTTCTGAGCCATCTGCATCAAGTTTTGGTTCTTCTGGCATCACACTCACAAAAGAAGAATATGATAGATTTCTTCTGGCTACATAGCATATGAGTGTGGGATCCTCTTCTTCCTCTGCAAATATGGCTTCTACCACTGGTAATCAGGCTACCTCTCTACTGGCTTCTGGTTCAACTTCTTCATGGGTGGTTGATTCTGGAGCATCCCAGCATATGACATTATGACTGGTATGAGGAGATTACTTCACTCCATTGACTCACATATTCCTCACAAATATGTGACCATAGCAGATGGTTCAATGAGGAGAGTGTTAGCAAGTGGATCTATTTCTCTGACTCCTAAAATTAATCTTAAATCAGTTCACTATGTGCCTGCATTTCCTTTAATCTTCCTTTGTTGCAAAATCAGTTGATATAGTGAATTGTGCATGACGTTTGGGCCTTCTTGCTTTGTATTACAGGATCTCAAGAGTATGAGGACGATTGGTGGGGCGCCTAGGAAAGGTGATCTCTACCTCTTCCACGGTGACAGTCTGCCTCGCCAAGTATCTGCTCCTGCTCCAGCTATCCTTTTGAGTGGTTTTCCCTTACTATGGCACTATAGATATGGACATCCGTCGTTGGAGAGCTTGAGAAAGTTAGAACCTGAGTTGTCCCAAGTGTCTTCTTTAGAGTGTTAGTCCTGTCAATTGGGAAAACATCATAGACTGTCTTATCCCAGTCGTATCAATAAACGGGCATCTTGTCCCTTTGAGTTAGTCCATAGTGATGTTTGGGGTCCTGTAAAGACCAATAGTTATGATGGTTTTCGCTATTTTATTTTTTTGTGGATGATTTTTCTCGCATGACATGGATTTATTTATTTAAGAGTCGAGAGTCTGTGTTATCCATTGTCAAGCATTTTCATCAAGGAATAAAAGTTCAATTTGATTACAATATTAAAATTCTTCAATCTGATAATGCCTTGGAATATGTTCAAACTGCTATGGCTGATTTTTTGTAGCTTTGTTGGGATGATTCATCGCACGTCTTGTTCTCACACTCCTCAACAAAATGTAGTGGTTGAGCGCAAAAATCATCATCTTCTTGATATTATCAGGACTATTATGTTTCAATCCAATGTCCCTAAGAGGTTCTGGTATGATGCTTCACTTACTGCATGTTTCTTGATCAACAGGCAACCCTCTTCGGTGCTTCAAGGACGTACTCCTTTTTCTGTCTTACGTCCAAAAGATCTGCCTTTTCTTGTTCCTCTCAGAGTGTTTGGATGTACTTCATTTGTCCATAATTTTGATCCTAAGGCTGATAAGTTATCTCCTAGGTCTATTAGGACTCTCTTTCTTGGGTACTCCAACACTAGCAAAGGATACAAGTGCTATTGTCCCAGTCTCCGTCGTATGTTTGTGTCTCGGGATGTAACTTTCCATGAATCCACACACAATTTTTCTCTAGTGTTCCCAGTAAGGGGGAGCAATTGTGTGAAAGTAAGAGAGTGCCACCATCAGACATCAGTGAGAAAGTGTCACCTATCATTCCTGACTATATTGTCATACAAGAAGAGCAGCCAGTAAGTGATACATTAATTCAACAATATCAACATGTTTATAGCAGACGAGGCAGGCAGGATCCAGAGGAGGTAGCGACTCCAGTCTCTGAGCCTTCCCCATCTTCCTCTACTCAAGAGATTTCTACATAACCATCTGACCTTGATGTTCCCATTGTTGTTCGCAAAGGTACTCGTTCATGTATTATTCGACATCCTATTGCAAATGTGTGTTGTTTGTCGAAATTATCCAAGCAGGCCCGGTCGTTCACTCTTGGGATTGATTATGTGGTTGTTCCAAGAAATCATCTTGATGCTATGAAGGATACTGGTTGGAAACAGGTGATGCATATGGAAATGTCTTCTCTTCTACAAAACAACACCTGGGATCTTATTGACTTACCTCCACGGAAAAATGTTGTTCGCTGCAGATGGGTATTCACAGTATAACATAATCCAGATGGTTCAGTTGAGAGGTTGAAGGCTAGACTGGTGGCAAAGGGTTATACTCAGACATATGGAGTTGATTTCTTTGAGACCTTTTCACCAGTGGCTCGTCTGAATTCAGTGTGGATTCTTATTTCTCTGGCTACTACCTTTGACTGGCCTCTATTTCAGCTTGATGTCAAGAATGTCTTTCTCCATGGTGATCTACAAGAAGAGGTATACATGGAGCAACCTCCTGGTTTTGTTGCTCAGGGGGAGTGTCAGAAGGTGTGTAGATTGAAGAAAGTCATCTACGGGTTGAAACAATCTCCTAGAGCTTGGTTTGACAAGTTCACTGATGTTGTGCTAAAGATGGGCTTCTCTCGTTCTGTGACTGATCACTCCTTATTTTATTCTAACTCTTCTGTTGGATCCATCATTATTGTTGTATATGTTGATGATATAGTTATCACGGGCAGCGATTCTACAGGCATATCACGTGTGAAGGAAGGATTGCAGGGGCACTTTCATACAAAGGATTTGAGCAAACTGAGATATTTTCTGGGCATTGAAGTACTTAAATCTCATGCAGGTACTAATTTGTCTCAGAGGAAATATGTGTTGGATTTACTGCATGAAGCTAGAATGAGTGAATCCAAGCTGGTGTCTACTCCTATGGACTATCATGTGAATGAGATGACTGATGATACTGATTATCTAGATCCAGGCTACTATAGAAAAATCGTTGGGAAGCTGGTATACCTGACAGTTACTCGTCCTGATATTTCTTTTATTGTAGGTGTGGTGAGTCAACATATGAGCTCAACACAACAGTCACATTGGATGGCAGTTTGTCGTATTTTGAGATATCTTTAGGGTGCACCTCGTAAGTAGGGATGAGCATCGGGTCGGGTCGGCCCGATCTGACCCGTGACCCAGCCTGCATAACCCGATCCAAACCTGAACCCGATTTATAATATGGGTGAGCCAGGCCTAAAATTTAAACCCATATTTTATTTGGGCCGGGTACGGGCGGAGACGAATCCAGCCCGAAAACCCGAATGCCCAGATTAGATTTTATGTACAGTATGTATGTATACATCTATATTCTTCCTGAAAGAAAAACATACATATTTCTTGATGCAATATGTAGTATGTATCCAACCAATGGAAGCATGGATAATCTATAATTAATAAACATGATTAGTGAATTGATGCTAATAAGATAACCATCATTGACATGGATAGACTGACATGGATACAAGTACTTGATTTTTTTGATTTGATCTTACTATGTCCACATGTAGGAGACTAATGATCTTTTGCTCAGTGCATAGTAGATTATGCTCATTTTTTTCCTCATACGCCCACATGTAGGAGACAAATGATCCTTTGTCCTTCCAAAACCCATTTCATTGTATATACATATAGGATGAGGAAGCAAAAGTCACAACATTGTAGTTTCCACTGATTTTTAAGTCTCATACATTCACATGTACGAGAAAATGATTTGTTGATTTATCAGTATCCATTTCATAATTGTAGGGGATCACACAACTATACATATTCCAGCTACATCGATCACAAAGTATATTATATATATAGAGAGAGAGAGAGAGAGTCAGGCTAGAATACACTCGAGTGTACGGATCGCACGAATACACTCAAGTGTGTTTGCATATCAAGACTATTTTTTGCAAAATGTAAACCGTTGATCTTCACCGTCATACTGTAACTAGGCTACATACAAATTTTGAGCCCATTTGGATGAGTGTAAGTCACTCATCCAAGGGCAACAAAATCGACGCGCGAAACTAATTTGAAATGCATAATTTTTGCGATCTTCATAACATGAGCTATACATATCCAAATGTGCTCAAATTTTGCGTATGAGTTGTTCACGAGATGTTTAAGAAGATCAATGGATTAGATTTTCAAAAAAAATATTGCATCATGAAAAACTACTTGAGTGTATTCCGCTCCGGATACACTCGAGTGTATTCTAGCCTGACTCTCTCTCTCTCTCTCTCTCTCTCTATATATATATATATATATATATATATATTCTTGTGAAGGTTGATCACAAAATATATATCATACTAGTTTAGTTTTCATGTTAGCAAGTTCGATCTAGCAAAATTTTATACGCTCATCCGATGTTATATGGGCAAACCTGAATCCGGCCCGAAACCCAGCATTCTTATATGGGTCGGGTATGGGCTGGCATTTTTCAATTTTATTCGGGCCCGAACCCGGCCCGCGGCCCGCTTTAAAATGTGGGGTTGGGTTTGGGATAGACAAAACCCAGTATAACCCGGCCCGATGCTCATCCCTACTAGTAAGGGGATCACCTACTATAGACCCAAGACTCAGTGTCTACTCTTGTTCTTATTGGTTATGCAGATGTAGACTGGGCTGGTAATCTGAATGACAGGAGGTCTACTTCTGTGTATTGCACATTTTGGGAAATCAGCTTATCACCTGGAAAAGTAAAAAGCAGAATGTTGTGGCTAGATCAAGCACGGAAGTTGAGTATCGAGCAATGGCTCATGCCTGTTGTGAGTTGCATTGGGTTCAATCTGTACTTTCTAAGCTAAAGATTTATGTTTCGTCTCCCATAGAGCTCAGATGTGACAATCAGGTTGCTATCTACATTGCCAAGAATCCAGTTTTCTATGAGTGCACTAAACATATAGAGGTTGACTGCCACTTCATCAGAGATCATATCAAGAATGGCAAGGTGGTGACTCCGCATGTCAAATCTGAAGATCAACTTGCGGATGTCCTCACAAAGCCATCGAGTCCAGCAACATTTCAGAGCTTTTGCAACAAACTGGGCATACATCATGTGTACTCTCCAGCTTGAGGGGGGAGTGTTAATATATCTCTTTATATTATGATTTTGTAATTTCTATTTATTGTTGGACCTCTATGTAATTTCTCCAGTTCTATTAATAAAAGGGTAAGTGGTCTTGAACCCTCACTCAAGCTGCATTGCAAGCAGCCTTGCAACTTACGTTCACATACTCCTTTTCGGTCAAGTGTTTGAAGATATCAAACACCTTCTTTGGATTTTGTTGATGAGAGTATACATGGGAGAGTTGATCCCACATATCCTTAGTCGTCAACAGTCGTAGAAGAGATTGGCTAATTTTAGGTTCAGCATTGTTGACCATCCAGGTCATAACTCCAAAATCTTCTTTGGACCACAAATCATATGTCTGCTTTGTCTTGTCATTGGCAGTAGTATCAGGAACATCCAGACCTTTAGTAGAAAGATGGGTATAGCGTCCCTGAGCCTTGACATAAAGCTCAAAAGAAGATGCTCAGGTGTGATAGTTGGATCCATCCAACTTGACAATAGTCACATACAAATTTCGAAGCGGATCTGGGGACGCCATGAGGTACGTAATATGCAAGACGCCAAAGCAGACATGAGTAGCAAGCACGTAGTAGTCAGTAGACGAAAACAGTAGCAGAAACTCAACACATGGGCAGATCTAATAACACCCGCACGGGGGCAGAAGATAGCAGTAGGAGATCTGACACATCAGATCCCAGAAACCCACGTAAGGGCAGCAGTGGATATAGAAAAACCTACGCCAACATGGAGGAAAAACTTCTTCACCGTGAGGCGTAGGCAGGAAGAAAGCGAGAACCGGTTACGCCCTCAACGTTCTATGACTGGAAAGTTACTGGAGACGTCCAGAGATGAGCAGTAAGGAAAGGAGGGATGAAGGTGGCTACCCGGAGGGAGAGATGAGAGTAGGGGGTGGGAGGAGGTGGTGGTGGGTGTGTGGTGGGAAGGAGGCGGTGAGAGGTGGTTGTTGGCAGCGGTCTGGTGGTGCAACCGGCGGCCTGGCGGGTGAGGGAGGGTGGTGGCGGGCAGCGGGTGATGGAGGGAGTGGGCGGGCGGCAGGCGAGGGAGGGGTGGGTGGCGGGTGAGGAAGGAGAGAGGGGGCGTCGGGCGAAGAAGGGTGGGCAGCAAGGAGGTGGGCGGCGGGAGGAGGCGGCGGCAAGGAGAAAAGAAAGGGGAAGGGAGGTGGCTAGATTAGGGTTTATGGAGGCATGGTAGGGTTAGGGTGGGAGGGTCTCAAGGAGGATCAAGCTCTGATACCTGTATATTTTACTAATAGGTATAATGTCTTCCTTCAACCTTTTCCCCCTTGTATCTGTTTTAACTGTGTTGAACCACTTGTATTTTCTTGTGTTAATGCTTATTTTCTATTTACATCTATCCATTGTGTCGAAAGATCTCAGCCCATTCGTCATTTTTCCTACGGCTATCACTTGCATCATCAATCCACTTTGGGCGATGCCCTCCATTTTTCTCCCTATACCATACGCCTCAATATTTTAAAACTACCCACTCCTAGTTAAGCATGGAATCTTCAAAACAGTCCTTGTACTCATACAGGACATGGTATTAGACGCCGACACTTCTAACTTCTTAGATGCTCTTGGATATGTATTGGTTACTTTCTAACGTCATACAACATTTTTCTTCTTTTTTTGAATGTTGGGTATGCATTGGACACTTCTCAGTCTATTTTTCCTTCCTCTTCAATGGGAAGGTCATGAACCATAGAGGCAACTACGTAGACATTCTACAGATCCAATGGCCTCCCTATGACTCTATTGCACAATAAGTGGATTTTGCCCTTAATTCATATAGAGGGCACAGTTTCTTCCCTTGTGTTGCACTTTGCTCTACCGTTGATTAGCGAAGATTTTAGCGGCCTTCAAGCATACGAGTTGAAGGGAGGTGCATCTTGGAGTATAACTACATCAGTGGTTGCGGGTACACTTCAAAGAAAGGTGCAAGTTTGAAGTAGAATGTGACTCCTTTTGTAGGTATTGCAACTTTTTGACCGTGTTTTCTTATTTCTGACTTCTCATATATTTAAAACAAAAACAAGAACAAAAAAAGACTTCCCACCTATCTAGCATATTCCTCTTTGTTCTTATACCTTTTTTACTTGAAAGTTGCACATGGTGTCCTTTACATTCCAGAGCTTCTTTGTTAGCTGCTAATTTAATTATATTTTACCTCAGTTCCATGCTGTGCAAGAAATATGTAAGCGTGAGATTTAATACAGTTTTTTTATGCAATAAATGCCCACTCCAACGGCAGCGCAATCTAATTTCATGTGTTTTCTTTCAACAATGTGACAGCGAACATCATTGGCATGAAGTGGGAAGTGTATGATACTGAAAACATATTAAAAAAAAAATTGTAAAAAATGGCATGTCCAAAGTTTGTGTTTTTGTCCTGTGTTTTTATACATTTGTCGTATTCTTGTGTTTGTGCCTAGATACATATCTGAGCTTCCCAGCCCGCTCCCATTTCTGTGCCCACTTTGATATTATCTCTCTTCAGTTTTCACTTTTTACTGTTCTACAATTGCTGCATACTGTCTTTTTGTTTCCTTTTTCTACTCCGCCTCCAATTCCACGTGATGCTATCCACCGTAAGTTCTACTAAATTTGTTTTTCCTTGGGAAGAGGGGGAGATAAGGAGGAAATAAGAGTGAGAGATGAAGGGACGAGAAGATCAATTTTTATTCTGATATTTCTTTCTTTGTGGTGTTTACTATCTTGCATGTGGAGCCTCCACTACGTTTTGTGTATTATGGTTTGTGCAATTTCTATGTACGCAGTGTGCATAGAAGTACACTTGTTGATGGCAGTTGGAGTTATCCGACTACCTCACTCATTTATATATGTGCAATGGTGTGAACGTTGACTACCTGCCTGCCTGTGAACCAGAATCCTCTAGACTTAGCTTGTTCATGAACCAATATTATAAATATGAACAACATTAGCGACTAAGCTGATGTTTTTTGTGACTGACTATTAGCCTACCATTGTTACTCTAGATGCATATTCCACTTGTATGAGGCTCTTCTTTTGTGACTGACTATTAGCCTACCATTGCTACTCTAGATGCATATTCCACTTGTATGAGGCTCTTCTTTTGTAGTTGTCCCTATTTTGCCACATCAACACATTGGGATAAATCTACAGTCTGCTCAAATGTAACACGATGTCATCATGTGAGTCAAAGTACTTCAGCATGCTAACATGCAACATTTACATAGGACTTGAATGGACGGCATGTCATCATGTGGGCCTCACTTATGCAGCACTTGGATGCTAAATAAGCAAGTTATTGTGTAATTTAAATGAGGGGTGAGTGGAATTTATCTTGGGAATAGATGGTAGCAACATGTAGTATGAATATGCCCCTTGGTGTCATTTTTTATGACAAGAGAATCAATTATAGGATCTCGTTTATCCAAGGTAAATTGGTAATTGTGTTGGAATAGAATGAACCACTGCTTAGCTTATATAGCTATAGATATAGATATAGATATAGATATGTTTTGCAATGTATTGTCCATGCATATAGTCTGGTGAGAAATGAAGAATATGCCTAAGCTTGCACACATCGAGAGCAACATTGATTATTAACATTTTTTTTGGATGACTGGGGAAAACTCACCCCCCAGGCAGAGGCCTAGATAGTAGGGATGGTAAACCTCGGAAGACCTGTGCACCTACACATTGGTATCTCAATAAGTCACATCATAGGCTGGTTGACGCTGTGGGAAATTCATTTCTTACGGCGCTTCCAGCGGGAGTCGAATTCGAGACCCTTCATGAGGGACCCTGTGCTGCAACCAGTTGGGCTACCGCTTGCCAACCACTGATTATTGACATTACTCTATAGATACTCCAAAATTATTAATGTTGGTGTGTAGATGCTAAACACTACTTATAATTCGTTCAACTAGTATAAAAATAATTTGAGTAAAAGAAGCTATCATAAAAATATACTCAAAGGCAGTGGCGGAGCCAGAAAAATTGATCAAGGGGGCACCAATGACATAGAACCTCAGCTGGAGATATTGGGTAGGGCACAATATGCAATTTTGTAGAAAATATTACCTAATTTCTCTTATGATTATGTGTAATTATAAAATCCGGGTAGGGCCCGTGCCTACCCGGGCCACCATGTGGCTACGCCACTGCTCAAAGGTAAAGGTTAGATGTTGTAAATGAAAATTATTAGTACATGCTAAATGTCCATTAAAAATATTACAATATGATATTACGCAACTGAATTATTCAATAATAAATTGCATAGGCGTCCGCATCGCCTGTCTACATAACCGGAAGTTCAAATTGGAGTTTCTTCATGATAGAGGATGAATCATCCACCTTAAGAAACACATTCTCAACGAAATCTTGTATTCCGCAAACTAAGAATGTGAGTCTTGCTTAAGCCTATTTCAAATCTGTTTTGACTCCCATGCCTAGCTCATTGAAGTACCTAGAGGAGGTGAAAAGAGCATGATGCAAGCCTTTATAAGGCGAGATAGGGGATCTCAACCCTAGCTACATAGCACTATGCTACTGGATTTGCACACCAATTCTCGAAAGAATATGTCTATAGAATCTATTTCAGGCTCCTAGATCGAGGCATGCATGATATCAACATCATCCAAGAGTATAATTCTCTGCCTACAGCTACTCGGGGTCTTTTAACATGTGAATCTACATCATGAGCTATAGCCAAGCTTGCCTCTACCAAAAGTCAAGTAGCCTAGAAACCTCCATATGGCACATGTGACCTTGTTTACAGTTGTATGCCACTTAATTAGGGACATCTCCACATATGCTATTCAATGGTACTTAAAATTCTCTTGCAATCGTCATCTTTCACACATATTGGCCACTCTTGCTGATACAAACACCGGGGAAGTTCAATCAATAGTTTTTCTCAACCTTCTTAATCTCTTCTTTTACAATCAATCCACTGTGGGCCACATTTTCTTTCTAAGCCTAAAGGGGCCGGCCGCCTCTTCCCCGCCCACCCTCAGCTCAGGGCGGGAAATTCAGGCAAAATATGGACACCCGATGGGCTCGGCACGCACAATCCGGCCCATCATTTTCTATAATTTGCTGCTTTTTAAAATGACTACTAAGCTCAAACCCACCTTCCGCTATCCTAAAAAAATCATGAATCTGAAGGGGAACAATGTGAAGGAAAGACAAAGCGCCCTACTTCAGTGATCTTCCAGCTGGACAGATGATGCAGGAAGATCACATCAATAGTTCCATGCCTTTTGTGATAGCTTTGCATTATAACTGCAATTTTCTATGGACATCCCTCTCCTTAGAATTTGTCACTATAAGCTCTCTCATCTTATGCACATATACAAGCATGTTATTGACATGAATATTAACAGAGCTAGTAAATCTTCAACGATCTGGATGCACCAGATTAAGAATACAAAACCCTCTTCAGAAAATAACTGTCTTTCATTGAGAAATGCAGTTTCCACCTTTCATCAAATACAATATAGCCTAGATGAATACTCACTCATAAGACATTTACCTTGAAACTTTAACACAGTGCAAAAGAGAAGCATATACTAGAACAAAATAAGACCTGGCACAAGATATTAAGATAGCAATTGGGAATATAGACTGATGAATTAAACAAAATGTCAAGAGGATATATTCCGCACAATGATACTGTAATGGCTTCAACTGCTGCAATCTAGATTATTCAATAGGAAGACCAAGGACAGGAGGTCCCACAATTTTATCAAACAATTCGCCACCTGTGATGAATTCCAGTATTATGTATATCTTTGTGCGACTGGCCAAGACCTGCATAGAAGAGGGGAAATCCAAATGTGTCAGAAGGAAGATGCAAGTACATGGCTGATGTGTCGAGATGGTTAAACAATAATCCCTTCAGGTGTGAAAGGAATAAGAATTGGTTAGGTCCCTTCTCATTTGCCTCCACACGAGTGCCGGATTTGGAGTAATACCTCATGAAGACGGACGACATGTGGATGCCTAACAAGTTTCATGATGGAAATCTCCCTCTTTATCTGCAAAATGAAATTGAATAGTAAAGAAATTTATTGAGGGAAACTTCTAAGAGGTCCTGTTTTGTTGCCTTATCAAACCTAGTACATTTTTCACGAATAACAAAAAAAATGAAGAAATACAAACATAGCCTCGAGACAATTAAGAGCAAGGGTCAAAGGTCTATGAGTAAAACTGTTTGTGAAACCCCAATAGTTGACTCCAGCGACTGTCTTCAGTTAGACAGAAGGCGTTCATCGCCCCAGTAGCTAGTTGTTTTGAGTAACACATTTGGAAAGGGAGAAAAAACTCAAACTTCACACGTCAGCTTCTCAATAGTGTAGTTGGTTTAGAAATATAAATGGCAGATCAAATAAAAGGTAAAGGTCAAGAGGGTTCTTTCGATATCCGTTAGGCTTTTATTATCAGTGAGGCTTGGAAGACGAACCAGGGTCATCTCTAGATCTGAGTGCATATAGTACGCCGTGTCCTAGGTCAATGAACGACGAACCAGGGACATCGTACTGATTAAAACTATTGTCAAAAATAAACACGGCTGATGAAAACAAAAGTGCCAGAAGACATCCATATAAAGCAAGATGGAAAGGAACAACTATCACGTCAGTGCCTCCGACCTACCTGATCTGCCATGTTGTGCTTCATGATTGTAGCACGGTCGAGGACCTTCATGGCCACGCTCTCACCTGTTTCAGTGTTCTGAGCGAACTTAACCTTAGCAAAGGTCCCCTCACCAATCGTCCTCCCTACTTCGTATTTGCCCACCTTTCGCTTCCGGACACCCATAATTGGCGATGACTTCGATTACTGAAGGTACGTGACCTGCCACTGCCAGTTTTCTCCTCTTTCCTCCGCCTATCTTCTTGATGGTGCTACTCTGCTATAAATCTTTACTCTTTCACTTTGCCCTCGGGACGGTGCCAATGCATTCCCTTGCGCGCCAGTATGGTAGCGGAGCCGGAAAATGATAAATTCAGAGCATTTGACTCGGAAAATGACAACTTCAGCATTTGTATTTCATCGGAAAAAGAAAAAAAGGCAATTGTGTAGCGGGACAATAATCTGTGGTTATAATTACTTCCATAATTCCATTACATCACAAACTAACTCCTTCCCCTCGCAACAAAATGCAAAAAAAAAAAGGAAAGAAACGTACTTGTTCCCGTGCATACCTAGCTTATTATACCAACTACCAAGAGCTCTCAGTTCTAAAAATGTAATGAATTGATGATAAGAGATAAAAAAAAATGTTACTTGCCCCAATGTATAATTATATACATAGTAATGACAACGTGTTTGCATACTAAGGCCTCACCCGTATTGGGATTATTGAAATTCTTTAGTTAATATTGAAATTTAAGCTACCGTTGACATTTCATTTTGTAAGGCAAAGGATGACTCTCATAGAACATGTGTAGCTCAGCACTACACTCAATAACAAGACATATCATGGATAACAAGGACTGAACCTCATACAGCAACCTTTGCCGATTTCATATTAACATAACCACTAGCCCTTTTTGTTATGAAAGCTAATGTATTCAATGTAAAGTAGTCCTCGACACTGTGTGTATAAATATCAAACACTATGATTTGTAAATGATTGCTAGATAATAGCAAAAGTAGTCACGCATGTTCTATTAGTTTGTGTGCTCAGAACTTCCCTTCCTTTCTGTTCTGAATCGCTTTCATCTTCATCAAACTTCTTTTCCTTGTCTTCTTCATCTCACCATCTTCTCCACCTTCTTCTAGTTTCTCGTCATCTCACCATCTTCTCCACCTTCTTCTAGTTTCTCGTATGGTATCAGAGCTAATCTAGGTAAAGATGGGATCTAGATATGGATCTATCTCGCCAAATCGTGTTGCAAAAGATGTGGCAGTCCTGAAGGGAGATCCACACGCTAAAGGTTTGTCAACAAAGTTCATCTTATCAAATCCTTATCATCTTCTCTCTCAAAATCAGATGGAGTTGGCATCTCGGAGATCTATCCCTGCCTTGTGAATATGAATGTTTCAAACTTCGTCTCTCTCAAGCTTAACAATAGCAACTTCTTGTACTGGGAACTTTAGATTAGATCTCTCATAGAAGGTTGTTCGTTGGAAGGATTCATTGACGGAACTGAGGTTCAATCGGAGAAATACATCAGTGATGAGATTGGATCCATCATCATTAATCCAGTGTTGCGAGCATGGACCAGGAATGATCGACTGTTAAAAGGTTGGCTCATGGGATCTGTATCTCTTGAAGTTTGGGGAGTGGTACTCAGAGCAAAAACATCAAGAGAGATATATATTGCTCTTAAAAACTGTTTCAACAAAGCCACGTTGTTTAGAACCTTCGAGCTTCTGTCTCAACTTCACCGCTTGAAAAAATGGATGATAAGGATTGAACCTCAGACAACAACCTCTGAGAATTTCGGATTAACATTGTAACCACTGACCCTTTTTGTTATGATAGATAATGTATTCAATGTAAAGTAGTGCTTGAAATTGTGTATACAAATATCAAACACTATGAGTTGTAAATGATTGATGGCTAATAACAAAAACAATCACACCTCTTCTATTAGTTTGTGTGCTCCGAACTTCCCTTCCTTTCTGTTTTGAATTGCTTTCATCTTCCTCAAGCTTCTTGTCTTCCACATCTTCTTCATCTCATCATCTTCTCCACCTTCTTCTAGTTTCTCATACATTTTTGGCCCAACAATCTGACAACTCCTTACTATTTGGAGATTTTGGGCTCAAACTATTCATAGAAGCTAAGTCGTTTCAGACAAAAATGAGTAAAGCCTCAACCTATGAAAAAAAAGTCAAATGTGAGCCCACCTAACGCATTCTGGCTCATTCTATAATTAGATCAGATATTCACCCAATTAGAATACTAAAGGACCCACATCAAACCAAGGAAACTCTTAAATCTATAGGGTTTGAACCCCTCGTGAGTCAAATTTAGACATTATCTAGGTTGTGGGTGAATCTAGAATAACTCATATTTGATAATGCAAATTTGGGCACAAATCTGGTCTACGCTCATTAGACACGGGTCCAGTGTGGGCCCAACACACACATTATGGTTCATCCTGGGTACAAAACATGTTTTCCACCCAAATAGGCAAGACCTAGACCCATATCAATTAGAAAAATCCTAAATTTGTACCCCAATGGGTCAAAAACCCTTATGTGAAAAATTTAGACATTCTCTAGATTGTAGGTGAGAGCTAGAACAACCCCAGTTTGACCTAGCAAATTTGGGTGCAAACCAGGTTAACGCTTCTTAGGCACATGTCAAATATGGTCCCACAAGATACATTTTGGCTCATATTAGTTTTACATTAAAACCAGGCAAGATCTAGACCCACATTAGATTTAGAGAAACCCAAAATTTTGAAACCAATCGAGCATGAACCCTTGTGGATAGAATCTAGACTTCTCGAGGTTGTAGATGAGATATGGAACAACTACAACTTGACACTACAAATCTAGGTGTTGATCAAGTTCGCACCCATTTGACACGGGTCCAATGGGGCCTACTAGAAAAAATACTCATTATGGGCACTTATCTAATCTACATCCAATTTGGGGATGATCTAGACCCACATTAGACCTAACCCATATCATTCGGCACCAATTGGATTTGTGACTAGATGTAACAAACAAATCAAGTTCCTTTTAGAGTCTTCCAAGAAGGATATATTTGGGTACTAACAAAATCATGCTCCCTTTAGAGTTCCTTTTTTGAAAAAGGCAATGGTGCCAAACCAGTCTGTGCATGCATGCGTGAACGAAATTTACTCCATCTAAAATCATATCATCTTGAGAAACATGAGAGAAGGTCACATGACACCCCATCATTGTCAAATGGACACAATGGATGCCACATTTGAAACATGGGGAGAAAAACCTTCTCCACCACTCTTCGCTATAGAAAAGGAGAGGCAACAACAACATTAGTATGTCTGAAAGAAACCAAGGAGGAAAATACACACACATAGAGAGACACCCAACCATGAATGATTTCTAGAGATTCCTAGAGGTACATATCATATTTGTTCTTACTCTCGACTCTAATCCATCGTCTATGACTTCTTGGAGTAAGATTTTTATGGTGCAAATCCAGCTAGTACCCGATGGTGCAAACTAGTTGGTGCCTAAAGTGTAAATCAAGGTGAGAGAAACACTTAGATTCTCTTCCTCCTCATGGCCACATATTATTTATTTTACAAAACCCCTACAATACTATTTTGGCACACAAATAGGGCTATTAATAACATTTTTCTGATCTATAATTGAGTATACTAAAGTCAAAAAAAATTTCATTCCTCACTTATTCAAGCACGAGTCATGTTAATTTTTTTGTTTTTTCCAACTAAACTAGATGGTGACTCCAAACCACCTTCTTATTTTCAATTTCTCATGAAAACAAAAAGGAACTACACTAGGAAATACTCACACTCAAGTCTCACTTTTTTAATCAACAACCATAAATCATTTGATACTTGGAATCGTGTTTTCATCATTTTAGGTCTAATATATAAGGGCACAATCTCATTTCACGTCTGACATGCCAAAACCGTGCGTATGAACGCAAGTGCACGCGTCGAGTAATATAGGCCTATTTGAGGCCTGAGTCGAACTCAGGGAGACGTAGTCTCAGTGACTACTACTAGATACGGTGCGATCAACTAAGCCGATTAAAAAGTTGAAATGAGTTTAAGCAAAAACAAAAGAAAATTAAGAGAAAATTAAAATGGTTGATTCAAATAAAATGAATTCCTTAGGGATACCAGTTTCACCACGGGGTCTCGTCATGTCTTATTTTGACCGAATTAATACAAATTTCTACTCCTACCCTGGATAGAAAACCTGTATTCAGAATTGCTCGCTTCCGCGATGCAATTCACTACCTAGATCTAAGCCAATTCCATGTCTGTAATAATTTATTTCTTAGTCTAAGTGCATTATTGAAAACTTTGGGTTCTTTCCACTAACCGTACGTTACCTTTCCCAAGGAACGCATAGGAAAGTGTATGATTATGGTTTTCTAACCTTTAATTCCCTTTCCAGAGTAACTATCGGTCTGTAATCCTATCGATGGTGATCGAGCAATGATAAGTCATTCGATTCCACAATCATATATCTAGGAATAAAGAGAAATTTATACTAAAACATGTAAAAAGTTAATACAACGATTCCCCGGGCTACTCCCGGGTCCTAAGGAAAGGAGGGGGTTTAGCCCCGCATGGTTCTCAGTTGTAAATACATAAAGAGAGAGAAGAAAAACATGGAAAATATGAAGGAAATTCGTGTAACCCCAGGATAGAAGGTGTCCCGGATGATCCTCCTCGAGAAACGCACGTTCTGCAGTCTTACGACAGCAAAATCGCCCGTCAGAGGTGCTCGGATCTCCCAGTTGGCGTCCTTCGGCTCCTTGTCTCTCTCCCTCTTCTTTATGGCCATCGTGCGGTGCAATGTGATGCCCCCCTCATGTATGACCGTCCTTTTTTAGGTCATTGGCCAACTTACGGTACCACATAATGTGGACCGTCGGATCTTGACGATCTAATTGAGTGTTGATTTCGGAAAAGTCGGTGGCACCGACTCTGCTCTCATGGATCTGTTATTGATGTAATCTCGGTGGCACCGACTTGAAGGGTCGGTGGCACCAACTCTGCATTGTACATAAAGTATCTGAAAAATGCAGAAAAATGCATATAAGTCCGAGGAATATATATAATCATATAAATATGATAAAATAAGCATAATTTGATGTAAACAGAGTGTACATGCCAACAATAGTGATTTATGAAAATATAATAAAATGACAAATAAATGCACAAAATCGGTATAAAATATGCATGTAAAATTGACTCAAAACATGTGCATCAAACTCCCCTAAGCTTAAACCTTGCTCGTCCTCAAGCAACAAACCTTTCGATCTGATTGAGATAAGCCAGCTGAAGGACATAAGTGCATAAGGTAATCTAAAAAGTCCCCACCTTCGGTCCTCATATCGGCCGTCACTGACCACTGAACACTAACTGCCATTTAGGCGACCAGAAATATCTATAGAAGAGTATGTCCCCCAATCAATGAAACACTATCAATTAAAGCAGTTAATATGATAGACTCGTTCAGTTCATACTTGGTGCATCATGTGATATCCTATCTACGTTGCTCTTTTCTCTACCTACCATTTACATGGAAGTAGTTCTCCTCATAAATAATGAATGAGGAGATAATCAATTGAGTGGCCTACCGATAAGAGCAACGGGTGGTCGAGATGGGTGGTTGTGGAAGAATCATGAGTACATAAAATCATTCACACAATAAAAAATTATGATGAACCTATGATGTTGAAAATTTATAAAATGCTTCTAATGCCTACTCATTGAGGTGGAATGATGCATGCACCTATTATTTCATCTCAAAATAAGACGAAATATTTACAAAAGTACATCATGTACTAATTCTTCCTTATGATATAGGTAGGACTATGCCCTTTCTCCCTCACTTTCTGAAACTCTACTCAATCCTTTTTTTATTTTTTTTCTTTCGATTTCTCTCTTTTTTTCCAAGCCCCTTTTTCAACATGATAGAATTGCTTTGGGCTTCCATTTGCACTGCACATTTGATTTATGTCAATGCTTCTCTTCTCTTTTTTTTAGGGTATGGGCAAAATCACTACCTTCTTATATTAGAGAAAAAACTAGACATGATATTTGTAAGATGATATGCAATGCATATTCAAACTATATGAATAAGATTTCATGCAACTACATGCCATGCACCAGAATTTTTGTTGTGCATGTATGCTTTCCATATTTTTTTCTAATGCACGCAAAAATAAACAACTATTATGCAAGATCTACTATGCAATGTAAATGCAATCAAGAGAAAGAATGATAACATGTACTCAATCTTCTTATGATGGAGTGTAAAGCGGATGTATGTGGTGGATGAGATCACACAACTAAAAAATAGAACCTTCATAGAAAATCATATGTCCCTCTCTAATGACCTGTGTATAGGGTAATCAAGGGGTTTCTCTCTTAAATTTTAGTTTAAGGTCACATTAGTGTTTGGTCGGTTTGGGCTCAACAACCTTGTCAACCACTTTCTTGGACAAATAAGATGGTCATTTATATCCTCATGTCCTGGAGCTGACTTACTCAAGCACTTCCTAAGTTATGTGACTCAATTACTCACAATATAAGCTCACAATTGTTTTTTGAAATTTACTCATTTTTTCCTATGCACCCAACCCCAGAGATTGATATACTCAAATGAAACCATGCATTTACTTCTCCACAAATTACACTAGATAGACTGTGGATCTTAAAAATTGCAATAAACCTAGAAATAAAAACAACCAAAATTTTTAAAAATAAACATCATAAAAGAAATAAAGAAAAGCTAAGATAAAAGGTTGTTCCAACACCCCCCCTGAGCTTGAATATGACTATGGACTCATAGTCAAAATTCTAACTTAAGAAGTGGAACATCAGTACCATTTGCTCTGAAGGGTGGTGGAGGTGGATGGTTGGAGGATCATTTGACCAAGTTGTGCTTGCTAATCTCCCTCTTCTTGGTGGCCCATTTTTGTGTCTTAGTGGTGCTAAGACATTCTTTAGCCTTCTTTGCTCTGCAAAAAAAGAAACGGTGCTAAAAAAACCTTTTTAGTGTTGTTTACGACCTTTTTCAGGTGGATGTCTCCCAGGAGTCGGTGGCACCGACTCTGCCACTCATTTTCAGTGCATCGACGCACCCACCGAGCCTGGGACAATAAAAAATGTTGGTGGCACTGACTGTTTATCAGTTATACGCGCCTGCAACTTTCTAAAAATCTTCAGGGAAGTCAGTGGCACTGATTAGGAAGTCGGTGGCACCGACTCTGCCTTTCTAAAGTTGATCTAACACTGATCAAATCTCAGTGCCATCGACACGGATGTTGGTGGTATCGACTTTGTAAGTTCTGCACACTTCCAAACATGAATCAAGGTACCATTTTTACAAAAAATTACAAAAATTAAGCAAAACTAAGTACATAAAATTAAAAGAACATAAAGAAACAATTTAAAAGTTGGGTTGCCTCCCAACAAGTGCCCTTGTTTAGTGTCCTAGGCTTGACATGAGGAATGCCTTCAACCTGGTTTGTCAAGGGGTGGCTATGATGATTCAGATGGAAGCTTAAACTCAACTCTATCATCACCAATCCCAAGTGTCAAGTAACCTCGCCCAATGGCACTGATCACATCAGTTGTAGCTTGGAACGACCTTCCCAATAGCATCTCAGATCCTTTCATCTCAGGCATATCCATGACCACAAAATCTACAGGAAAGATGAACTTGTCTACTTTGACTAGCACATCCTCGCATATACCTTGTGGCTTCACAATTGATCCATCTGCCAACTCAATTGTCATGGAGGTCTTTGTTGTCTTCTTCAATCCCAACTTATGAAAAGTAGCAAGAGGCATGAGGTTAATGCTTGCCCCCGAGTCACATT
Organism: Alisma plantago-aquatica; assembly: GCA_963693085.1. Lineage (NCBI taxonomy): Eukaryota > Viridiplantae > Streptophyta > Magnoliopsida > Alismatales > Alismataceae > Alisma > Alisma plantago-aquatica. Next base: position 1,544,123,514 of record OY856410.1, read on the forward strand.
GTGCTTGTGGGAATTGTTGTCCACCAATAGAACATGGTATGTAGAAACATCCTGGATCCTTTCTCTTTCTTAGCAGCCTTCCCTGAATAATAGAACTCACTGCTTCATCAACACACCAAAAATCTGTATCTTTGATCCTGCATTTTTTGTTGATGATATCTTTCATGAATCTTCCATATGCAGGGATTTGCTCTATTTCTTCCACCAATGGAATGTTGATGTGGAGCTTTCAGAAGATCTCAAGAAATTTCCTAAAGTGCCTTTGCTCTTTCCTTGGCTTCAGACTATCCGGGAATGGCACACTTGGCTTCTCTATGCGCTTGTGCAGTGGAACATAAGGAACTTTGAGGGTCTCCTCCCCTAAGCTTGCTTCAACACCACCTTATGAGATAGAATTTGGCACATCTTCTATGGATGGCATGACTTGTGGCTGCTTCTCCTTGTTTGTGGGTGTCTCCTTATTGATTGTGGCTACTCCGCTATGGAGTAGAGCCTTCACCTGCTCTTCCTTGTGTGGCATTTTGCACCATCCTGGTAGTCCATACAAACTGTGAGGGTATGGAACATTGGGGACATATTCCATATCTAACTGTATGATGTTCTGCTCAGGTATCTCCTCAATAGGGGCCTCTAGCTCCTTATTAATTGAGATGTATTTAACATGTTGATGTTGTTGTACGGGTGCGGCATTCCCCATAGATTCCTTCTGAATGAGATTCTTCATGGAAGCCATCTCCTCCACAATTTGAGAAATTTGATACTGCATGCTCTGTATCTGTACCCCATGGCTTTGAAGAACCTGTTGTGTCTGTCCCATGAACAACTCATTTTGCTTGAGAAGTTTCTTGAGCATCTCATTGGTACTATCTTCTTCATTGTTTCTGTAACCCTGTTGCCTCATGTACTTGGCCTTTTCTGCCTCTTCTTCCTCTTCCTTCTGATATATCTTCTAAGCAATCAAATCCAGCTTTTCATTCAATGCATTGATCACCTTTAACTCTGCCACACTGTTGATGTGCTCCGGGCGTTCTCTCTCATTATCCCAGGATTGGTTTTTGGCCATGTTCTACAGAATCTCCTTGCACTTAGATGGCGAGTTATTAAGAAAGAAACATGTGCATGCACTATCCAGAGTGACACATTCATTATGGTTGAGACCAAAGTAAAACATCTTGACTTGATCATCCTGATCTATCCCATGATGAGGGACTTTCCTGAGCATGTTCTGAAAATGCTCCCAAGCCTCAGAATAGGACTCAGCTGCTTACTGTTTCAAATTGTGAATCTTCCTCACCAGCTCGTTTGTCTTCTCAGGAGGGAAGTACCTTTCAAAGAATGTCTCGATCATCTAATCTCATGTCTCAATCAACTCCTTTGGAAGGTTGTGCAACCATTCTTTTGCCTTATCCGCCAGTGATGATGGAAACAGCTTCAGATAAATAGCTGTTTGTGGAAATTTATCAACTTTCACCATGTCACAACATTCAACAAAGTTGCTGATATGTGCCATCGAGTCTTCATGAGTGTGCCCGTGATAAGCCTGCGACTTGACTAGTGCAATCAGCCCTGGATCAATCTTGTATTGTGCTACATCCACAACCTGTTTCTTAATCGGGCCCAGCGGAGCAGTCGAAGAAGATGCCTTGATCTTCTCCCATATGGTCCTCTCTTCTCTTAGGTTACCGTCCCCCATTGCTTATTGCCTGGGTGACAATGGTATGCCTTCTAGTGAATTTGTTTGAATTGGAGCCTCGACAGTGACTGGAACCTCAGGTGTAGCTTCTTCGTAATCTGTGGTCTGCGCTGTCACCATAAACTAGTACATGAAAAATTGAAATAAGTAAGTCTCAGTACTTAATAGAGAAAATTTGTTGAATATACTATAAACACTAAATGTCATATAATTAAAATTTGTAAAATGAAAAATAAAAAGTGGCCTAGAGTGGCCGACCGCAACAATCGTAGTGTTGAAACATCACCGTCTCCCTAGCAACGACGCCAAAAACTTGAGACACCAAAACCGTGCGTATGAACGCAAGTGCACGCGTCGAGTAATATAGGCCTATTTGAGGCCCGAGTCGAACTCAGGGAGATGTAGTCTCAGTGACTACTACTAGCTACAGTGCGATCAGCTAAGACAATTAAAAAGTTGAAATGAGTTTAAACAAAAATAAAAGAAAGTTAAGAGAAAATTAAATGGTTGATTTGAATAAAAGGAATTCATTAGGGATACCAGTTTCACCACGGGGTCTCGTCGTATCTTATTTCTATCAAATTAATACAAATTTCTACTCCTACCCTGGATAGAAATCTGTATTCAGAATTGCTCGCTTCCGTGATGCAATTCACTACCTAGATCTAAGACAATTCCACGTTTGTAGTAATTTATTTCTTAGTCTAAGTGCATTATTGAAAACTCTAGGTTCTTTCCACTAACCGTACGTTACCTTTCCCAAGGAACACATAGGAAAGTATATGATTATGGTTTTCTAACCTTTAATTCCCTTTCTAGAGTAACTATCGGTCTGTAATCCTATCGATGGTGATCAAGCAACAATAAGTCGTTCAATTCCACAATCATATATCCAGGAATAAAGAGAAATTTATACTAATTTATGTAAAAAGTTAATACAACGATTCCCCGGGCTACTCTCGGGTCTTAAGGAAATGAGGGGTTTAGCCCCACATGGTTCTCAATTGCAAATACATAAAGAGAGAGAAGAAAAATGTGGGAAACATGATGAAAATTTGTGTAACCCCTAGATAGAAGGTGTCCCGGATGATCCTGCTCGAGAAACGCACGTTTTGCAGTCTTTCAGCAGTAAAATTGCCCGAAGAAGGTGCTCGGATCTCCTGATTGGCGTCCTTCGGCTCCTTGTCTCTCTCCCTCTTCTTTCTGGCCATCGTGCAATGCAACGTGATGCCCCCCTCAGGTCTGGCCATCCTTTTCTAGGTCACTGGACAACTTACAGTACCACATAACATGGACCGTCGGATCTAGACGATCTAATTGAGTGCTGATTTCAGAAAAGTCGGTGGCACCGACTCTACTCTCCTGGATATGTTACTGATGTAATCTCAGTGGCACTGACTTGAAGGGTCGGTGGCACGGAGTCTTCATTGTACATAAAGTACCTGAAAAATGTAGAAAAACACATATGTCCCAGGAATATATAAAATCATATAAATATGATAAAATAAGCATAATTTGATATGCAAATATAATAAAGAAAATGACAAATAAATGCACAAAATTTGTATAAAATAGGCTTGTAAAATTGACTCAAAACCTGTGCATCAACGTCCATGTATTTTCATATGTACACAAAATAGTGTTAATTTTATATAGCGTCAAACACCTCTTGTTTGAGGTATTTCATGGTGAGTCTATTTGATGCCTATTTGCTCTGATCTTTGTTCTTCTTCTCTTCACCCTGACTTGTTTCAAACCATAATAGTGTTACAATGCAAGTTTTTTTATTACATGAAACATTGTTTTGATTTATTTTTTTCTCTTTTGTTTCTTCTTCTTCTTCTTCTTCTTCTTCTTCTTCCTCCTCTTCTTCTTATTCTTCTTCTTTTTCTTCTTCTTTTTCAATCTAACCTATTTCAAATCCTAACATTGTTTCATTGCAATTCTATTTGGTGTCTAGAACAACATTTTGACTTCTATTTTTCTCCATTTTCTTCTTCTTCTTCTTCTTCTTCTTCTTCTTCTTTTCAGTTCAACTTGTTTCAACCCATAACAACTTTCCAATGTGGCCTATCAGACACATTATGGCTCATTTTGGGTCTAGAACATGTTTTCACCCAAACTGGAAAGATCATGACCCACATTCAGACTTAGAAAAACCCTAAATTCAAAAGCCATGGGTCCTAAATCCTTATGGGAAAATTTTCAATGTTCTCTAGATTGTAGTTAATATCTGGAATAAATACAACTTAGTCCTAAAAATTTGGGCACAAATAAGGTCTACACATGTTGGACATAGATCTGATGTGGACCCACAAGACACATTCTTGCTCATCATATGCACGTGTTAATTTTTCACTCAATTTGGGCAAGATTTGGACCCACTTAAGACTTAGCAAAATCCTAAACTTGGTGCATTGGGTACTAAACCCTTTTAGGCAAAACTATAGATGAGATAGGGAATAACTACAATGTGATCCTATAAATTTGGGTGGGTTTGCACTCCAATGTGGGACCATTAGACAATTTCTCATTCATTAAGGGTGTACATCTGTTCTACACCCAATTTGGGCATGATATATACCCACATCAGACTTAACATATACCATATGGAGTCATTAGGATTTGTGATTGGATTAACAAATCAATTACACTCCTTCTAGAGTCTGTTGGGAAGGGTACCTTATCTAGGCACCAACGAGATCATGCCCCCTCTAGAGTTTCTTTTCTGAAAAAGACACATGGGCACCAAATAAATATGTGCCTAAGTGCACCAATAGAGAATCCTTTCTAATGGAATTCATGTCGATCTTGAAAATTGTAATAGAAGGCCGCATGGCACCCTGTTACTACCAAATGGGCATAGTGGGTGTCAGATTTGACATATGGGGAGGAATACCTCCTCCACCACTCTCCACTCTAGAAAAGGGGAGGTAAATACAACATCAAAGGATGAGAAACTATATGAGGACAACACAGAGAGAGCGAGAGACAACCAACTATTCATGTTTTAGAGTGATTCCTAGATATACATATTATATTTGCATGTGCTCCTAGCCCATCTCCATCGCTTATAACTTCCTGAAGTCATATATGTGTGGTGCAAAATCATTTGGCACCTAAAAGTGCAAAACCAGCCTATGCCTAAATTATAAATGATGGCAAAATCAACACTCATATTGTCTTCCTGCTCATGGTTTAACTATTAGTTAATTTGGAAAACCCACGTGATGCCATTTCGATAGGCAAATTGGGATGCCATTTAATAACCTTGTCGCCAAATTTGAAGATTTTTTGCATTCTTCTCTTGTTCATGCACTAGCCATATTTTTTTTTCTAGGTATTTTCAAATAAAACTCGGTGGGGACTGAAAATCACCTTCTCATTTTCAATTTCACATGAAATCCAACTCGTGACTCTAATAGAGAAGTAGTGGCACCCGAGTGGTTAAGAGAATGGATTTGTAAGAGAAATGTATCTAGTTCAGACCCCTATGAGAATGTGATGAAAATGGAAACTCTACTAGAGAATCTTCACACTAGAGTTGCACTTTTTTGTTATCATTTAGGCACATATCCAAGTGACACTTGGAATAGTGTTCTTCTCATTTTAGGCATGATCTGTTAGAGAACAAATCTCATTTCACATCTAATATTTTTTGTTGGAACACAAAATAGTGCTAGTTTTTATGTCATCTTTAAACACATGAAATTTTTTGCGGTATTTCATTGCAAGTTTGTTTGAGGCATGTTTTCTCTAGGTTTTTTCTTCTTATTTTTAGTATGACTTGTTTTTAACAATAATAGTGTTACCATGTATTTTTGTTTGGTGCCTGGAACATCGATATGATTTTTTCTCTATTTTTTCTTTTTATTTTCCTTTTTTAGTTTGACTTGTTTCAAATCACAACATTGTTCTAATGCAATTTTGTGTGGCTTCTAGAACATTGTTTTGACTTTTTTCTCCTATATCTTTCTTCTTATTATTTGTCAGCCCAACTTATTTAAATTGTTGTATTTTTCAATCCAATTGTGTTTAGCACCTAGAATTGTGTTTCACAAGAAAATCTCCATATCTTCAAGTCAGACCTAATAAGGAACAAACATTATTCAGTTCAAGATCATGGCACACTAGATAATAGTCAAGTCTATAAAATAACTTCTATTCATCAATTCCAAACCCTAACAGCTGAGTGCAAATGGATTTGGAGCGTGGAATAGTGTCCCAACTTGATGGCATGCTTTTAGTTAGAGAATATGATGTAACATTTTAGTGTTTCTGCCAGATCATAAAATGATAAATGCTATGTGAAAGTTGGTTTGACACCTAGGATAGTGTTTTTTGCTCATATGTATATGGATCTTGCCAAATCACGTGCTCCAACTTTTTTATGTCTAGAACAATGCTTACATTCAATTTTTAAACCTTAAATTTTTTAGAACAAATCACTTTGGGGCCCATAATGGTGTTTGGGCTTGATCTCGCACATTTTGCCAAATTTGGACTAACTCATATCATATTCCTATCTTGATATTGCCATAACAAATGTTCCAAAATTTTTAGTTATAAACATTCTTTTCTCATGCAAATCATTTTGATACATGGAGTAGTCTCTTTAATATCATAGAATGCCACATGTAAATCTATTTAATCTAGCATTTTTTCATACCAGGGTTGATATGAATCCAATTTATGTGTACAATAATGTTTTATATTTTATGTATATCTCATGAGTTCAGTGCAATCTAGTATGCACCTAGATTGGTCTATAGTTAGGTTACAAACCTAGTATGTACCCCATACTAGTTTTAGGACCTAATGTGAATATGTTTCACGACTGAATTAAAATATATCCCAAATCCTTTGGTGTATGCATATTTATTGACAAATTAGTTTTATATTATATGAATGCCATGATTCTTTTGGGAGAGAGATATTTGTTCAAAAAGGGGTGTCTATCAAGATTGACTTGACTTTATTTTCCCATGTTTGAATAGTTGAAAGGTCGGATAGTGCTTTTGGATCTAGACCTTATCCTAGTCTGCTTCACCATCTAATGCTTCACTTTGTTTGAATATTTTTGCTTTTATGTTTATTTATCATTATGTTGAGAAATCAAACATGTGAGATCATTATATTGCAGAAGCAGATGTCCAATTTTTTATTGGTCACTAGTAGTAGATTGTCCCAACTCATCTCTACACTCTTAAAAAGGTATAGGGAAGACTTGTAAGGTAGTGTCGTACATTTTCATGTATCGATGAAACCCTAGTTTGGGTCTCTAATTGTCTTCATTTTTATCATTTATCATGTTAAGGTTGTTAGAATGCATGCTTGTAATGCACATATGGATCTTATTTCCATGTTTTTATAGGTACTTGTGTTGTAATGATGGAAGGAGTTGACGGAGGATGATCTTCACCAATGTTGGAGGAGTCCAAAGACTACTCAAAGTCCTCTATGCTTTTATCCAAAATGCTCAAGAAAAAACCCAAAGCAATTAGCCAATTGATTCAAAATGAAGAAAGAAAAGTGCAACAAAATTTCCTTGTAACAAATATGGCATCATGGAACAACCTTCCCACAATTCCTTAAATTCCCAAGTTGAACAAGTCAAGAATGACCAAGAATGGCAACCCGTGATAGAGAACAATCATGGCATGGTGTGGTGTTGAGTTCCCAAATTCCACCACTTTATTGTGATTCCTCATACCATTTCCCCAAAGTTGTTCTAACTAGAAGGGTCATTCCACCACCTTCACTGCACGACCATTACCATCACCACACTCTTGGTAAAATCACAATTTCCTATTGTCTTTCACCTTAATTTCTTACCCAATCCACCACACCCATCTCGGGAAACCATTTGTTTTACCATGAACTCTGAATAGTCGTGGTGGGGCAAGACACTTGTTCTATCCCTAACCCTACTCTTTTACTGCAATTCCCAAACTACACTACTTAACCCTAATGTCCCTACACACTATAAAATGCTTTGATGCAGTTGTAGAGAGAGGGTTGACCTCATTTACTATGACTAGCCACCACACCTACTTTCTCACCTACCCACTTCATCTTCTACCTCCACCCTACCACCAAAACTATAAAGCCCAAGCCTACCGTGCAAGGCTCTAGTAAAGTTTCATGAATGATGACTAGCCCCACAGAGCACCATTGGCCTTAACTGTGTACTTTGTACTCACTAACGCACAAGACATGAGCAACTTCTCAATTGGTCACCCATCCTAGTTTACTTTGGACTAAGCACGCTTAACCACAGAGTTCTTAGTGATCAGATCCCTAAAAAGGAGGTGCACCTTGGTGATATGGGTAGTTTAATCATTCCTTTTAAGATCATTTTATCCAAGGCTTCAAATCATGGGACATTACAACCTTCCTTAGACTCTTGATGTCCTCATCATGGCTCAACTATATGCCTCATACTATCTCCCCATTTCCGTGCAGAGACCCATAATGGCCCATAGACACCCAACTCCAAGTCATGACTACTAGCGTAAGGGTGACTACATCAACATTGATAGCCCTTTCTAACATGCCCAAGCCACACGAATGAAGACTGGCACACCACATGACCATGTGGGTCCACCTACTAGAGGGATTTCAGCTCTGATACTAGTTGTAAAGCCCAAGCCCACTGCCTAAGGCACCAGTAGAGTTTCAAGAATGATGACTAGACCCCAAGACCACCATTGACATTAACTGTGCACTTGGTCCTTACTCAAGCACAAGTCATGATAAACTTCCTAATTGGTCACCCATCCTAGTATTACTCTAGGATGAGCACTCTTAACCACATAGTTCTTAGTGATGTCTCCTTGAAAAGGAGGTGAACCTTAGTGATATTATTAGTCTAGTCATTCCTTTTTTGATCATTTTATCATAGGTCTTATTTCTTGGGATATTACAAAAATCCTAGTTTAGGTCATTTCCTTCCATACTCCACCAACCTTTCATGCCATCTCAACTTTCTAAAGATCTCACCCCTTGGAAAGGAGCTTGCCTACCAGGTAGCTAGAGGTGAAGAAGTGCATCTCTCCATAAACATTCATGTCTACTTCTCATCTCTTCTTCTCTTCTTTTGTTCATTTTTTGTCTAAGAGTTTCTAAAATCCTTTGTGGTTGTTTGGGGAGAAATCCAAGACTGTGATACCATGTATATTAGGATATTCACTATAACATTGATTTTTGTATTAGTTATATACTTTTTTCTTATTATTCTTTCATATCTCTGTCCTATGTGATCGAGATTTGATACCACCTTATGTAGAGAAAAGGTGGAATAGAAGAGAGGGGTAAAATAACCAAATCTATTATAAATCTAGATTTTTGTATCTATTTATAGATATATTTGAATGCAAAATGAATTGTTAAGGACATATTAGGAAGCTTGATATTTTCAATGTCTTGTTTGAAAGTTTTGGTTTGAGAATACAAATTCTCGACATGAAAAGAATTTCAGATGTTGTACTATTTTCAATAATCCATGGATAATTATTGGCTAAAAAAAGAGTGGAATATTCAATAATAAAGGAATCCCTAAAAGTAATGGATAATGGTTAATTAAATAGGGATTTTATTTTTGAAAATTTCTAGAAAATATAAGTTGAAGGTAGCTAATAATATTCGTTCAGCCTAATATTGCACTCAATGAGAAAGTATATTAAAATATGATTGCTTGCTAAGTTTGGGTAAGAAAGGAGTTATTTGCGGCCTTAAATGATTCAAATAAAGGGAATACTTAGGGACAAAGAAAAAGGTAATTAGCTCTCATATTTTGACACCAAACCTTGCCCAAACTGAGATTTTATTATTAGAAGCCTTCCTTTTAAAATTTGAAATCGATTGGATAAAGGAGGAGGAAGTTATGAATTTAACTAGATATCCTAAAGTGGAAGCATTAACTAATTGATACATTTTAATGTCGCTTTAATGAGATTAGGAATCATAGGGCTCGACCCTTTAATTTTTGTACAATCTATTGGTTGTTGGATCAGTAAGCGACAACTCACAGATCATCACCTACCCCAAGCCAAAAAAAGAAACAAGCATGGTATGCCAAAGCTTTAGCTCATTGTTTCTCTCTCCACACTCCACCTCATCGCAAATCAAGCAAACCATTGAGTTCATCTTGCACAACCGAAGAGGAAACCCATTGATGGGAGGAGAAATTGTGTCTTGTAGATCAAGGAAGTTCCTTCATCAAAAATCCTCTCTCACCCTTGTTCCTAAACCCTAGATCTCGCCCACACATCCTATAAATACCCTACCCTGACTTCAACATGAGCCTTGGAACTTGAATGGTAAGACTTTGGCCTAAGAATCCCCCCTATTTCTCCAATGAGAAACTCTATCATGGATTTCATTGCATATGAAGCAACAAGCTCAGAAAGGGGCAGAGTTGCAGACCATTAGATCTTGGTCCAACCTTGACCGATCAGGCGGTTGGCGTCGTCTGGTGACTTCAACCATGTGGGTTAGTAGAACAAGTTTGAGCTGTATGATCCGCATGTCAATCAGCGATGATCAAGGATCTGACAATCGAGGTTTGGCCAGATATAGGTAATCCCTTGCCTCTATGACCAATAATCATGAAATATCTCTATCTTGCAAAATCGACTAAAAATCCATCCTTTAGCCAAAAATTACAAGTAAGTAGTGTATTTTCATCAGAAATATATGAGGAATCTATTAAAATTGGTTCCATGGCCTAATTCCCACTTGAATGCCAAAAATACCTAAACATGCAAACTTTAGTAATGTTTAACATATGAAAACCCTAATTTCATGGATTTGATGATCATCACTTGATTAATTGGTCTTACTGTATAAATTCTAATCTTTTTGGATAAAAAAGCATCTTGGATCTAATCTAGGTTAAATAATACAATGTTGCAAAGATTAGTGTTTCCTATGATGAAAATCCTTAAAAATGTAATAATTAGGGTTTGGGAAGCCTAACCCTAATGAAACCCTAATTTGACCCCAAAACCATAACTAAAAACCCAAGTCACTCTTCATGGATATTTTGTGAAGAAAATAGTAATTCTTAGGTGTTATACATTATTATAGGGTGATTTCTTGATTGCTTGCCTCTGCTCTTGGTTTATTGGATGTTAAGTCATCTCTAAGGAAAGGTACGTGATTACGCCTAAGAATACTCATCTTATCGACTTTTGTGTTTCTCGATGTTTTCAGAATGGATTGCAATTAAAGTGCTTGATTGTTTGGTTACTTCCTATAATCTTTAAGGCCCCTATGAGTATCATCATATATAAATAGAACTTGCTCGAACCTAAATAAATATCTCTGGTGAGTTAAAGAGCATGGGTGAAGGATGTCATTATGGGAATGACTGGTGATCAAGCTCGAAAAGAAAGGTCACCATAGGCCAAGCCTAGAAAGGAAGCCTGATACAAAACCAAGACCGGAAAGGAAGGTTTTGAAAGCCCACTATAGGGACCAAACCCTAAAGAGAGGGTTCTTCAAAAAAATACTCCCCTAAAGTGAGGTACACCACAGAGAGTGAAAGGATAAGTGTTGAGAAGTTAGAAAAGAAAATGCAAGTCTGAATTTATAATAATAATTTCTTCTGTAGATGAATGTGTTGTTACACCTACAGGGTGAATATTTTATTTCCTCACATACTCAATATATCTCGATACACTGACCACATTTTTGTTTCACGCCAATTTAGGTTACACTGCAAGTATTATGAAAGATGGACATCTAGAGAAGAACACACCAAAAGAAAAGATGTTTAAAGTCATCATGGAGGATTATAGATAGTATATTTACTTTATCTTGCAAACTTAGTTTCCTCTTCCATGTACCTCCCTAGAGGAGATTCTATTTTATAAATGTTATCAAGCTCTTTTCCACTCAGTGAAACTTACAATTATTATTGGTTATTTGCTACACATCTATCCTATAAATATGATAACAACCCTTGCCCTTTCAGTCCACCTGAATTGGAGATAACAGTGGTAGGAGGTCGTTACATTTGGTATCAGAGTTTAGGTTTACCATTTGACCTTTAATAATTAGTAAACTTTAAAGAATTATGTAGAGTGCAAGGAATTATTATGACATTTTTTAAAGACGATGATGTCCAGAAGGGATCATGATCGGGGGGCTGGAAAGACTTTCCTCCACACCAATAATCATCTTACGAGGACTGTCGGGCTTCCGTGCATCCAACCTGGCCAAAGTCAAAAGATTATGCCCAAAATAAAATACTTCTAGGTTTTCTTCTCATCTTACTATTCATCCCTTCTCTACCCCCTGCTTCCTTCAAAGATATGTAGGGACCCATAACTAATTATTTCCACCTTTTTGAGAAATTAGGGTATGATTAGTAGGACTAAGGCATCCTCTTCCAACTAATGTGCACACAAGTGAGAATAATAATAAAGTTAAAAAAACTCTTTATGGGTTTATCCTTGTAGGTGTGAACCCCAGATGGAACTAGGGTTGGTTTAGGAAAAATCCTAAGGGGTAAAGGGAAATAGGAATCCTAAGATACATGGTGTAGTCCCTAACCCTATCCAAAATAAACCTTAAGTAATTTAAAGAAGAAAGACAAAACACTATCCCCATGCATTGTACATTGAATGATGCATGCATGATGTATGTGAGGTTTTTGAATGTGTAGATATGGGATATAAGTAATAAAGGGTTGCATAGGAATGAATATAAGGCTCTCAATTTAACTTTTAGAGTTGCGTCCCAACCTGGGTGGGTCAACCCAAAAATGGGGAAAAGACCTATGAGGAAGCAAAACCCTAGATCGTGAGGTCAGGTTGTAGCTAGAAAATCTAACCTCCTTTTGTTAGGCACCCTAATAGGAAAATGTGTCCTGGCATATGTACGAGTGGAAGGTAGTCATGCACATAACTGGAAGTGAGTGACATCAAGCTAGACAAGGATTTGTTCTGATGCCTAAAGCCTTGTTGGAATACGCAATAGGTGGAATGGATGAAATGAGTTTGATTTTACATAACGAGATAATGTTCATGATAAATATTGAAGGTGGTTGTAGTTGACATGAGGGATATGTGGTAACTAAATTTTTCTTATTCAAAGTATGCTTTACCTCTTATTGGACTACTGGGTAGTATGGATTGTATTATGAGGGTACAAAGTATATGATGTTAAATGAAATGATTGATCCTATAGTCCTAAACACGTGAGATATAACATCTCAGCTCCATTGTATCTAGACACTTTAACTCTTGGCAGTAAAGTACTTGATAGTGATCCAAAACTTGGGTAGTAGATCACATTGTATAATCATATAACTCTCAGGTAGTAAATACATGGATGATATAACAGAATATATGCCTAAAAGATGTGTTCTCTTGTGGTAATATAAATCTTGGTTCAAGTATGTTTCTACTATCTTTTATTGCTATCAAGTGTTAGTTTTATCTTGTCTTGGGGTATGACCTTCCCTAGAAGGGTGAGTCCAAAAGTTAGTTTAAGAATTGAGGTAACCCTAAATGTCACTTAAAGCTTGAAAGATTATGAAGCATGAAGGAACATATATCGAGTATAATTCTTTGGACCCAGGTATGCCATCTCTAAAGGACATGAGGAAAAGTCACTATGAAAGTGGTCGACAGTATGGGACCAAGCCCAGACAGGTTGGTCGCCATGATCCCAACAAAGGGACATCAAGTAAATTATGTGTTCCCTCATAAATGAAGGAAATTTGGGTTAAAGAATTATAAAGGATATAATGTGCTTCAAGAGAAGTGTGTAATAAAATAAGGTGATGGCATTAAAATCCTTGGGAAGGGTAGAGCCCTAAGTCAACCTTAAGAGCAAGTAGGGATGATTAAAGGTACATAAGACCTATGAGGTCAGGAGATGATCATGTCTTGAGTGCATAAGATTGTGAGATTAGCATGTCTACCCAAGGCCCATGGGGTCAAGAGATTGGTCACCTTCATGAGTGGATGAGGTTGAAGGGGAGAGTGTAAGAGGCACTGCATAAGAGCATAAGACCCTTAGGGATCAAGAGGAGGTCACTCTAAAGGTACCTATACCCCTAGAGATCTTAAGAAAATGACAAAGGCTAATGAAACATCAGATGTAGATGTAAAGAATAGAAGAAGTCGTGTAATGATGATTGGAATAGAATTTTAAAGGGAGTTGTGCATAAACTCAAGAATGATGAGGAAAACACTTTTCTTGTGAGTGCATGGAATATTAAGAAAATTGTGGAACTAAAAGTATTCATGGTATGGATTCATTGTTGAGAGTGAGTGAAACAAAATTTGGGTTAAGAGAACTCTTGGAATAGGATGAGCTTTGTATTTGGACTGCAACCAAATGCTTATTTCATCTTATTATGAGTGAGAGAGATTGGGTAGACACATGTTATGCATGAAATTGACATACGAGAACGAATGCCTAAGTTGAAATTTGCCTAAGTTGAAATTTAATGATATAATCTAAGGTTTTGGTGTTACCTCACCCTTATGTGAAAATAATAAATAATAGATTGGGAATCCAAGTGAACAAGGTAGTCATCACATGGAATCGAAATCATAAATGGAAATGTAATTACCAAGTGGATTCAATCTATTACATTTAAGGTTTGTATTCAAATTTAATTTCGAGAGATAGTCCATTTGCATGGTGCTCTAAGTTTGATAATCTTTGACCATGACCCTAAGTTCACCTATAAATTGTGGAAAGAAATCCAAGAAGAACTCATCACAAGGCTGAAGTTTAGCACAACCTATCATCCCTAGACTGATGGTCAATCAGAACGAATGTTCCAAACCCTAGAAGACATGTTAAGAGCATTTATGCTAGATTAGGGTGGATTGTAGGAACAATACATGCCCTTAGTTGATCTTGCCTACAACAACCATTACCAAGACTATATCGGACGCCTCCCTATGAAGTTATTTATGGGAGGTCGTTTTAGTCATCACTTCATTGGGATGATGTTGGTGACATGACCTTGCTAAGGTAAGAGGAACTACAGTTATATGTTGATAAAAATACTTTGATCAAGCAAAGGCTAAAGAAAGCCCAAGATTGACAAGTCGTATGTTGATACCAAGCGGTCAGATTTACACTTTACTGTACAAGATCACGTGTTTCTAAAAATATGACCGCTCTGAGCTATAGCTAAAAATAGAGGAAAACTGACTCCCTAATATGTGGGTCAGTTTGAGGTTCTAGAATGGATTGGTGAGGCCACTTATCGTCTAGATTAACCATTGTAGTAAATCATGATGCATGATGTGTTCCATGTGTCCAATCTAAAACATAGTGTGAAGTAGCTTGACCATGTGTTAGATATTGAACCTATAGAGCCGTAGGAAGGTTATCATACCCTGAGTTGCCTGTGAGGATCTTGGATTCTAAGGTGAAAGAGCTCAGAAGCAAAAAGATTGAGATGGTAAAGGTTCTTTAGAAGCACTAGAGTGAGGATGAAGCCACATGGGAGCTAAAGATGGATGTGAAAAAAGTCCCATACCCAACTCCTTAGACGACTAGTCAGATTTTGAGGATAAAATTATTGTAAGATGGAAAGGATGTTATAATCTAGATTTTTTCATGTATTTCATACATATATTTGAATGCAAATAATAAAATTTTAAGGACATATTAGAAAGCTTGATATATTCTATGTCTTGTTTGAAAGTTTTGGGTTGAGAATACAAATTCTCCAAATGAAAGGAATTTTGTGTGTTTTACTATTTTCAATAATCCATGGATAATTATTGGATAAAGAAAGTGTAAAATTCAATAATAAAGGAATGCCTAAAAGTAATGGACAATGGGTAATTAAATAAGGATTAGTTTGGAAATTTCCAGAAAATAAAAGTTGAAGGCAACTAATAAGATTTGTCGATCTAATATTGCACTCAATAAGAAAATATATTAAAATAGGAATGCTTGCCAAATTTGGGTAAGAAAAGGAGTTAATTGACGCCTTGAATAATTCAAATAAAGTGAATACTTATCGACAAAGAAAAAGGTAATTAACTCTCATATTTTGACACCAAATCTTTCCCAAACTGAGATGTAATTATTAAGAGCTTTCCTTTAAAATTTGGTGCCGATTGGATAAAGGTGGAGGAAGTTATGAATTTAACTAGATTTCCTAAAGTGGAAGCATTAACTTATTGATACATTTAAATGCCACTTTAATAGGATTCAGAATCATAGGCTCAGTCCTTTAATTCATGCATGGCATGTTGTCCGTTGGATCAGGAATTGATAACTCACATATCATCACCTACCCTGAGCTAGAAAAGGAAACAAGCTCTGCACACTGAAGCTTTAGCTCATTGTTTCTCTCTCCACACTCCACCTCATCACAAATTAAGCAATCCATTGAGTTTGTCTTGAAACCCATTGATTGGAGGAGAAATCATGGCTTGTGGACTAAGGGAGGTCTCTTGTTGACAACCCTCTCTCAGCCTTATTCCTAAACCCTAAATCTCACTCACAGATCCTCTAAATACCCCACCCCTAACTTTGCTATGAGGCTAGGAACTCGAATGGCGAGACTAGGGCATAATAACCCCCCCCTCTGGCTCATTCTTTCTCCAATGAGCAACTTTGCTATGACTACTGCCACATACAAAGCAACATGTTGAGAAATGGATAGATTTGCATACCGTTGGATCTTGGTCCAACCTTGACCGAAAATCGAATCGGGTGGTTGGCACCGTCTGGTGACTTCAAGCATGTGGGTGACCATAACAAGTCTGAGTCATACGATCTTAGTAAAGACCAAGGACCCGAAAACCAAGCTTTTTCAAAATAAAGGTAATTCCTCGCATCTTTGACCAATAATAAGAAAAAAAATTGTATATATCTTGCAAAATCGACTAAAAATACATACTTGGCCAAAAATTACAAGTTAGTGTATTTTAATCATAAAAGTAAGAGGTATCCATTAAAATTGGTTCCATGGTCCAATTACCAATCGAATTCCAAAACACCTAAAGATGGAAACTTTAGTAATGTTTAACATATGAAAACCCCAATTTCATGGATTTGATGATCATCACTTAATTAATTGGTCTTAATATATAAAGTATAATATTTTTAGATAAAAGAGCATCTTGGATCTAATGTAGGTTAAGAATGCAATGTTTCCAAGGTTAGAGTTTCCTATGATGAAAAACCTCAAAATGTAATAATTAGGGTTTGGGAATCCTAAACTTGATGAAACCCTAATTTGACTCAAAATCTAACTTAGAACCCAAGTAAGTCTGAATTGATATTTTGTGAGCATAATAGTAATTCTTGGGTGTTATTCATTAATTATAGGGTGATGCCTTTATTGCTTGCATCTACTCTTGATTTATTGAAAGTTAAGTCATATTTGAGGAAAGATACATGGTTACGCCTAAGAATACTCATCTTATCAACTTCTGTGCTTTCTAATGTTTTCTGAATGGATTGAAATAAACTAATTGATTGTTTATTTACTTCCTGCGATCCCTATGAGTATCATCATATATAAATATAACTTGTCCGGACCCTATGTAAATATATCTAGTGAGTTAAAGAGCATGGGTTGAAAGATGTCAATACAGGAATAACCAGTGATCAAGCCCAAAAAGGAAGGTCACCACCGATCCAAGCCTAGAAAGGAAGGTCGATACAAAACTAAGGCCAAAAAGGTAGGTTTTGAGAGTCCACTGCAGGGACCAAACCCTAAAGAGAGGATTCCCCACAAAGAGGCTCCCCTAAAGAGAGGGCACACCACAGAGAGTGAAAGGATAAGGGTCGAGAAGTTAGATAAGAAAATGCAAGTTTAATTATGTAATGAGAATTGCTTACATGGATGATTATGTTATTACACCTATAGGTGAATATTTTGTTTCCCCCACGTACTCAGTATATCTCAATATACTGACTGTGTTTGCCATTTTAGGTTAAATTGTAGGTAATCTGAAAGATGGACATCTAAAGAAGAAGGCACTAAAAGAAAAGATGCTTAAAGTCACCATGGAGGATCATAGATAGTTATATTTACTTTATGTTGCAAATCTAGTTTCTTTTGCCATGTTACTCCCTAGAGGAGATTCTATTTTCATAAATGATAGCAAACTATTTTCCATTCAATGAAATTTATAATTATTATTGGTTATTTGCTAAACCTCAATCTTGTAAATATGATAATAGTCCTTGTCCTCTCACTCCGCCTTAATTGGGAATGACAGGAGGAGGGGATCGTTACAAAATCCCTTATAAAACATTGGCTACCTCCCATTTCTACCCTAATATCCCTCTCTACCATTAACCCTAGGTAAGATTTCTAAGGAGGTAAGTCTGATTCTCTCATATTACTTGGAATAGAGCACTTCTAGAGGTTACATATGAGGTAATAGGAGGTGTAAACCCTCCTCCAACACCCTATACCTCCCCTTGCCACCTACTGAGGTTAGAGAGTCACTCTTGGAAAGCTATACTAGGTAGTATTCCTAACTATATTTATCTACTCTCTTGTCAATAGAGCCACTGAAGGTTGGATAAGTAGTGGTTTAGGGACTAAATCCCTAAATACAACATATGTCACCCATGGCCAACAAGTAGGGCGGTAGCATTGATCCTTGTTGTTTGGTGTAGTAACCCTAACTGTAGTATATGGTAATGAATATATTCCAAGTTCATGGTTGGTCACCCCATATCCCCCAAACAACCCACTGCCCATCTTGATTGGACAAACCCTAATTGCTCAGTTTACTGCTAGTTATTTCTCTCTCTTATTAATTAGCTCCTTACTTGTGTTAGGATAACTTAGGTCTTTATTGTATTGGTTAATTAGTTAGTCACTTAATTCTAGCTCTTGTTTTTCTTGGTTATTTTCAAAATCAGAGTTGCTACTTTTTTAGTTAATCTCACTTTCTTAGTTGATAATTTCCCTACTTTGTAGTTTCTATCCCTAATTTATAGCCCTAGGTTAATTTCAATTTCCACCTATCAAATATCAATCAATGAAAATACCAAAGTTGTAAGCTCAATTTAGGGATTTTAAACAATCCTAGGGTTACCGAATAAGCTAAAATTAGATTACAAAAGCTTCCACTCTAATTAATATTTTTTCCCTAAATTGTAAGAAGACAAAATGTTACTTGTTGCAAGGAGAAAAGTGTAAAGAGAAGGATATCAATTTAGCTTTTAGCACTGGCTTCACCCACAGAATTAGGAGATAAGAGAAGAAAAATCAATTCAAAATGATTTTTATCTAATGTGATCTAGCAAGGATTCTACAATTCTCTGTTGATTCTTCTTGTTTCTTGCATTCCCCGCCAAAAGACACCTCATGAATTGCTAGAGGATGGTTTTAGGGTTTTTGATAGATGGATATTGATATTTCCATCAATTTGAATTAAATATATATTGATAGAGTGACCCATTAGGCTAAATTGCTAAACAAAGCACCCACAAATGCATGATTTCGTCCTGCATATGTTGATGAAACATGTTGAATCATATGGACAATGGTTGAAGTGGTGGGTTGATGCAATTAGCATGCATCAAAGTGGCCCTATGCCACTTGGTCAACGAGCTCCAACTTTGGTCAAAACAACCGTGATTTGAATAAAGAAATCAATGAACGTGGCTCACTTCTATCTAAAGAAACTTGCCATCAATCCTTGTGATTGATGTGATTTACTCCCAAATGTTGCAACCTTTACATAAATTGATGAAATACATTTTTGAAGTATAGAACACATGTTCAACTTTTTGCTATTTCATTCTAATTTCTTTTAAGATTAATTTCAATATATAGAACATATATTTTTGACTTAGGCAAATAAAAATACAAGCTATAAACAATCACGAATCAAGAAAACAATAATAAAAGAAATGCTTGATTTTAGTTTGAACTTTTACATGCCTAAGTCAAAAATATGTCTTGTTCATACTACATTAAATGAGGAAGAAATGATATAATAGTAGCCACCAATTGATGTGGGAGGAGCCTTCCAAATTTCAAAGGGTGTTATTAATGTAATACATATTTCTTTATTAAAGATTTTATCCAACTTTTAGTATATATTTGTAGAAAATTCAATTATGTATTCAAAGCATAAAGAATGGAAGGAAGTGGAGTTAAAATGAAAAAAGTTATTATGCTTTTCATAATGAGGTGTAAGTAGCTCCCGTCGGGGCATGCAATTTGACGGTGCATGCAGCCTCGATAGGGAGTGCAGTGCAATAGTGCATGTAGCATGACAGGATAGAATCCATCAACGGGCGAGTAGTGTCACTACTTAGTGAAACTAATCATGACAAAGTTCAAAATTATTAATATAATTATCATGATTAGATGAGGCTTATTTCATTAGATTTATATTTCAATTTACTAAGAAATCAAGAAATAAACCACAACAGATGCAAACAAGGGGGAAATTTTGGGGAAGGATGTAAAGAATGGGAAATCACATTATATATAACCGTAGATCTATTGAGGTAAGTCTAGATCCATGGTTTCTCCTTCAATATCTCCTTGTTCCTTGGGTGAAATTAGTAGTAGGCATTGAGTCTAGTTGTTTCTCTTCTCCTTATCTTCTTCTTCTTCTTCCTTTAGTGTGAACCAAAAGGACAACTTGTGGCATGTGAGAGGCTTTTTTATAGATTTTGACCCAAATCAAGGCTTAGTTAATCAATATACAACAAGAGAAAGCTGAAAATCATAATAAAAATCTAGAATCAAAGTTGAGATGAGTGATAAGTCATCTTTTAGCCATGGTTTTAGATAATCCAAGCCGAGATATGAAGAGCACATATTATGCGCCTCTCCATCTAGCATTGTCTATTTTTTTTAACTTTTCTGGCTTAGTAAGCCTATATTTGATATTTCAGCTGTGTATATGGTCCAATTAGTGAACTTGTAGTATATTTCAGTTGTATTTAGCCTTGAATTGTATGTGTGTACTTTCCACAATAATGTGAGATAATAAAATTGTGAGGAATTGATAAGCCCATGTTCTTCTTGTTTTACTGTGATGGAAGGAATGCTAGAAAATATAATTAAATTACATATCTAGTTTTAATTATGGTTCCAAGTTGAAAAAGCAAGAATATTTACAGTTACCTTAGTCAATTGAGTACAAACAATAATTAGTATGGCATTTTAATAGTTCATCTATCTAGTAAATTCAATTTATTTAATGTGACTAGCATTCAATGTGGAAGTTTAGTAGTGTTATTATAGTACATATTATTCAAATACATTCAATTGTACACATATTATTCAATCCAAAATAAAATATACTAATGAAATTTAGCAACTTAGTTGAATGTATTTTGGAGTATTAAACATATCTAGAATTCATTTCAATATGATTTTTAATAGTACAAATACGTTATTGAATATAGAATGAATGGATGATCTAGTTACATGCTAATGTTAAGAAACGTTTAGTACATCTAGATACATGAAACTAAATAGCCAACGAGACATTCGATTCCTTGTACATGTCATCTATGCTACTTGGAGGAAATAGCTTACCATCGACATCATTCATGAGAGAAAGCCAAAGCATCCCAGTGGGGCACGAGGAGTTAAGCTCAATCTGGATGAACTCTTTAATTATAGTAGGGGTATCCAAAATAACTAGAGATTCAGGTGATACTAGTGGTACCCAACAATAACTAGAGATCTTGGAAACACCAAGTTTCCATACAGTTATAGACAGGTAACCAACATTACTTTGGAATCCCAATAGTATCTCGTTCAATTACTCCTCAATGGGTCATCCCCTATGGAAACATTGATGTAGGAAATTTAGCCATAGTGTTTTGAAACCGTGCTAACTAGGTTTAGAGGAACATCCAATTTATCTGGACAACTAAAATAGCCACTGAGACCAGATGTGAAGAGGCTTGTTGCAAGACGGGCCTCCTTTTCAAATACTTAGATTTAGGTCAACTCTAAGTCTTACATGGTGAGGTCATAGATTGATGTAATGCTTTCACATGTTCTAGTGTACCTATCGGATCATGGAATTAATAAACATCTCAGAGATTAAGTAATTTGATTCATGATATTTTTATTTGATTATTCTCGATATTTTCACATCTTTATGGATCTTATAGCATTGCTCAACTATTTAAATATTTAATTACTTTGCTTATCTTATATATGTTGCAATTCACTCAATAAATAATATCTATATTACTTTGTCTACTTAGTGGTTTTTTATACTAATCCAGTAGCTCATACACTCTACTACACAATTTTTTCTAAAAACCCTACTAATTAGGGAGATAGAAATGGAGTCTAGAGAGTCCTACCATAGAAGGTTGCTATTTGTATTTTAAGGTTGACTTACTCAATCCCGATCCCTATATACTCTAGGTCTTGTAATATAAGAAATCAAGAGTTGTATCGATCAACTAATAAAGCAATGAAATTTCTTTTTAATATAATGGTCTGTAAAATATATGCTTCACCTATACTATCATGTTGATATAACAAGTGGTGGATAACAACATGGTATTCCCCATAGTTTGAATATGATCTGCTTGTATATGTTGAAAGGTTTTCATCTATATGTCATAACTTTAAAAAATCTGATGTGTATTATGTTAGACAAATTGATCACCTCAGACCCTAATAATGTATATTATAAGGGTTGAGGTTAGGAAACTTGGTATTAGATCTAAGGTCAAGTTTTATGCACAATTAAGTTAGGTAGTTAAAGCCATAAGTGGGGTAGTTATGAGGTGGTGTGACTATATCCTTGGTAAGTCTAAGCATTTGGATACCCTATCCTAGTATATGAATACTTATGTTGACCAATATCAAGCTACTCTGTTTATACTTCTCTGTATGCCCCAGCCATGTAAGCAAAGGGAGGATGAGATGGAGAGAAACCCTCAAAGTATTAGGGTTATAAGACCAAAAACTAAAAAAGGAATAAGATCAATAAGATGGAATAGAAAATAAATTTGATTGCATAGTGCTGATTTGAATTGAGATGCACAAAAATTCCTTTATTTATGTGAATACCAGATGTTCTATTTTCAAGAATATTTGAATATGTTAAGATTATTGTACACTAAGAATTTATGTCAGAGATTAATATATTATATATTTCGAATATACTAGAAAGTACCTTTAGATGAGTTTAACCTAAGTAGATATCCCTTCCAAATACTTGAGATAGGATTTGGTTAATCATTAGTATCTCTAGGCTTGAGGATTTTAGGTTCATTCTAGTCCAACTAGCGTGATTCATTATTGGATCAATGGATCATATTAACAATCTAATAATAGTAACTATAAATAAAGTAAACCAAGAATGTTAAAAGAATGTGCATACACTAACATATTGAAATCTATGAAAATGAGTGGAATAATTAAGAATAAGTCAAAATGGATAATTGAGTGCAACATTGAACATAAGACAAGAAACCAATTATGAGGCATAAGGAAATATGGAATAAAAATTCAACATACAAACTAGTATGGATCATATTAAATAATGAAGAGCATCTAAATCAACTAATAATAACCCTTGATAGGGTGAAGAATATATTGTCTACTACAACAATATTATATTATCATATAGACTGACTAGGAAATCAGTAAGCTAACCCTAACATAGTATAAAATATAAGGCGAGAACACATAAATTACAAAGATAATTTCATGGAAGGTTTTTTTTCAGAACAAGGAGAATTTTAAAAGCAAGAAGTATAAAGGAGTTTAATGACTTATTCATGTGGAAATTTTTGGGAAAAAATAAAATTAAGATTTAAAGTAGTCATAATTCGTTAATTTAGAAGTTATGAGAATAAAGATCTAGAGGGGTAAGCTAGGATGAGATAAGGGAGCTGAATTAGGGTAAAATTCAAACGTTTGACAGTAAGCCTAGGTAAAAACCTACACATGAATAATTTGAAACTATGAGGAAAATACACATAAGGAATGGCGAGCATATAATGGATTAACATAATGAATCATATAATTAATTTAGAAATTTTGAATAAAATAGAGTGAAGAATAGATTAGTTAAATAATGTTGAAAAATACACTAAGAACAAGTTTTCTAGAATAATTAAAGTGAATAGTTATTACTTTGGCATGTGAAAAATGAGACCAACATAAGGAATAAATATTGTAAAATTAATAAAGTATCAATAGAGATATATGATCTAGAGAGATAACTTATGTGTTAAGAGAGGGATTTCAAAATATATGCTTTTACAAACAATTATAGTTTCTCTTATTTTGATTTGATGCCATCACAAAGTAATTAACTAGTTCTTCCTTGATGTTTTTAATAAATCACTTGTGATTGCATGAAGGTGAGATAGATTGATCAGTTAGTGCTAAATGAAGGAGTAAGTAACATTAACATGAATAGTATGAGAAACAAAGAGGAACGTTATGGAAATAAAAGCTCAAACCCTAGATTATTATGTGAGCTAGAATGAAAGATATATTATGTGTCAAATTAAAATGGTGATTTTTTCATAGAGAATTTGATTGAGAAAACAAATTATGAAAATAATTAAGAGATAATAAGAAACACAATAATGGAATGCATAATGAGAACTAAACAAAGTTAGGAATTCCAAATGAAACGTGTAGCATGTGGCATGATGATGACAAGAAGTGCATGAAAGTTGACATAAGAAAAGCTATACATGGGTGGTAAGCCCATAAGAAATCTAGTTGTTAAAGAAAATGTGAAGAGTGAGAAAATACTAAATTATTAAATGTCTGTTATAAATATAAATTAGACTTGTATGAGAGAAAGGTAGTTAGATAATGCTATAAGGGATAGAATCTCCGCTCTTTACATATTTTCCTTTTACATGCATTTATTGCATAAAACAAACAAAACTAAGTATTCTTTGATAAGAACCGATGTGAATTTAAGAGAAGTATTTTAAAGGGTAACTTAATATTAAGGAAGAATAAAAGTGAGGCATGGTGAAATATGAGACAAGGATAAGTAACATGCATACAACCTTGATTCGGGAAAGTTCATGAGAAAGTTTTAAAGGAGAATTTATTATAAAACTGGTCAAGTTTAACGAAAAAATTGAGAATAGATAGGCAAATAAAGATAAGGACAACATGTCTTACTCCTTACCCATTGATCCTTGGAATTTTAATATTCTTGAAAGCTCTAGAACCTCTAGATAATCTTGAGAAAACTTTATTCTCATTCAAATAAGTTTTGTCATTGTTGTTATCCAACTCTACACAAGCCCTAGAAAGGATTCCTATGTGAAGAAGGGTTAGTACAAGTATCCTATAAACTACAATTCATGCTTCCAAAATAGAGGCAGATTGAGACTAACAAGACTTTAATTTATATGTGATACCTTAGATGCCAACAATGATAATATGAGATCATGTCTGTTGTAAATGGGATCGAACACAGGGATAAGGGAAACAAGTTGTTTATGATTTAGGCCTAAGATTAGCTCAGTCAAACCAAAAGTTAGACTAATGTTCCTTATGGAACAAAGTGAACAAACAAGAACAAAGTAAAAAAAAAGTAAAACAAAGCTAATTAAGGAAAAATAAAATTTATATCTTTTTGATGTATTCTGATGTATGGATAGAAATTGCATTGGGCTTCATTGTATAAGCACTCTCACCAACATGTAAACACTCATAACCATTTTATACCTTTAGAATATTTACAAGAAATTATCGTTAGTGTCTATTCCATTCTCTCTTGATATTAGGTTAGATCTAGATTATAGGAATGTCTCTATCTCAAGATGACAAACAAACAATAAAAAATACAAGCATATGATCATTCACTCTAGTGTTCCAACACTTTTATGCATTCACACCACTCCTTAAATCTAGTTCTGAACTAATGCTACTCTTCTAAGGCATTAGAAATAAAGCATCAAAATATGGTATCTACTCATGTAAGTGAATCATTTAAGAAAAAGAGTAAGGAGAAAAATATTTCTAAGAGTATATACATCCAATGGAGTATGAATATTTACATGTTGGGAGAGCCTCATTGGTTACTCCCAACCCGAGTTAAATGGTCTAACCACTCATTTTCATGAGTGCCAATACATATTTACAAACAATGGAGGCCACAACCCAAGGAAAATGGAATACATATGAACAATGTGGGGAAGAAGAAGGCAACACAATAAAACAATAGTCATAGGGGCAATGTACATCAACGAAGACCTTCTCTTTACATGGATGATAATGGGGGTGGAGTGATGATGGCCTCTGTGATCCTCCTTCTTATGAATATGGAGCATGGACACATGTGGAAGTGAGCATCAATGAGGTTTGGACTCTTATCCTTGCCTTCCGATGGGAGTCAATGATATGTTTGGACTTTGGCAGTACATCATCATTGTGTCTCCTTTGAAGGCTAGGGACCCCTATTATAGGGAATGTCTTGTACCCAAGACACTTGAGCACCGGTATTCTTTGCTTGCACTCCAATTCTAAAGGCACATGCTTCCAGGAACACACTTAACTAATCTTAGCAATGGAGAGGTTTGCATAGATTTCATTGGTGTGCAGTGAGTCGTAATATTTACATTGGTGGAAGATTGCATGCCACCCATTGGTAAAATGCATGCTCATCCTTTATTTGTCATGTGCACATACATTCCATCGATTTTTGGTAGGCCAGGCATCAATGCATGATGTGTGTAAATTTTTGTTGACTGGGGACATACTGACTCCATTGGTTATTGGATATAGACTAACAATCTATAAACGACTCATTGTTTGAGCATCAATTGACTCTAGAGGGTTGAGCATATCAGGCATTGTTGTTGGAGTGTAGATCAAGCATAATTGCTTGAGTGCAAATCACACATCTATGCTTGAATGCTACTCCGCATGGGTGTGCTTTGATAGGATCCTCATTGGTAAGGAACACATAACTTCCATAGATATAAACCATCCATGGAAATCATGGATATTTGTATCACCAGTTACTAGTGCAACAACCTTAGGTTCTTTTATTGATATACGATACGATGACCTCCTTGAATTGTGCATTGGTGTCATCTTATCCTTCCCAAGTGATCATCAGTTGCTCATTCCTCACAACCGATGGGAATGTTGCATACTTGTTATTTTCCTACAAATTGATGTGATATTATAAACAAGGGGAAATATCTACAAATGCAAGTAAAAACAAGATTAGTCTAGAATGATAAGGGAAATGAATGGTAAAATAGGCATGTAACATCAACATAATTGGTTGTTATAAACCCCTCAAAATTTATCAAAGTATGAGGTGACGAATAGGGGCTCTCTTAGTTAGGTGAGTTGTATTATAGCGATAATATATTTATGTCATCTCTATGCCAAGATCTCACTTGGTTTCTTTGTCTATCTGTTGTGTTTTTTTATCATCCTTACAAAAGATCCACTGTCCCAGTGTTGTTGAGCTCTATAGAGGTTGCGGTAGTTGTTGTTGCTGCTTAGTGGTATTCTACCTATTTTGCCACTTTAGTGTGCACTTGTTCTTAGATTTGTCTATCTGTAGTTGTTTGCAAACACTAACCACATACACTTCTCAAGGAGGGGTACACAAGTGTGAATACATAGTGGTATAACATCAATGGGCATTGGTGGATCATGAAAGAAACATTTGTCATAAATGACCTCCATAATATATTTACCATGCAGCATGTGGAAGTATTCCTCAACTAGATCCTTGAAAGGGATTCTTCTATTAATTGCTTCTTTAAGCCATAGAAGCTATCTCTTGACCTTAGACCTTGTCGGGGAACCTTAGTGTTGATTATAAAATTTTGCAGTGACTTTGTATCTGCTACCAACCCATATAATCGCTTGCTTTAGCCTTCTAGGAATATTTTGGATTTTTTGTGCCTCTGCATCTATGAATACCACTTTATTGCACTTAACGTCCAAAGCACAAAATTTGTAGATCACCATATGTCTTTTATATAAGTCAGCTACATTTTTGGAGCCAGAGGTCCTCGATCATGTACAATAATGTAACACACTTAGTTTATTGCCTATATACTGCCTCTTATAGCTCACACACCGAAGGATCCTCACTATTTTTTTTGAAAGATGATTGGTGAAAGTACGAGTGTTTTTGCTGAACACTGAATTCTCTTTTTTATGGTCCAATAATTATTTAAGGATAGTCTTAGAGAGGATCTTGAATAGTTGTGCATGCACTTGCACTTTCCACTTGAATATTCTTGTGAAGTGCTCTTTCGTCCAGGATTGCCTTTTGTTTGTGTATACACTGTCCTCCCCTAATAGATCATCATTAAGGATATCTATGAGGACACATATGTATCTACAATATATATTGATATGAATGTCATTTCCATCCCTTCAATTTTGCATGGGAGAGGTGGATGCATAGGACCCTGGCTGACTTCTCAATTTCAAGTTCAAAGACATGTGGGCTAGGCATTTTTGTAGGGACGTCACTGGAGAAATTGTACATCCCCTCTTTCTATTCATCTTATATTTAGTCCTTGATGCATCCATGTCTATTGTACACACATTTTCTAGGATAGGCCCTTCAAATTTACAAAGTTTTAGGTAAATGTTGAAGAAAATATCTGGGATAAGGCCGACTAGATTTTATAACTTATCATTATATACTCTTATGTTTGCTCATTGTACCCCATACTTGGTTGTCATGTCTGCCTCCCTTGTTTGCCTCATGCAAGGATGCTTCTGAGCAATATGCTTCTTTTTATACAAAAGCTCTAATTACTGCTTGAGTAGGATTGTGTTCTTATATATGTTGAGAAGAGGCTTTCTATGGCGGTACATGTGCATCCTCCTTTTCTTCGTCTCCCTCATGAGGATCATCATGATTGGTAGGGAGTTCAAGTTGATGTTGAGAGGGGAGCTGTTTTGCTTAGTATACACAACTTTGAGCTTATTTTCTATAGCTACAGGAGCGGAGATAGTTCAATGTTCTTCGAAAGCAAGAACATCAATGGGATTGATGATGAGGAAGAAGGGGATCATCCCTCCTCACAATGTAGTCTTGTCCTTACATGTTTCTCTTCGTGATGCTACATTTCATCTTCCTAATCCTTTCTCATTTCTTCATGTAACCTATGCATTTCATCGTGTTCCATGTATATTTCATCTACTTTTATTGCCATGGTGGCCATATTCTCTATCATCTGGCACTGGCAAGATGCTAGTTGATTTAGGAATTATGATAGGGTTTTAGTGATTTCTTATACTCTTTATATGTACATTGTTAGTGATTAAAGGATAGAAGATAAACTATAACAGAAGTAAAATTATACTTACACATGGCGTCAATGACATCAAAGATCCTCCCCCTATGTTGATAGTTGGCTTGGTAGTAGTGTAGGTCTTGCCGTAGCTACTTCCTTTGTTGGAAGGATGGTCTCAAATTCATCTTCAGGTGGGGACACTATCATTTCTTTTGATGTTTCCATCTTCTGAAGATATGGTGGTGCAACCTTCTTAGTTTGTTTTGATTGTTCTTTTCTTGAAGGTTCTACTGTCTCGATCACCTGAACCTCCCATGTGTCCTCTTGGTTCTTAACTTTCACCATAGACTCCCTTTTGACTATAGTAGGGACTTGTTTAGTGCCAAGGATTTCTTTGCATTTGTAGTTTTTGACGTGTGATATATCACATAAGAAAATTCACTAGGGATGAAATCCCTAGAGTTTACCTCAGTTAAAGGTAAGGCAATCTGACTCATAAGAATAGGGATGTTATCGTGGTATAGTTCAAGATCAAACCCGAAGGGCAACATTTTTAGGAGTTATATGAAAAACGTAATGGAGAAAGAACTAATATTTATCACAAAATGTGGGTTGTTGTTTGATTACACTAAGATTGCAAGAACAAGACCTAGATTTTGGGTTGATTAATCAATGGATGGAAATATTAGGATGGAATGGATATCACAATGCTACATAATATTTACTCTCTCAGTGCATCATATTAATCATGATAGTACATAGGTTGAGGCTAGATAAATCCCCCTGTCGGCATTAGGATTAAAACATAGACAACTCGCTCCTAGCTTGTTGTCGCCTTACTCAGAGATCATACATCTATCGCCCTGGAAAACACCCATTCGAAATTCTCATCAAGGGTTTAACAAGAATCAATCAACATCCTAGATCATGGGATCAAATTTCTCTATACCAAGAACTTGATAAACATGTAAAGTTTATGATCATTCGAGAGTACATGTATAAAACAAATTTATTTTAAACATATAATGGTCATACAATAATGGATGTAATGAATAGAGCAAAATTGGGAGTGCGGATACTCTATGCACCCTTGAGAGAGGACTACTCGGTAAACATAGTGGTTAGCCAACTTCCTGTGCTATCTCTCACCACCACCACCAAAGCAACTCCTTTCTTCCCCATGCGACATCTGAATTTAGCTTAATGCATCATTGCTCCGTTGGATTCCAAAGCTATGTCATGTCCAACTAAAAATTGATATCCTCCACTCTCCATGCCTCCAAGTTCATAAAGAGACCTTTATCATGTAAGTAGCACTGTGTTCACTTTTTAGTATCTTATCTTTGAAAATATGGAAAATTCTCCATCTCTTGATGTAATGATAGACAATCCAGAATGATCTCGCCTCACCATCATCTCCTGAGGAGGCCTTCCTGAACCAAGCAATATACCCAGTAGTATCAAAGAATCCATTTAGCTTGTCTTCATATATAAGCTACTTCCACACATCTTGCACATAGCTACAATCCCTTAAGGCATGGATAATGGTCTCTGCTTTAATCTTGCATCTACCACATAGAATGTCATGAGTCAGGTGCGTAAACGTACTCTGTTCATTCATGAGCAATGTAATGTGATGACCTAAACAAGCAAAGGTTTTCACTTTGCTTGACACCTTGAGGCTCCAGAGGTCCTCCCATATACATGGTAAAACAATATCAGTGGTTTCTTTGAGAATATTGTATGCAAAATTTATAGAGAAATCATTGTTAACAATGTGAGTCCGTACTTGAGGATCCATGTGATGTTACCTAATGGGCACATTCACCCCCTTGTTCTGCGTAACCACATCCTCACTTAGCCACTCATTCAAGAACCCATGATCCCAATCCTAAACATTGCAAGAGTACTAACCTGCATATCCACAATCTCAACAAGAATAGGCCTTTTTATATGTTCTCTCCCCACTAGACATGGTCAAACCTAGAAATCATTCCACACTTTCACATTCTTCCAACTTACATGGAGTAGATAGGATTTGTCATCAATGGATTTATTTCCTTAAAAAGTAAATTTTCCAAGCTTCAGGCAAAGGATTTCAAGAACGTTTTAATAGAGTTATTTCTTTTGCTTTCTTTTAACCAGCTGGAAACTACAACCTCTTTTTCTAGGACCTAGAAATGGCTCAATGCTAGTTTATGGGGCAAGATGGGGGTGTTGATCCTTCCCACTCATAACATGGGAATATGATTATCTAAATTTAAAATGATAATTTCTTTTATTTAATCTAACTTGGATGCCAGATCACCTTTCCATTGTGGATTTACAACGCCATATCTTGTTTTTCCTTGTTTCCATATAAAATGTGGTGGTGAATCCAACCACCTTTTTCTTTTCTTATTTTCAATAGAACTCTTGATGCAAGTTTTATTACACAAACAAATTCCCTAAGAAAGATTATCCTAGGGTTTAAAACTTTATCACACTTGTAACTAACTCACCCGCAAGCATATAGTTCAATTGGGGCACAATAAATGGTCTAACTGGAAGAGACAACAAATTTAAGAAATTGCCAATGAACCAATCATTTAATATAATATATAAAACCAATTTTTGAGGGCGATTATAAGCTAATGGTTGAAATGAATGATTGAAATGTAAGAAAATAGTTGAAATAAGGGCTAATATCAATGATTAACGAACACCGAGACAACAAGATTTCACCTGCACCACCTATGTACTCATCTTAATCATTACAACTCAATAGTTATCAACTAGTTAAACTAGGACCAAATGAACTTGTCCTCTTTCAGAACACAAGTAGCACAAGGATTGAGTCCCCTATGGGCTCAAGGTCTCATTACCAATAGATCATGACTTAATCATCTGTAGGATTCCTTCCCTATTCACTTCCAGAATCCTATGCATTCATTTGAGGATCTAATCCTACATTAAATGATATTTATGCTTAGGATTATATCAAACAAGCTAATTGAGATATCAACGCAACAAGCAAGCAATAATAAATGAAGCACAATCCAATTCAAGTAAAAATACTGAGTTTTACAATAACTAAGAAAAAGGGGCGATGGGGCTACCAACCCGTGCTCCAACAAGTGAGTCTACTCGCTCATATCCATAGTAAAGGCACAAATACAAGAAAGGAGATAAGAAGGCATGTTCATGAAGAAGAAAAGAGAAGTAGAGGTCTATGACTGTGACTATCTGCTCCAACAACAATAGGTCAAAAGATCTCAACAAAGAGGATCCCATTCCTTCCTTTCTTCTCTGACTTCTTGCACCGAAATGTGGCTATTAACTGAGTGTGGACACTCTAAAAAACTAGGTCTTGTCTTCTATTATTCGGACATCTTTTCCCACTCAATTTGGGCAGGTGGTTGTGTGTTTTAAGCCTTTATGTCACGTTTGTCAGGCAACTAGGTAGTAAGGTCATCTGAACAACCACTCAGTGGTGCATCTGATGTGATTTTAGTTAGCCAAACAGTGAGGTGGATCAGTTGATCATCTTTTGAAGATTCTCCTAGAGGATGAATGGATTGTTAGATCCATGGGGTGGTTCAGACGACCATTTGTATGCCCATAAATGCTAATAGTCATTGACTTGGAAGGCATGCATTCTGATTGGTGGACCTATGAAGTTGATTGTTCGATTGGAATTTTCATTGGGGTTTTGTGCTACAGGTGGATCAACTGGCCAATGAGTTTGGTCATCCAACCATTTGGTCTTGAAATCATCATAGTTTATTGATCTTGATAATGGACTTATGATCGACCAACCAATGAAGGAGATTGACTAGTCTATTTCTTACTTTGGTCATCTTGAATGGTTAGGCTAATTGATGGATCACCGAGAATGGTCGCTTGATCCACTCAACTGATTTGTGATGAATATCTCTTTTTTGCCTTTTGATATCCGAGACACGAATTTGGGAAGGACTTTCATCATGCACTTAAGTCGAATTGTGCTTTTCACTGCATAAGAGAAATAAATCTTATGAGAAACCCTAATATTTAAAAACAAAAGCAAAACAACAAAATTAAGAAAAACAACAAGCAAAATCCAGTTGCATTGAGCAAAACTAATCCAGAAAATGCAATGAAATTTTGATGGATATGCTATCATCAAAATAACTCAAACTTGAACATTTCTCATCCTATATAAACATATAATCAAACAACACACAAAACAATACTACCAGACTATCATCCTCTCTTTCAAAACATCACTTGGTTCCCTACAACTAAATATGGCCAAGCGACCCCAATTTCCTAGAATCATAAAATTCAAACTTTTCTTTCACAAGCATGTTTTCATGTCAAAACCTACACACCACATTCATTATATCATTCATGTTTCAGAGATTTCCATATTTTCCTATGAGATTTGCACAATACAAATATCCATGTGTAAATGGAATGGTTGGGGTGACTGCTGCCCCATTGGAACAATTTAGAGTGAATGGAGGTATATAATGAAGAATTTATGATCCTCTTCTCTATTTGAGTTGACATTGCTTATTTTTTCTAAAATTGGATTGATTGCATTTTTCTTCTTCTTTTTTATGTGCACATTGGCATATCTTTATTTGTGGTATGCCCGATTATGGAAGAAGTAAAGGGGTGAGAGTGGTTCTACTCAGAAGTTGGAGTTTGTCACATTCTTTTTGGCCTTTATTATTGTTTGGAAAATGATGGGGGTAAGAATATGGTGAATGTAGTGTAAAAAAGATGCACTACACATCTCATAATTTGGAATTTAGGGCACAGGAACAATTTTTAACAAAAAAATTAATCACATAATATTACTTTCAAGGTAATGACACTTCCACAAGAGCTATGGTAATCAATAAAAGATATGATGCAATTTGATTCCTCTTAATCCCATACAAATTCCTATTTTGTCTAGGAATGATGTTCATTGTGATAATTAATGACATAGTTTCTAGCATTGTCAATTCATGATTCACCATTGCTAAAAGATTTAGTTCATTCAAAGGGGTTCTTGGATGATTGATGCATAAATAAAATTGGAAAATAGGAACTGAATCTAGAGTGACTAGATAATGTCCAACTACATGCAACTATCATGGAAATTTTGGAAAAAGAAACATGAAAACATATGAAATGCTATTGCTATAATACAAATGAAAAAGGGAAAATTTAATGGGTGGAATAGAGACATACCCTCCACCCTCCACATGAACTTAAAATTTTTCCCATCCTTGAGCAAACTTTAGGTGGTGGGGGAGGCTGCCTGGATTGAGCTTCAAAATATTCCTAAGATGGCAACTCAGACCAATATCAGCTCATGAAATATCTTATAGGCTCCTCAGGTGGCAGAGGATTGATGTAATGGCTTCTCCAATACTGAGAGGTAGGGGAAGGATAAATGTGTCATGCACCAAAGTCTGTGTAGTATGTGCACACCTATGTGTATTCATGTTTGCCCAAATGCTACTACTTGTGTACCTGTTGCATCTGTTAGAAAATAGGGTACAATTATAGGTACTTGAAATAAAATTTTGATAGCCATATTCCCAATAAACTAGTGAATTGATTCAACAACTATATAATGCAAAGGATAGTTTTGAGGATATACATGGTCCTAGAGCAAGTCCAACAACATATTCCTCATCATTGTAGATGTGAAACTATTGTCTATTTGCTATCTGTGTAGCTCCTGGTCTTCATTACAGACAACAGACTAGAACAACGTCTATAATGGGTCCTGCGATCTCACCACAGACTACAAGATGATAATGTCCTCCTAGCAATGGATAAAGGCCATCTTGCCTCTATGGAAGTCCAAGCGAACCATCGGGGACTCTATGTTGAGCTACTAGAGCCTACATGAAGGAGTTGTCCCCTTGTCTCAGCATACTAGTCACTGACATGCTCTCCCAGAATTGATACTCAGTTGTTCTCTCCCTCGCTATCCCTCCCTTTAACGAGTAGGACTTGCTCGAGCTCTCTATTGGTTACCACAACCAGAGAGGACAACAATTTTTAGAGCATCTGATTCTCGATTGTGTGTCTTGGGAAGCCCTCAATATCCCTCTATTTATAGTAGAGGCTAGTTTCAGTGTTCCCAATCGGTGCAGGAGTAGAAGGGCCTAGAATCATAAATGTTCTAGAACATCTAAACTGCGAGCCGGTCATCTCGTACAACAAAACAATCATGTTGTGAGTGAGACAGTCATCTCGTGCAGTTTCCTATTCTGAATCAAATTGGAAATTCGAATCTAATTAATGCACAACATGATGTCAACACTAATCCTTGATGCAATCAAATTTCCCCATGAACCGGGCATCTCGCGACCACGAATCGGTCATCTAAATCATGCGAGCCAATCATCTCACGACCATGATCTGGTTGTCTCATGACCACAAATCGGTCGTCTTGTTCATGCAAGACAGTCGTCTCACGGCCATCACGTGAGACGGTCATCTCATGCACTAATTCTGGAAAAATTCAGTCAATTCAATTTCTAATCAACCTAACACTCCAACCAGTTAGTCCAACACTTGAACTCGATGATTCTGAGTCCAGTCAGTTGATCTATTGTTTAATTGAATACCTAAACACCTTTATCATTCAATCTAAACACCATTCATGAATAGAATCCTTTAATCCAAGTGTATCTTATGTGTGTGACCCTATAGGTCCAGAATTACATTGGCAGTAAAATGCCCATAACAAATTATGACATCACAAGCAAAAATGCCCATAACAAATTATGACATCACAAGCAAAGAGTGATGCCTAGTCACACATCATTGCTACCCAAGTAATTTAGAAAGTTGGAGAACAACTTCAACCTACAATCCATAATTAGTGTTACTATGATTGTATGGTTCCTTTGTCTATGTTATCTAGATTGAACTCAAGGCATGAAATCGTCATCCTCTCAACGTTCAATCCATGTTCCTTGAACTAGAGCAAACTGCATGAGATGTATATGAGTTCACATATTACATATTAAACCACATTAGTACGACCGTACATTTCTCAATCTCGCTTATCAAGAGGCCTTAGATATCAAACTCCCGTAGGAGGGACAAATCCCATATACATCACTCACTGTCAGTCCCCATGTGTCAAAGATATCCAATCAACACCTTTATGGCAACCCGTATTTTAGGATTTGATGATGTCAAAGTATACCCATTGACATGTGATGAGTGTAGTGACTTCAGGTCTAAGAACCACAATCACCACTATCACAATGAGAGATGATTCTGACTACCATTCCATGGTCTCCATGTATCACTCTCATAGTGGGTCTATACCATACATTATTCTCTAACCTGTACCTGTGTGCTTGACTTGATATCACATATCATGACTAATGAGACTATGTCATTATTCAACACACACTCTAGTCTTATGTATTATTGTTGTCTATCTTGCTTCCATAGTAATATTTGACTAGGTACATAACAAGAATGTATGTACTCTTAGCATTTGTATGATCTCATTGTTCAAGTCACATACTTCAAGACATACATCATTGAGTAACATCATTCTTTAGACATCTACTTACGTTTGTGTCATCATATCATGACTGAGACAAACATAATGATGGAATTACCTTTATTATTATCAAATCAGGCATCAAATGCCACACCCCAATCATCATATGATTGGCTCTCTGAGCATACATACCAATAGACTCCCACTTTCTCTTAGAGCTAATCACTCACGAATCATATTCCAAGTGATCTTAACATGTCCGCCATTTTTTTGCAGTGCAAGCACTTTTGTAGCGGGTTTAACAATGTTTGCTTCAAGTCGGTATTTTACAATTTTTACATCTCTTTGATGTACAACTAATTGTATGAGATGCAAATGCCGTAGTGTGCTATCAGAGATTCCCATCCTAACTAGTAGCTCCATTGGTGTCATCAATATTTCTATTGTGTCATCAATAGTTGGAATCTCACTTAAGTTCACCTATATGAACTTCTTGATCCATACAGTATCCTCTACTGTTCTCATTACCCAGAGATACTCAACTTCTTTTATAGATATAAATAATTGTCTTTATCTCGGAACCCTTTCTAGCTTACAGTTCTTGTCTAAGGTGAAACATAAACATAGATTGGGATCATTATGTTAGTTCGGAAGCTTGCATCAGTGTAACCCTTTACACCCAACTCTTCCTTATTACCATAACCAAGGAACCAATCCTATCAGTGCTTCTCAACCACTTAAGGATGTTCTTTATGGTAGTATAGTGACTCTCTATGGCATCTAACAAATACCTCTCATCATGTCCAATACGTATGAGATTTCTAGGTAGGTATATATATGTCTTTTCATCATGTAAAATATATATGAGATGACTTGATATCCTCTCATCATGTACAATACACATGAGATAACTGGATATCTTCTTGTCATGTCCAATACATACGAGAGAATAGGATAAGTACACAACATTGCATTAATAGATCCAATTGCAAATGCATATGGCATTTATCCATGTGTTCCTATTCTTCACAAGAGCTGGGACACTAGGCTCCTGATAGACTAACTCCACAGAACATGGACACATTTTCTCTCAACGAGTCTTGCATGTTGAACTATTCAACATCTTGCCAATGTATGTGTTCTTTCTTAGGTCAATAAGCTTTCCAGATCTATCTCTATAGTTCTCAATCCCTATCACACAAGATGTCTTGCCTAAACCCTTATTAGAGAAGGTGTTTCTTGATAGGTTTTAACATTTGTATGATCAAGGATATTATTCCCCATCATCATGTGGAATATATATATGCTCCCACTAAATCTTTTATAATCACATATTTCATCTTCATTTTGACTCAAGTCAAACTCTTTGACTTTCTTGTCAAATACAATTTTCCAGCTCTGAGATGCTTGCTTCAATTCACATATTTACCTTTGTGGCTTATAGAGTTTATTTGCATTAATGTATTTATAAAACCATTAGGTTGTATCATATACACACCTTATAATTATTCAAGTTAAGGAATGTGGTTTTAACATCCATAAGACAAATTTCATAGTCATACTAAGTTGCAACAAGAAGCATGATCCAGATGGATTTAACCTTGCTAACTGGTGAAAATCTTTTCAACCAATCGACCCTTCCATGTTGGTCTTCTTAGGAAGACCCTAATGCACCTTATGGGTTTTACCCCTTCAGGTGGATCTGACAAGGTCATACCTTGTTGGTGTACACGGAGTCCATCCTGGATCTCATGGTCTCAAGCCATTTCTTAGGTTATGGTCCTTCAATAGTTTTTAAGTAGGTTGTTGACTCATCTCTATGATCAACTCACCGCCATCTTGAGTTATAAGATATCATAATCTTTCAAACTCAAGGAGTGTTCTACTAGAACTATGAGGTATGTGTTACATAAGGAACTTGAGATTCCACAACAACATGTGATGTTTCTTGTTCCTACTGTACCTCTTTTAGGTTCAATGCTTTCTTGTTTGTCTCAAACATTTTGAGTTCTACTTTTACTCCCACTGATTCCTTTGAAACTAAGTTCTTGTTTAGGAATACAATCATCCTTATCAACAAATGACTTGGTTGTAGGATTGGGATAAGAGTAGTACTTAACAAAATAACATTTATGTGACTTGTAGACAAAGCTTTTAAGAAACTATTTTCTTATATAAGCATTCATCCCTAATCACTATAAAAGACACATTGGGACACCTCCCATGCTATATCTCATATTGTGTCTTTTAAACCAATTTAAGATGGTACATTATTTAGTGTAAATCATGTGCCCAAAAGAAAATTGGAAGATTAGCTAGATTTTATTGATAATCACACAATGACTAACATGGTGTGATTCTTTCTGACTGATACACTCTCATGATACACTATCATTGTGTTTTAGGTAGAGTTTATCATGATACACTATCACGATCTCTCCAGAAGGTCCTCAAACTCTTGGCTTAAAACATTTCAACATCGATCACATCGAAGTATCTTAATACTTTTACCAAGTTAGTTACGTACTTCATTTATAGTCTCCTTGAACATTTCAAGAGATTCATACTTGTAATTCATTAAAAATGAATTTCAATATCTACTGATAACATCAGTAAATATAATGAGTTACTAGTAACTATCTTTAGCACTTATTCTAAAAGGTCTTATGTACATCAATATGTACTATCCCTAATAAAATACTTGTTCTCCCACTACATCTAGTGAAGATACTTTTGTCATATTGCACAACAAATAAGACTTGCATGTCTCTTTTGGTTCAATAACCAAAAGAGTATGGATAACCATCATATGAATTCTAGAAATGCATTTTTTATTTATGTGATCTAGATGACAATGCTATAGGTGTTCAATGTTTGAGTCTTCAAGTCATTCAATATATGTTTCATAGACATATTTGTCTTTAGAAATATCATATATAGTTTGTGAGACACATGGCATTGCCATGAAAGATCATATCTTTGAAAATGAAACATAATGTTCTTGTCACACAAGACATATGATGTTTTCATCAATGGTAGGTACATAATAGCAATTCATCGATTCTATTATGTGCCATGAATGACAACTTCTAACTTTAGAGGAAGCAATCCATGATCCATACAGCCCTAGCTAACTTATTATCAACAAATGAAGTAGAGATATATATCTCCATATTCTTCATGAGATCCTATATAAAGAGGATAGTTCTTTCCAACGTCCAGACAGGTGACAGTGGTGACACAATCTTTCCTTAATCCATTAAGTGAAAAGGACATATTCCTCTTACACTTGCCCTTTTCCATATATTTCGTGCAGAAGACTTGGACTTTAGCTTAGCCTCAGAACACTTTTTGACCTTGCATTTTCCCTAAGACTCACTTCTGATGATCACTATCACAGAATTTCCCTTCTTCATTCTTGCTTTGACATCAACATGCCAAGCATTTGATAAATTGATTGTATGATTCATGCAACACTTGCATAAACATATCCATGGTCAACTCTTGACCTAAGAGAAATCCCAGTCACTCCACATGCTCAATCATATTGAGTACATGGGGTTACACTGGATCTCCCTATGTCAGTTTGCACTCTTACAACACTTTGAAAACATTATACCTTGATTTCTTTACGTGATTCTTAAGATGTGTCATGATCTCGAGAATGTCCATAATTGAGAACAAAACTTTTGCTCATGATTGAGAACACTTCTCAAATTCATAAACCAGATGTGGAAGATTATCCCATTTTGTCCTTCTTAAGGACTGATCACAATAAAACATGTTTGTGTTTGGCATTTGATTCTATAAAGAAATATAGCAACTTCTCAAATATTTTTTATATGTTTGATTTGATAAGTCACAATATTAATTTGGTTTTTAATTAACTATCGCTCCCACTATTTTGTTCAAATTGATAACCCTCATGTATTAATTTGGAAGATTGCAGTGTACAATCTTCTAGTGGGCCATGATCCAAAACAATTAAACTTTTACCTAAACAACATCAACATACATAGTTAATTATCAAGGTAGGTATCTTGCCAATTGCATCATACACAATTCTTGGATAGATGACATGTGCAACTCCTTGCCTTAATCATCTGCATGCCTTTGGGCCTAGACTCTTTAAGAATCACCAGTTAAGTCTAACCCAAAAACTAACACAATAATAATGCACCCCTCTTTGGCGGAACCTACATTACTACCATCAAATTCTACGAGATAGATGGTGCACCATGCTTTGGCATAATCTATGCTTGGTCGATCAAGTTTTTCACATGTGCCACTTTGGGAAAGCATCTAAGGCTTAATATTTTTATTTGAGGGGTTTTGTATTTATAAATACATATACTTTATCCTATCACCACATATACAGTATGTATCTTATACATGCTATATCCCACAATGAAAACATGCAATAAATAAAAAACGATGGTTATGGCCAACCTAATGTAGTTCCTTAGAGCCACAAGGAATTATCACAACCTAGATCTACATGACATGTAAAAACCTATTGTTGATGAAGATCCATGCTTACCAATCTGGGTTGTTCGGTTCAGCCTTTGAACTGACCGACTCTCCTCCTAGCCGGTCATTTGGCTGTCTCACAGGTTGTGTGGTCCTACTATTCACCATCTCCT
The DNA here is from genome assembly GCA_963693085.1 of Alisma plantago-aquatica. NCBI lineage: Eukaryota > Viridiplantae > Streptophyta > Magnoliopsida > Alismatales > Alismataceae > Alisma > Alisma plantago-aquatica. Next base: position 1,544,164,564 of record OY856410.1, read on the forward strand.
AGCTCCTCCATCCAATCGGTTGGGTCAAACAGACAATCCATTTGACTCATCCTTTTGGTCCTCCTTGCTCCTCCAGTCAGTTGGCTCATCCCCGAGACAATCGATTGGCATCTTCAGAATGTATTTATTATTTGTCATAATAGGAAAGTAAACTATCATACAATTACATGATTAAAGAAAAACCTCGAGTTACATTTGAGGGGAGCAAGGATAGGAAATAATTATCTTTACATTGGGAAGATAAGATGATGGCTTGGTACATAGACCAAGATAAAACAATATTAACCAACCACACAACCATGCACAGATAATAGGGGTTATCAGCCATAACCATACTATACATCCACCATCAAAACTAACTTTTAGGGTGACACATGTAAATTGCACATATATATATATATATATATATTAGTTTGGGATTATCACAATATTTGATTGGATAAGAAATTATTCGCATCACATGCAATAATTAAATGATAAAATAAAATCTGATCATATATATTATCCCAAAATATAGTAGATTGACGTGACTCTAATACCACTATTGGCAAATAGGGCGCATATATAGGTAGTGGAAATACAATTTTCATATCCATATTCCCTATAAATTGGTGGACCACGTCGAGAATTATATAATGGAAAGAATGGTTTTGAGGATATACTTGGTCCTAGAGCAAGTCTAGTGACATATTCCTTGTTGTTGTAGATGCACAACTGTCGTCTAATTTCTCTTGGACGGTGTCTGTGCAGTTCTTGGCTTCACCACGGACAACATACTAGAACAACATCTACATCGGTTCATGCGGTCTTACCACATACTGCATGATGACGACGTCCTCCGAGAAATGGGAAAAGGCCACCTCACCTCTATGGAAGTCCACACAAACTACCGGGAACTCCACGTTGCTCTATCAGAGCCAACAGGAAGGAGTTTTCCCCTTCTGCCAGTACTAGTCACCGAGATGCTCTCCCATAACTGATCCTTAGTTGTTCTCTCCCTCTCTATCCCTCCCTTTGACGGGTAGGACTTTCTCGGGCTCTCTGTTGGTTACCACAACTAGAGAGGACAATCATTGTCTGAGAAAATCATTCTCAATTGTGTGTCTTGGAAGCCCTAGTACCCCTCTATTTATAGTAGAGGCCAGGGTCAGGGTTCTCGATCGGTGTGGGAGTCGAAGGGTCTGGAATCATGAATGTTGTAGAACTTGCGAACTATAAGATAATCATCTCAGACAGTAAAATGATCGTCTCGAAAAGTGAAATAGTTGTCTCGTGGATGAGACAATTGTCTCACATAGTGAGACAGTCATCTCATGCATTCTCCTATTCTGAATCAAATTGGCAATTCAAATCCAATTAATGCACAACATGATGTCAACACTAACCCTTGATGCAATTGAATTTCCACACGAACCATGCATCTCACTCACGTGAGCCGATCATCTCATGACTACAAACTAGTCTTCTCACGACCATGAACTGGTCGTCTCACTCACATGAGATAGTCGTCTCATGACCATCACGCGAGACAGTCGTCTTGCACCCCAGTTATGATAGAACTCAACCAATTCAATTTCTAATCAACTTGACACTCTAAACAATCAGTCCAACACTTGAACTTGATGATATCAAGTGCAGACAGTTGATCTATTGTTTAATTGAAAATATAAACACCTTTAGCATTCAATCTTAACATCAATCATGAATATACTCCTTTAATCAAAGTGTATCCTATGCGTGTGACCCTATAGGCCCAAAATTATGTTGGCAGTGAAATGTCCATAACAAATTATGACGTTACAAGCAAAGATTGGTTCCTAGTCATACATGTGCTACCCAAGTAATTTGAAAAGTTGGTGAAAAACTTCAACCTAAAATCCGTGATTAGTGTTATCATGATCGTATAGTTTCTTTGTCTCTGATATCCGGATTGAACTCAAGGCATATAATTGTCATCCTCTCAACGTTCCATCAATGTTCATTAAACTAGAGTAGACTATCAACATACTAGTTGTTGACATGCTCTCAGAAAACTGATCCTTAGTTGTTATCTCCCTTGCTATCCCTCCCTTAAACGGGTAGGACTTGCTCGACCTCTCTATTAGTTACTACAACCTAAGAGGACAACAATTTTCAAAGCAACTGATTCTCAATTGTGTGTCTTGGGAATCCCCCATTACCCCTCTATTTAAAGTAGAGGTCAGGGTCAAGTTTCCTGATCGGTGTGGGAGTAGAAGAGTTTGGAATCATGAATGTTCTAGAACCTACGAACTGTAAGACGGTCATCTCGCACAGTGAGACGGTCATCTCAGACAATGAAATGGTCATCTTGCATAACAAAATGATCGTCTCGTGAGTGAGACGGTCGTCTCACATAGTGAGACGCTCGCACAATTTCATATTCTGAATCAAATTGGCAATTCAAATCCAATTAATGCATAACATGACATCATTACTAATCCTTGATGCAATCGAATTTCCCCAAGAACTAGGCATCTTGCTCACGCAAGTCGGTCATCTCACAACCACAAACTGGTTGTCTCACTCATGCTACCCGGTCATCTCACAACCATGAACCAGTCCTCTCGCTCACGCGAGATGGTCGTCTCATGCCCATCACACTAGAGGGTCATCTCGCTCACACGGGACAGTCGTCTCGTGCCCCAGTTCTGGAAGAACTCAACCAATTCAATTTCTAATCAGTGAGACACTCCACACAATCAGTCCAACACTTGAACTTGATGATTCTGAGTCCATTTAGTTGATCTATTGTTTAATTGTAAATCTAAACACCTTTAGCATTCAATCTAAACATCATTCATGAATATAATCCTTTAATCCAAGTGCATCCTATGCATGTGACCCTATAGGTCCAAAATTACGTTGGCATTGAAATATCCGTAATAAATTATGACATCACAAGCAAAGAGCGTGCCTAGTCACACATCATTGCTACCCAAGAAATTCAAAAATTTGCTAACAACTTCAACCTACAATCTGTGATTAGTATTACTGTGATCATATACTTCCTTTGTCTCTAATATCTAGATTGAACTCAAGGCATGTAATCGTCATCCTCTCAACATTCAATCCATGTTCCTTGAATTAGAGAAAACTGTATGAGATGTATATGAGTTCACATTTCACATATTGAACCACATTATTACGTCCGTACATTTCGCAGTCTTGCTTATCTACAGGACTTGGATATCAAACTCTTATAGGAGGACAACTCCCATCTACATCACTCACAGTCAGTCCCCACGTGTTAAAGATACCCAATCATCACCTTTATGGCAACCCATATTTCAAGATTATATTTAATGATGTCAAAGTATACCCAATGACATGTGATGAGTGTGGTGATTTCAGGTCTTAGAACAACAATCACCACTATCACTATGAGAGATGATTCTAACTACCATTCCATGGTCTCCATGTATCACTCTGATGGTGAGTCTGTCTGATACATTGTTCTCTAACATGAACCTATGTGCTTGACTTGATATCACATACCATTAATAATTAGACTCTGTCATAAGTCAATAAACACTCTAGTCTTATGTATTACTATTTTCTATTTTGCTTCCACAATATTATCTGACTAGGGACATAACAAGAATGTATGTACTCTTAGCATCCGTATGATCTCATTGTTCAAGTCACGTACTTGAAGACATAAATCATTGAGTAACATTATTCTTTAGACATCTACTTACATCTATGTCGTCATCTCATGACTGAGACAACATAATGGATGAAATTTCCTTTATTGTTATTATTATCAAATCAGGTATCAAATGCCATGCTCCAATCATCATATAATTGGCTCTCTGGGCATACATACCAACAACATTAGATACATGTTGTTGAGCTAGTGGGCCTATCACTAGTGCTCCCACTCCATGCATGTCTAGGTGCCCTCAATGTGGTCCAGTTGTTGTTGGATCTCAGTGAAGCCATAGGGTCCAAATGAACTTGTAGTGTCATGCACATGTTGCTTCATGCGACATATCAAAGATGACAGTGAGGGTTTGCATTCCTTGTCACTCACCTCCATGGAGGTGTTGCATCTGCAAGATGTCGGTTCAAGAACTTCAACCTTAATGGGTGGTGCTCCCTAATGTATTGCTCAATGTGTACACCTATGTCATTGAGGTTGTTGATGAGGTTCACTGCCACAAAACAAGAGTGAGTAGGTAGTTTGAGAATGGAAGGGCTTTCCCAGAATAGATAGTGGTAGATTCCATCCTCCTTGACTATCTTGATGAAGTAGGATGGCTTCTACATCGTCATCAGAGTGAATGAAATGTGGGTATAGCTAAGGTAGGAGGAAATGGTAGTGATAACTCCACTCTGGAAGAACTCAACATTGGTGTTCCACTATTGTTTGTTATGAAGATGATAGATGAGAGCAGTTCCCCTATTGTAGGGCTTGTTGTTCAACACACACCATAAGCAGTACAAGTCATCCGAGGTGAAAATTTCAACACACCAGTCTATCCTAAGATATTGCATGCGAGGATGTGGTGAAGGTAGCAAACCATCATGGTTTGAATGAATGATGCCTAGGCACCACATTGGAAGTTGGAGAGTCGGCTGGTGATCTCGACCAGAACCTATCATCCATCTACTTCTTAGGTGGAAAACAACGATTTTATTCAACAAACTTTCCCTAAAACTCCTTGTATAAATCTAGGATGAGGGAAGTGAGGTCATTTTTGTCCAATGAGTGCTACTTCCCAAACATACATAATGATAAACTAAATGCATTGTCATGGATGTAATTCTTGGTGAAGGTGGTGAGGGAGGGACTCCAAGATGAGTTCCTTGAAGACAAGCCACATGCAGAAGGAGAAGAGGGATATGTGCGTGCTACATAGAAGGGTCTATAGTGACTCATAGATGCCCATACATTTTAGTGTGGCCAAGCATGCCCATCAGGTAAACTGCACCCCAATGGTCTCCATGTCCTTGTACAACTTCTTGTGATCGGGTAGGACTAATGCCTTGTACTTGTTCGAAGAGGGGCAAGCAGGAAGGGTAAATCTATAGGTAGGCCCACAAGATGTCGTCGGTTGGTGACAACTATATCAACAAAGAAGAGAAGATGTAGCTAAGATGTAAATAATGACTATCCCACGCTAGGGCGTCAATCTTGCCAATGAACTTCTTGACTGTAGCAGCGTCGACAACAATGGCCTCCTCAGTGTAGGATTCAACATCTTCCATGTTGTCAGGAGGAGGCAAGTTGTCCTTAAGATGCCTCTCGTGAATGCAAATGCCACCATTGAACTGAATAAAGTGGGAACAAGAGAGGGATGGTGCCACCATAGTTGCCTTACCCTAGCCTTTCTTAGAGCCAAAGAGGTTTAGATTTTGTTGGAGATAACAACTGGAACCCCCCAAAATTTGGTCTGACCCACTACCCCAAATGTGTGGCATGTTTACATATGCTAGTCAGCCAACTAGGCATGTGGGTCAGATGATCAAGAACGGGCTAGAACACTCTAAAGTTGGATGCTTAGACAACCAAGAGGTACTATTCACATGATCAAAAAATGATTTAGGGACTTTCACTCCACTAGATTGGGACACCTATTGGTATGGTCAGCCAATCAGTGATGTCGGAAGAGCCGAGGATAACCCCTTTGTTTAGGCAACTATTGTTTGGTTGGTCGACAAACTATGATGTTGGAGCATACATCTATGGCAAAGGTTGTCGCCTAATCTACATGTTGTAGATCAATCGATTGGTAGAGAAGATGGGTCAAAGAAGGGGGTAGAGGTGGTTTCCTGAGCGGCCAATTGAGAAAATCTAGTTAGCCGATCAGTGTGCAAAGTGGGGCCAAACGACAAATTGCTCAATCAGGTGGCCTATTGTGGCATCATCAAATAAATGTAGGAGGGAGGTTGCTTGTAACACCCCAATTTTCATAACACATGAGCGGAAGATATATATATTTTTTTCATCTAGGAGTGTCACAAACATGATAATCATTGCAATAAAAGAAAATGAAATACTTTGCATTGAGTAAAACTGATTCATACATAGTCCTTGATAAAAGAAAAACTACAACTCATCTAATATACTCTGGTAACAAGACTATGCATAAAAAGAGATGTCTAAACTCTGGACCGTCTTGGTAGATGGCACCCCACTAGGCAAGCTTGGAAATCTCCTAAACCTTTACTTGTTCCTTTAATCCTCAACTACTCCAAAACCTATGAACATCGTGTCCCCAGCCATGCATTGGGAAAATAACCGTGTTTAGAGTAAGTGGCATGGGTATTCTAAAAGATACATTGCTAAAGAATTGAAATTGGATTTTATAAACATGAAACTAACATCAAACTCTAAGTAAAATCTGTAACTCGTTCTCTCTTATTACTTAATCTTAATTCTTATATTTCTACCTCATCATTCTCTGGAGACATGTACCCTGGTACATGGATCTCAAGACCTGCACCACAGTGCATGGGTCATACTTATCTTATCTAATTCTCTCTCATCATACCTATGGATGAGATTATGGGCATGCTCTAGCCTAAGGTATATTTTGCTTATAATTTTTATCTGATTGTGACCACCATTATATAATAAATCCTCCTGAATTGGCATATCTACGCCCCGAATTGGTACCGAAGTACCCTGAATTGACACTACATGCCTCTGAATGACACCGAGGTGTCTCTGAATTGGCGTGTCTACGCCCTGAATGGGTGCCGCAACACCTCTGAATTGGAGTAAACACTCCTCTGAATTGGCAACAGATGCCTCTGAATCGTCCTGGGACTACTGAGTGAGGACTTATCATATAATATCTTATGTGAAGGTTTCGACTTATTTATCTTAAGTCTAAACTTACTTAATTCTTAATCTGAACTGAAGCTGAATACTGATTGCTTTACTGAATTCTGCATCTGAACTTATCTTAGATTAAAACTGAATATTGATAACTAAACTTATCTGAAACCGATTACTGAGTACTGAGCACATATTGAGTTCTAAATTTGAATCTGAATCTTTTATTCTTAAGTGATAAACTAAATCTACAACTGAATATGAATATGGATCTCAATTACTGCATAATTGAGATCGGGTCTAAAACCCTTATCATGTATCTTTATTCAAAATCTGACTGCTCACACCATGGGTAGTCTAAGTCTGAATCTAATTCTATTATTATTATTATTATTATTATCTAGATAAACCTTATTTTGAATCTCTGATTTGATAGTATAACTTCATTGATATTAAACATAACTCTTAGGAAGGAGGATCTTATCTGAATATATACTAAGGATACAAAAATTACTTTAATAAAGTATGTGAGAGTAATTTAAGCATATAATATCTATAAACATACCATCTGACATGATGATTCAATCTCTACAAAAACTCATTATAATAGATCTTGCCTTGAATCTTAATGTCTTCATATGAACTTATGTATTAAATCTTAGGTATTACAAGAGGAATCTTATAAAACCATACTTTGAACTTAATCATAACTTAATGCATCATAATATTATATCTATTATCATAAACTCAAATTACAGTACACTTTAATAGAGCCCTTCTATTGAAAATAGGTCATGTTTAAATACATTCAAATCTCACTTTGTATTTTGCTTCTAGATGTTGCTCATTCTATGAAATTTGATAAACTCCTTAGTTCTGAAATATTTACATTTACAATAAATCTTGATAACGTGTTTCTACTTGAAATCTTAATACTCAATTATATGTATAAAAGTGAGGAACCCCATAGTATGTTCATACTTATAAATTTTAATGGTTATATCTCATTACCATGGATGTATGTCAGTCTTAACTTGTATCTCTTGTCTTGTGGTCTTAAACATTCATATAGAACAACATTAAGAAACATGAGAGTAATTTAACCTTCTATCCTTGTTAATTCATTACCATCTCATGACACATCTCTAGTTACTACATTGAGCCTATGAAATACCACAATCATAAAGTATAGAAAATCTTGCCTACATATCTGATTAGAACATTGGATATTAAGTTATCATTTAAGATGCATGTAAATGTACTAGATTTAATAAATTGAAATACTCATGGGCATGAACCACTTACCTGTTGTACTGATGGTATCTATAAGGAAGTCCTGATTCCAAGACCCATAACTTTAATAACCTGGATATCATTGTAGTTCTATTAGTCTATGTGTATGTTTCCTCTTTCTATTTTTTAAAATCTAAAAAAACCCATCTTCCTAACTTCACATACCAAATTAGGGTCCTTAGTTAGAATAAACATAAGTTTAATCTCAAATCATTATAAAATCTTGCGTTGAAATAAAATAAAACTCATATTACATAGTTGATATTATCTTTATACTCAAATAAGTCATAAATTGTCTTATGCACTAATATGAACATATACTTCATATAATGAGAATAATTCCCAAACATAGTCACATATTCTAAACTTACCGACTCAATTAGGAAATTAAAGTAGAATACCATCATGTTACTAGTATCATACCTAATTAGCCATACATATATCACTTATTGTGTCAAGATAATCATCTATTACTCTTACATAATGGCCACTCAGGTCCAAAACTAAATATTAATATGATAACACAAGAAAATCCATCAAATCTTTAGAGAATTAATCATATAATGTAGTAAGATCATGTATTAAAATATAATGTCGTTTCGTAATCAGATCATGGGTGAAATACCCAAAATGCCCTTATTAGGGTTTGCATCAAAATCATAGATAAAACTTCGAATCAGGATGATTAGGGTTTGAAATCATGTATATCACATTAAAATATACTTACCATAAAATATTCATTAATTTTTAAAGTCATTTACTATTTTTAGTTCTCAAAACACTGAAATCTCATATACTCTAGAAATATACTAGTAATAATCATCAGACGTCTAGAACACACTCTAGAAATATTTTTAGAAGATAGTACACTCAAAGATCTTTCCATAGATACCTTGTTTGTCCAAAACTGAGCTCTATATCTCAAGATATGAATTTTAGAAGAATACATATGTTTGGATCAATATCAGCCGTCGATTTGGGATCCAAAGGGCATAGGCAACAACGCCCCTTTTCTTATGTTGGTCTGCTGGTCACAGATCCACCCAAGGATCCACCTCCTTCCTTGCCCATGGACCTGAGAGAGGGGGAGGTTCATTGTTCTTCCTGTGCATGCCACCATCGCCTGTATTTTGGCTAGCGAGCTCGATCTCGCCACTCAGGTCATCGTAGCTTGCGATCGGGCATCCACTACCTCTGCCCGACCCCCTATCTTGGGCGACACCATTGACGAGCACGAGCAGGCCCAAATAAAAACTTCTAGTCTCCGTCCTACCACCACTTCCATGGCTTCTCTCCATGCTGTCTCTTCATCTCGCTCTCAGTTTTATGTGGAACCCTAGGATCGAAGTCGTTGGCCCCTCATAAATCGAAATCCAAGGCTTTTATAGACTCTCCTATTAGAGATCAAGAGCGGGGCTCCTTTTAATGGGGACTCTGTTCGGCCCCTGTCAAACAGGGGCGACGCTCTCCAGTCTGTCCGGGCTGGAGACGCCCCCTTTTTTATTTTGTTTTTCTTCTTCTTTTTGATAAAAGTCCAAACCAAAGAAATAATTAAATAACCTAGTTCATAGCTGCAATTGATCCCAAATTTTGGTATAAACACTATATTATCATCATCTTTACATGAGGAAGATTCTAGGTAGAATCTAACTGGATAGACAATCCAAAACTATCTTTTAAATAAAAATTAGATAATTACTAATTTAATCACATAGGCCACTAAATAAATCAAAAAATCTAAATTTTCTCCCTTGTTCTTGTATAAAAATTATCCAGCTATCAAAATTAGATTGAGTATTTATTATGAACACAAAATACTAAATCCCCAAATTTGAACTCCAAGGACCCATATGTGAATCTTAATTGGCTCAATCATGATTGAATAAGGTTCTAGGCCCCCAGACCATTCCCTGATCTCTCAAAAGGTCCATTATCTATTCCCGATTATGGAACTAAAGCATGAATCAATATTCCCTAAATAGAAGCTTTCATATGATAAATTAGGTCAACATTACTTTACTTCCTAAATAATTAGACCTAAGTTGGTCTAGAGCTCAAACCAGTAACTCAAGTCTTCATATTATATATATATTCATCACATTATTGTTCACAGGAATAATTCATTCATATTCATCTACACCTGACTACAATCATACACATTTAAGCCATTATGTGTGTATTGGTTGACCTGATGACTTGTATTACAAATTTTGTGAACTTAATTACATACCTAGCCATGGTTAGGTTCATTAGGTCCCTTGGCACACACTTACTAGAAAACTCCACATTAAAGACTTACAATATCTATGAAATTGAGGATGTTACAATTCTACCCACCTTAACATAAATTTCATCCTTGAAATTTCTCTAGGATACTACCCACCTTAGGGTTCTGCTTACCTCTTCATTATATTAAGGTACACTTATGTTCAAATTTTTGTATTAAAAAAGATATGTAATGTATTTTCATAAAATGTTTATGTGAGAATTATCTATTACCTTGGTCTACTGATCAACTCATCCTTAGGGCTTGTATAACCAAACTTGGCATTATACTTAGGGTATCTTCCTCAATATTGTCATGACTTTCTAACATTAGGTATAGTTGACCATCTAATCTTAGGTCTTCTAAGTACCTCCAACATTTCTAGATACGTGGTGATCAAGCACATACCCATAGATGTGAGATCCTGACATGCTATCTCTCATTAACCTACTAATATATGTGTCCCATACCACACAAACAAGTAAGAAATGAGAGATGCATCAAAGTCTAGTACTTATGACATTCCTCTTCAATTCTCAATTGGCTGGCCAAAACCATTGAGAATGGAGAAGCAACATCATTAGCTAAGGTTAGGTTGAAACTTGAGACCTAGAATAGGTAAACATCTATCTTGGACATCTCTATTTCTTCTAAGGTGAAAACTATTAGTCATTCTAGGTCATTATATCTTTCTTTGGAAATCTATCCCTAAACCCTAATCTCTTATCTTCAACCTAGAGTGACTATGAGAATCATATTTTCCTAGTGGCCATTTACCAATTTGCTCTGATACCATATTGTAACACCCCAAATTTCATAACACATGAGTGGAAGCTATATTTTTTCTTCATCTGGGAGTGTCACAAACATGATAATCATTGCAATAAAAGAAAATGAAACACTTTGCATTGAGTAAAACTGATTCATACATAGTCCTTGATAAAAGAAAAACTACAACTCATCTAATATACTCTGGTAACAAGACTATGCATAAAAAGAGATGTCTAAATTCCGGACTGTCTCGATAGATGGCACCCCACTAGGCAAGCTTGGAAATCTCCTAGACCTTTACTTGTTCCTTTAATCCTCAGCTGCTCTAAAACCTGTGGACATCGCATCCCTAGCCATGCATTGGGAAAATAACCATCGTTAGAGTAAGTGGCATGAGTATTCTAAAATATAAATTGCTAAAGAATTGAAACTGGATTTTATAAACATGAAACTAACATCAAACTCTGAGTAAAATCTGTAACATGTTCTCTCTTATTACTTAATCTTAATTCTTATCTTTCACCTCATTTTTCTCTGGAGACATGTACCCTGGTACATGGATCTCAAGACCTACACCACAATGCATGGGTCATACTTATCTTATCAAATTCCCTCTCACCATACCTATGGATGAGATTATGGGCATGCTATAGCCTAAGGTATCTTTTACTTATAATTTTTATCTGATTGTGGCCACCATTATACAATAAGTCCTCCTCAATTGGCATATCTACGCCCTGAATTGGTACCGAAGTACCCTGAATTGGCACTACATGCCTCTGAATGACACCGAGGTGTCTCTCAATTGGCGTGTCTACGCTCTAAATTGGTGCCGCTACACCTTTGAATTGGAGTAAACACTCCTCTGAATTGGCAACAGATGCCTCTGAATCGTCCCGGGACTACTGAGTGAGGACTTATCATATAATGTCTTATGTGAAGGTTTCGACTTATTTATCTTAAGTCTAAACTTACTTAATTCTTAATCCAAACTGAAGCTGAATACTGATTGCTTTACTGAATTCTGAATCTAAACTTATCTTATATTAAAACTGAATACTAATAACTAAACTTATTTGAAACTGATTACTGAGTACTGAGCATGTATTGAATTCTAAATCTGAATCTGAATCTGAATCTTTTATTCTTAAGTGATAAACTAAATCTACAACTGAATATGAATATGGATCTCAATTACTGCATAATTGAGATTGGGTCTAAAACCCTTATCATGTATCTTTATTCAAAATTTGACTACTCACACCATGGGTAGTCTAAGTCTGAATCTAATTCTATTATTATTATTATCTGGATAAACCTTATTTTGAATCTCTAATTTGATAGTATAACTTCATTTATACTAAACATAACAACTGAGTCTCAAGGCTAAGGAAGGAGGATCTTATCTAAATATATACCAAGGATACAAAAATTACTTTAATAAAGTATGTGAGAGTCATTTAAGCATATAATATCTATAAAAATACCATCTGACATGATGATTCAATCTCTACAAAAACACATTATAATAGATCTTACCTTGAATATTAATGTCTTCATATGAACTTATGTATTACATCTTAAGTCTTACAAGAGGAATCTTATAAAATCATACTTTGAACTTAATCATGACTTAATGCATCATAATATTATATCCATTACCATAAACTCAAATTACAGTACACTCTAATAGAGCCCTTCTATTGAAAATAGATAATGTCTAAATACATTCAAATCTCACTTTGTATTTTTCTTCTAGATGTTGCTCATTTTATGAAATATGATAAACTCCTTAGTTCTTAAATATTTACATATACAATAAATATTGATAACCTGTTTCTACTTGAAATCTTAATACTCAATTATATGTATAAAAGTGAGGAACCCCATAGTTTATTCATACTTATAAATCTTAACACATGGTTATATCTCATTACCATGGATGTATGTCAGTCTTAACTTGTATCTCTTGTCTTGTGATCTTGAACATTCATATAGAACAACATTAAGAAACAAGAGAGTAATTTAACCTTATATCCTTGTTAATTCATTACCATCTCATGACACATCTCTAGTTACTACATTGAGCCTATGAAATACCACAATCATAAAGTACAAAAAATCTTTCCTACATATCTGATTAGAACATTGGATATTAAGTTATCATTTAAGATGCATGTAAATGTACTAGATTTAATAAATTGAAATACTCATGGGCATGAACCACTTACCTCTTGTACTGATGGTATCTATAAGGAAGTCCTGATTCTAAGATCCATAACTTTAATAACCTGGATATCATTGTAGTTCTATTAGTCTATGTGTATGTTTCCTCTTTCTATTTTTTTCAAATCTAAAAAAACCCCTCTTCCTAACTTCACATACCAACTTAGGGTCCTTAGTTAGAATAAACATAAGTTTAATCTAAAATCATTATAAAATCTTGTGTTGAAATAAAATAAAACTCATATTACATAGTTGATATTATCTTTATACTCAAATAAGTCATAAATTGTCTTATTCACTAATATGAGAATATACTTCATATAATGAGAATAATTCCCAAACATAGTCACATATTCTAAACTTACTGACTCAATTAGGAAATCAAAGTATAATACTATCATGTTATTAATATCAGACCTAATTAGCCATACATATATCACTTATTGTGTCAAGACAATCATCTATTACTCTTACATAATGGCCACTCAGGTCCAAAACTAAATACTAATATCATAACACAAGAAAATCCATCAAATCTTTAGAAAATTAACCATATAATGTAGTAAGATCATGTATTAAAATATCATGTCATTTCATCATCAGATCATGGGTGAAATACCCAAAATGCCCTTATTAGGGTTTGCATCAAAATCATAGATAAAACTTCGAATCATGATGACTAGGGTTTGAAATCATGTATATCACATTAAAATATACTTACCATAAAATATTCATCAATTTCTAAATTCGTTTACTATTTTTAGTTCTCAAAACATTGAAATCACATATACTCTAGAAATAGACTAGTAATAATTATCAGACGTCCAAAAAACACACTAGAAATATTTTTAGAAGATATTAAACTCAAATATCTTTCCATAGGTACCTTGTTTGTCCAAAACCGAGCTCTATATCTCAAGATATGAATTTTAGAAGAATACATATGTTTGGATCAATATCAGCCGTCGATTTGGGATCCAAAGGGCATAAGAAGCAGCGCCCCTTTTTTTCTGTTGGTCTGCTGGTCGTGGATCCACCCAAAGATCTGCCTCCTTCCTTGCCTATGGACCGAGAGAGGGGGAGGTCCCTTGTTCTTCCTGCGGATGCCTCCGCCGCCTGCGTTTTGGCTAGCGAGCTCGATCTCGCTACTCAGGTCATTGTAGCTTGCGATCGGACATCCAATACCTCTGCCCAACCCCCTGGCTTGGGCGGTATCGTTGACGTGTGCAAATATGCCTAGATCATAACTTTCAGCCTGTATCCTACCACCACCGCCATGGCTTCTCTCCATGCTCTCTCTTCCTCTTTCTCTCAGTTTTAGGTGGAACCCTAGGATCGAAGTCGTTGGCCCCTCATAAATCGAAATCCAAGGCTTTTATATCCTCCCCTATTCGAGATCAAGATCGGGGCTCCTTTTAATGGGGAATCTTTTCAACCCCTGTCAAATAGGGGCAACGCTCTCCAGTCCGTCCAGGCTGGAGACACCTCCTTTTTATTGTGTTTTTCTTCTTCTTTTTGGTAAAAGTCCAACCCAAAGAAATAATTAAATAACCTAGTTCATAACTCCAATTGATCCCAAATTTTGGTATAAACACTATATTATCATCATCTTTACATGAGCAAGATTCTAGGTAGAATCTAACTGGATAGACAATCTAAAATTGTCTTTTAAATAAAAATTAGATAATTACTAATTTAATCACCTAGGCCACTAAATAAATCAAAAACATCTAAATTTTCTCCCATGTTCTTGTATAACAATTATCTAGCTATCAAAATTACATTGAGTATTTATTATGAACACGAAATTCTAAACCCCAAACTTGAACTCCAAGGACCCATATGTGAATCTTAATTGGCTCAATCATGATTGAATAAGGTTCTAGGGCCCCCAGACCATTCCCAGATCTTTCAAAAGGTCAATTATCTATTCTCCATTATGGAACTAAATCATGGATCAATATTCCCTAAATGGAAGCTTTCATATGATACATTATGTAAACATTACTTTACTTCCTAATTAACGAGACCTAAGTTGGTCTAGAGCTCAAACCAGTAACTCAAGTCTTCATATTATATATATTCGTCACATTATTGTTCACAGGAAGAATTCATTCATATTCATCTACACCTGACTACAATCATACACATTTAAGCCATTATGTGTGTATTGGTTGACCAGATGACTTGTATTACAAATTTTGTGAACTTAATTACATACCTAGCCATGGTTAGGTTCATTAGGTCCCTTGGCACACACTTACTAGAAAAATCCACATTAAAGACTTACAATATCTATGAAATTGAGGATGTTACACTACTTCTGTTTGGTCGATTGGGGTTGAAATGGTTGAGACAGATGAATGATGATCGATCAGTGGTAGGTTTCACGATCGACCAATCAAAGCTGATGGCATGACAACTTGCAAGAGAAAATACTAAGGCGAGAGGAGGGGCTACAGGGGCAAAAACACACTAGGGAAAGGGAGAATGGAGGTTGTTGTTAACTCCCTTGTCCCTATGACTAATTGTAGAGGCCAAGGATCTCTAATAAGTCAATCAAAAGTGATCAGTTCAGCCAATTAGGGTCCATTGTGGTAGAGAAGATAAGCATTGGTCAGCTAATTGGATAAACATGGATCGACCAAGCAAGGTCCATTGGCTCTTGTGAAGTGTATGAGTCAGTCACCCAATCTGGATGGCTTGGATCAACTGATCAGGGGATCAGAGACACAAGGGGTGTCGATCTTTGATCGATCGATCAATTAGGCTCATTTTGGTCAATCAAGCATTTTAATGCGTGAGTGTCATCCCTGGTTGGTCAGTCGACCCACTTGGTTGGTCATCCAATTGAAATTAATATCTCATGGGATTAGTAGATGTTGTGAATTTGGATTTCCAATATAGTCAACTGATGAACAAGCCTAGTTAGCCAGACCATATAATCACAAATCCAATGGCTACTGGACATTTGGGCACCTCTTTTGGTTAGCTAATTGATGAGCCATGTCGTTCAATTTTTAGTTGGGGGGAAGCCCTTGCTATATGTTGGTTGGCCGATCATGCAAGCTTCTCAAACGATCTACCTATGTATGATCCTTTCCAAAAGAGAATCTCTTGGTCGACTGATTCGGTGATCCGTTTGCCCGAATAGAGGGCTAGAAAGGTTCCAAACACTTGAGATCGACCTGTAGGAAATTTCAACCAAATTAATCAGCTAAGTGTTCAACTATGAAATTAAACCAAGTGGATAAAATAATGGAATTGCAATGCAATATAACTAGTCCAACAACATTGAAGTCTATCTAGATAACTACCAGGTTGACTCTTGACAAGTGTTCTATTTAAGATCATTGGTTGGACGCTTGGGCTCTCAAGTAGTAACCATATTAGAAAGGGGGGAGTGGGGTCACTTCCCTTGCTACAATATCTTGAAAAGTGATGTACCTTTTCAGCTAGTGATCGTTTACACCAAATTCGCCCTTGATCTTGTCCCACAAAATGAATGCACCATGTGGGTAGATCTTTTTCATAAGGTATGACCCATTACACCTAGATTGTAGTTTTGTAGGAACCAACCTCAAGCGTCAGATGTAGAACAAGACTTGATCTCCTACCTGGATGTCCTTTCTCTCCAGGTGGCTGTCGTGCTACATATTGGTCCGCTCCTTATAGATGTGTGCATTCTTATAGGTGGACATGCTTATTGCTTCTATCTCTTGCAATTATAGAAATTGTTTCTCTCTAGCAAGAGACATATTGAAATTCAAAAAGCAAACTACCCAACTAACCTTAAGCTCCATCTCAAAGGGGTGATGGCTGATTTTCTATAGATTAACTGGAAAGGAGTAGTGCCCAACAATGTGTTGAACACTGTTCGGTATACCCAATGGGCATGATTGAGCTTCAATGCCCAATATTTGCTTGTTTGCTCAACTATATTTTCAAGGATGGCCTTGATTTGTCAGTTTGAAACTTTTACTTGGTCCCCGATAAAGAAACTCAATGATGAACACTACACTTTTTTAATAAGTGTTCAAATTGATTCTCTAGAAAATGAGATCTACCATTGAAGATAACCGTGCTTGGTACCCCAAACCTAGGGAGTATGATATCCTTGAAAAACTTCATGATAGATTTGAAATCAATGGATATGGTGGATATTTCGTCAAACCACTTTGAGACATAATCCACAATAAGAAAAACGTGGGAGTAGACACAAAAGGAGGAAAGGGACCCATATTTTCCACACCCCAAAGGTAAAATTTCTCAACTTCCTTCCAAGATGTCAAAGGCATCTCATCACATTTCAATACATTTCTAGATATTTGGCACTGATTGCAAGAGATGATGTATTCATAAGCATGTCTAAAAATTGTAGGCCAACAAAATCCACATTGGAGGACCTTCTAGGCGGTTTTCTTTACACACACATGGCCACCCATTGGACCTAAGTGACACTTCTCAATGATTGAGTGCCCTTCTTTCTCCACAATACCCCTTTAGTATAAACCATCAACTCCAAGGAAAAGTAGGTACGACTCATACCAATAGTAGTTATCAATGTTACACATGGAATTCTTCTTGGAATGACCCATGTACTCTGGGTGTGGAATACTTGTAGCTATATAGTTTACAAAATATGTAAACCAAGGTTTGATGGAAGAGATCTTCATTAGATGGTCCTTGGGAAGAAAATCATCGACTAGATTTTTGTCAATGTCAAAAAGATGAATATGACAAGATGGTCACCCACCATGTTCTTTCTTACTTTTCTATCACGAATTTCTAGATCAAATTCTTGTAAAAAACCCGATGAATAAATATAAGCTCGGCATCCTTCTCGTCATCAAGTAGTGGATGGAAACATGGTCAATGTAGACTACCACCTTAAAATCGATGAGATATGATCTGAATTTTTTGAAGGCATACACAATGGCAAGTAATTTTTTCTCTGTGATATCACAGTTCCTATGTGCTACATCTAGAGTCTTTGATGCATGGTAGATGACATGACGCCTCTTGTGAATCTGCTGGCTCAAGACTACTTCCACTATGTAGTCTCTATCATCACACATGATCTCAAAAGTCTGGGACTCATCTAGTTCTCAGATGATGGCTGTGGTGGTGAGCGAGAATTTGAGATTAGTGAAGCTTTCCATGCAAGTGGCATCAAAAGAAAAGAAAACATCTTTTAAAAGAAGGTCTGTCATTGTATCTGCATGTTTTAAGAAATCCTTGATGAACCTATAGTCTAAGCCAGCATGAGACAATATGTCATGAACTTCTTTAACATTAGATGGTGGCATGAGTTTGACAATAACCTAATCTTCTCCTTGTCCACCTCAATCCCCTGGTTTCTCACTCTATGGACAAGAAAAAATCCCTCCCTCACAATGAAGTGACACTTCTCCAAATTCAACACCAGATGTGCTTCTTCATGTTTTTCTAGTTCAAGAGAAGAACAATGCAAGTAGGAAGTAAACGAGTCAACATATATAGAAAAGTTGTCCATAGAAACATCCATCACAGTTTCTGTCAACCCTACAAAAATAGCTTCTGTACAACATTTGAAAGTAGTGGCACTACAAAAAATTTGGCCTTTATTGAAGAACATTTGTGAGGAACCATAGATTGTGAATAATGATGTCTATTTTTGAGGGCTCATCCTTCAAATATGGGACCAAATCCCTCAACCGTTTTTTTAACATCCTTAGAACTTTTATGTGAACACTAATCCCTCACAAATACATTACTCACTAATCACCCCGTAAAAAATACCATGACAAATCTTTCCCTCCATCTCATATCGCTTCCCTCCATTGTAAAATACAACATTTGGAAATCAAAATAAAAAAGAAAAACCCTCAGCCGGTCCTCCCCTCTCCGCACCTGTCCCTTTTCACTCGACGAGTACCTCACTTCTTGCCCTTTTCACCGGATCCCTCCACCCCGACTCTCCCCGATCTCTCCACCCCGACTCTCCAAATGCCTTTCCTATCTCCTCCCCTGCCATCTCCTTCCCCGCGTCGCCGTCGCTATTCCTTTTGTCGCTAACAGCAGCCACTACTCCTCTCAATCATCACAACTCCTCCTTCCATGCGACCAATCCTCTTTGGGTTTGCTAGGGTTTTGACCCCAATTTCTTCTCCTTCTATATTGTCTCTTTCCTCACCGTCTCCCCCTTCCCTGATGAAGCCCCACACTACTCATTCTAGCGATTGAAGGCGTAATGGTGCTCGTGCTCATGGTTTAAGGCGCCAAAGTGCTTGTGCTTGCAACAACCATGATTCGACGATCGAGGATTCCCTGGTCTTGCCTTGAGAGGTAATGTTTCTTTCGTAATGTTCTCCTTCTTCCTCACTCTTTTTCATTCTCATACACATCTCAGTCTTTAGTGATACGCACGTCTGCACCACCGCTACGCCAATTTTGATCGGGCAGAGCTTGAGCATGAGCGTACTGGGCCGGAGGCGTAGCCCAGTTGTCGGAGACCCAGACTCACCGTCGAGTCTTGCGACGCAGAGAGGGGAACCCCTACGCCATCCTGGGGAGCTGTCAAGGCACCAGTAGCAGCAACAATGCCTGAGGGTTCGGATGCTGCCGCAAAACTGGATTGGGAAAGCAACCTCCATTAATCGTGCGATGTCAAAAAAGAGAGGACCAGGGAGGTGGATGGGAGGTAGATAATCCTTTATGAGCCTGACCCTCTTTGCCTGTGGTTCAATCAAACTTTGCACACACTTCCTCTCCCCACCTTCTTCTCCGTCCTCTGCGTTCCCCTTCTCCGCAACGATCCCATAGGTAGTAGCATCTCTTCTTCAATGTATTTACAGTCTGCCCTTGTTATGAATTGCTCCACTACCAAAGCTCCAATTCCTCCACCGTCGTGTTTCCATTTGCCTCCCTACCTCCTTCCATCCCTTCCCTTTGGTCTAATTTTCTTCATCCGTACTTGGGTTATGTAGTACTGCTAATAGGGGGTTTGTACAATGTTTAGTAGTTTAATAGTACTACTAACTTGCAGTGTTTATTGCTGATATATGCTTGCATCTACTTAAAATTGACTAGGGTTGTTACATTTGTACTGATTGAGTTTTTCATTTTGAACTGCATTGACTAGGAAGTTTTCATTTTATGGATTGGTCTGTTATTTATAACTACATTTCCTAGGGTGTTCATTCTACGTGATAACTTGGTTGCTCATGTACAAATACCAAAGGGAGAAAGCTAGATTCTTCTACAACCTCTTCAGACTCTATGAGATGGGCTTTGAGGGAAGAAACAACAGTGCTCGTGACAAGCCATTGACTTAATGGTATGATTCACTTGCACCTCTAGATATTTATTGTTATCCATTACTTATATGTTCTAATTCATGATAGTTTTTTGCTCTCATTTAATGTTGAATATCATGTATGATCTATTTTCATGTATGATAGTAGTTTATGACTAATTCATGATAGTTGTTTTCTCTCATTCAATATTGAATATCATGTATGGTCTTATGTAGTGTTTGATATGGCTTCATTTCATGATCAGTTCATTTCTGACTAGCCACAAAAATACACTAATCTTGTTGGGTATGTCAAGGTGCCAACTGGTTTTCAATGGGCCTTTTGGCAGGTTGAACATGGCTTTGTGAAGGCCAATTTGACATAATGTATCCCACTAACCTCGTTAGTCCATGCCCAAGTATCTGAAGGAGATTCTGTCTTTGGGGGATTGATTCATGATCAATGTAGTACATTCTGAAAGCAAGCATTCATGATCAATGTAGTGCAGTCTGAAAGCAAGCATTCCTGAAGCAAATCTGAGCATTACTCTATTGCATAATTACCCTTCAGGCTTGCTTGCACCCATCCTATGTAGAGAAAGTGCAAACACACTATACATGATTATACTTTTGTGCCACTATGATATTTTTCTTTTTGTTTGCTTGGTTTGCTTTTGACCCATACCTAGTGTGTTCTCCTTAGTCAAAAGAATTGTCCTATTTTTTTGCAATTTATAAAGCCCGGGGAAAGGGTGATATAACCCATCATCCTTTACCCATGATGGTGAGCAAGCCCAATAATCTTACCCCCACACCAATGATGCAGATTTTAATGCTCACTGTGCATCAGTTCTTGCGTTGGCATCCTAGGGCCCACTTATGCATATACATGTCATGGAGGGTACCAAGAGGATGTTATTTTGAGCAATTCACTTTAATGTAGCTTCATACCAGTAAGAAGATGAACTCATTAAGTCCTTGACTTCTTTTCCTGTTTCAGACTCACCAAGGTGCATACCTCTATTTATTCATCAGGCACCATCTGGGTATTTACTCATTATCAAAAAGCAATGTGTTTATACAATGTGTTCAATAGCTTTCCGCAAGAGTAAAGCATGGATCCTACTGGGTATAAACTGTATATACAATGTGTTATTATAGGTCATATTAGCATATATAATAAATTATCCTTAACACATAATTCTTAAACTGCTGGACCTATATAGAAATGACCTAGAATGTGTTTCACATGAAACACCCACATTACTGGACCTATATACATTCTAGGTTTCATTCCTAGAATATAATATGCTGGACTTTCCACATTACTGTATCTTGTCCCCTCGTTTAATATGCTACACATTGTTGTTTGACCTATATTAGGTGTATACATTACTATATGACATGTTGGTTTTATCATAATAGACTTGTATAAGGACAATTCTAGGATAACATTTTAAGCCAGTTTCCTTTCCAGTAGCTTTCACATGATATTCTTTAGCATGTGGTTGCCCCTGCTATCCATTAAAACATAGTTGTAACCTTATACATGTGGTTTATGTCCATTAGAATAGTTTCATTATTTTGCTTTATATACTAGGCTATTATTATGCACTGTATTGACCGATTTGAAAATAAAGGTAACGAGCCTGATGCATGATTCTAAAATATGGCTTTGTCAATCAGATTGTAAACAACTCTTGAGAAATGTTATGATGTTTCTGCTAAATAATTAACTTATTATTTACTTGATATGGCTTTGGCTATATTTGTTGACATGCTTCTCGTTACTGTGATGAAATCTGACCCTTCAGGAAAAAATTTGGAGGCGACAATAGAGTCATATTTGAAGCAAGAAAAGGAGATGAGGCTTGCTGGATATGTTACTGGAATCAGGGATGTTGTTATCTCAATAATAAAAGATTGTTATAAAGCTCATGCTTGGAAGACTTTGAATGAACAGATTGTTCTTTTGTCAAAGTGAAGGAGTCAATATAAATAGGTAGGTTTTGTTGCATAACCAATTAGTTGGTGCTTTTGTTCTTATAGAAAACAATTGTGATGGCGTTAGGTCTCACATATCAACTTTTTTTGTAGCGAATTCGAAGTTGTTATTAGTGCATAACCTGTCAAAACAATTGGGAGCACCGTGCAAGTTAATTAGGAGCCGTTATTAGGCATGTGTCAAAACTTTGTCTATTCTTTTTAAATATGTTGCAACTTATTTCCCTTGCTTGATTATGTCTAATGAGTTTCCTATATAAACAGTTCTGAATATTTCACATACTATCTCTATCTATGTTAATGATTCAGCCAATTTTACAGATATGTTTCTTAATAGCTCCATATAACAAACATGTACACATCAAATTGTGTTTTCTCCTTGATATAATCAAATTCACTATTGAGTTTGGTCATTTAACACTTCGATTTCTAGGGAATATGATTTCTGTTCCACAACACTTATTCCAAGCAAACCTATATTTAGTAGGACTGACACAAAGTGTTTGATTATCAATAGTAGGACTAGTGATATCGGAAGATTTAGCTGGTAATCTAAGGAGTGTTAGTCTCTTGTCTTCCTTTTTGTAAATCAGATATGTCTTAATGATGTTCTATTCATTAGTTTTTATTGTTTTGGGTGCAATCTCTGATTTTTTCAGTCACTGTTTCCAGCATAGGATACGGTGGCCTTATAGGAACATGGCCATTGCTATGAATTTCTTCCCTCTCATCTGAGAAATTCCTTATAATGCCTATCTCTGTGCAGGATATACAAGAATGGAAGTACTATATCTGCTGATGAGTCTCTAGATTACGGAGGCAATTTCTCTGACATGTTAGGTTTTGACGATCCTAAAATGTTGGAGCTCATGAGGTTATATGTTACCATTCATACGTGAGTATTCTTTTTATAAGACGTCAACATATGCTTTACATTTGCGTTTTGCACATGGTGTTTACCTACTTTATCTTGGATATTTACTTACCTTGGTACCTTTTATACAAATGCATAGATGCATTAGGATACTTAGATGTCCTCATGTGTGCCTTGCATAATCATTCACTATTTTATTTACTTGCGTTAACTCATAGTACATGTTGGTTCAAACTAGCTAAGCCCTTTGTCTCTCCTAGAACTCCCAACTCTTTCTGAAGGCATCTTGGTCAAATAATTATCATCCAAGGAAGTTTATAATTCTAAATCAATATAAACTCATACATGCATGTATGTCCACTTATCCAATTAAGCTAGTTCTACTTCTAACTTCTCAGTCATGCAACCTCTTCAAGAACCTTTCCCTACAATAGTGACATAGGAAATGCCTATTAAAATATGAGTGTATTCTGTATCCAACTGAAAATATGTTAGATAAAGATTGATGTTCTTAAATATTTGTCGATGAACTAGTGAAATCATTCCCAGATATGAAGCATAGCACCCAAAAGAATACAAAATATGCTTGCAGAAAATGGAGACACCACCTAATGCAGTGTTGAATACTACATGCTATGCTTCACACAAGACATAAACTCCATCAAAACCATCTAGGACTTGATTAGAAAGAGTTTATCATTGTGCATATAAGAAACAGTGTTGCAAATGTTGGAAAGTGCAATGCTCCTTGTTTCACTATAGAATATGCTATTCAGTACATTAACTTTTTGCAGATAGTAGGGAAGATCTTGAGTCTAAACTAGAGTCAATGAAGTTAGAGAACAAAGGTATTTTCTTAACTCCACTTTTTATTTGAACTTGGAAGTTAACAATTATTAGCATCACTTGTTGTACCTAATCAAACAAAATTTCCCATTTAAGATGCAGAAAAAGAGAAAGAGATAGTGGTACAAGATGAGGTTGATGTGGATGGGAATGAAGACACAAAGAAGAGGCATTTGAACGTTGTGTTTATTGGTCATGTTGGTATGTTGCTTCACCTACTGCTTACATCAGAAATTTCTTCATCATATGCCCCCATTAATTGTTAAACTATGTAGATACTAGTTAAATGTGCCAATTGTTACAGACAACTTTGTATTTCTCTCTTTACTTGGCCAAAAAAATTGCAATAGCAGATGATCTACAATTAAATATAAACAATACATAAGATGAGAAAAACTTGTTTTAACAGACAATGGATGTATTCATGTTCTAGTTTTACAATTAAATATATCAATAAGTGTAAACATATACTGGAAACTTTTTCTAGCTTTAGAATATTTTACTCAAGTGCAAGTAGTCTATTTATATCATCGTGCCATTTGCTGCAATGTTCCCTAAAGCATCTTTTATATTATGTCTGTAATCAGATTATAAATCATCTCAGAAAATAGGTGGTTATATTGCAGCAATCTACCTGCACTATGATATACATACACTGATGAAATATGCCTTCTTTAGTGCCATTGCTCTATGATATACATTTTTGTAGCTTTGGAAACTGTCATACAAAAAGTAGCTTATTTTACATTCTTGTATTCTTTCAGTTTTGTTGTAGAAGTTTTAACATACCTGTCTCCTATTGTGCAGTTCTTTGAACATGGCACACAAAGCCAAAGGATGCAACTTGCAAGTCAGCTAACTGGGCAGGTTTTGGATCTCAGTTTGCAAATGTATGGCTGCATAGTTATTTAAAAGGTATTGGTGGTATTTTTTGGAATCCCTGTTTTTCTTCTTCTGTCTATTCTGTCCATGATCAATTTTGTTTATACACATTTAAATACATCTCTTTTGTTTTGGAGATTTTTCATTAAAGCGTAGTTATCCAGGCTCCCGCCTGGGCTCCGCCTAGGCTCGCCTAGGCCACCTAGGCTTTAGGTGGCCCCCTTAAATTAGGGGCCTAGGCTTTTAGATAATTGAAGTGAATGCCTAAGGCCTTTTAGGTCCAAATTAAGACATTTGAAGACAAAATTAACACAGATTAGGTTATAATTTGGTCAAATTAGATCATGTTTAGTTATTTTGGGGAAGAAATAGATCTAATGTAGGCCAAATCAGATCTAATTTGGGCAGATTAGGTCTGATTTGGGGGAAATAGGTTTGATTTGGGAAAAAATGTCTTGTTTGGGGGAATTAGACCAGATTTCTCTAAATGAGGGCTCGTTTAGGTCAATGTAGGACAATTCTACATTGGGCCTCTTCTCACATGCAAGTGATAAGTGACTCTAATACAATATACAAGAAGCAAAATGCCTTATCAGTAATATTTTTGTTGTGCAAATAAGTGGGAATGTATTTCACAGTAACGACGCTCAGGCATTGGACAATTCTGCACATTCGTTTGTGAGGCAAGCAGTTGATGCCTTGCATTCAAATATTAATCCTGCAAATCTCTCTCATGTAGCTGTTTCTTAAAAGCTCAGCCAGTAGTGTCGTGCAACTTCCAGTATTGCTCTATGATTTAAATACCTTTATTGTTATTTAAGAATTTAGGCCTTCAGGGTTATTCACAGCTAAGCATGAAACACATTTTATCAAAATAATATGAACAAACCATATGTGCATCCTATTCAATTTCATTTTGCAATATCTTAAAAGTACAACTACTATAATAGTTAAAATCTTACAAATTTCTATAAATAATGGACAATTGATTGAGGGCATTCTATATCTAAAAAAATCAAGTTTTTTATTGCAATCATGATTTAAAACTTAGTGGTTTATGTAGGACATATACGTCAAATTCTACCTATTTAAGAACCATTGTGGGGGGGGTGTTGGAAGATAGTGGACAAGCTGCACTATGTCAGTGGATGAATGCACACATTGTGGATGGGTCATCCCAAGGAAACCCACTACAAGCTATATGGGTTTCCACCTAGGACAACAAACTTGGAGACATTGCGAGGATGTTAGGGTTGATTTTACCCATCATATTCTAGTTAAAGATGAGTACAACTAGTTAATGAGGATATGTGCTTTGACAATTGCTGCAACTCTCTGTGAAAGGACCTGGATCATATACCGAGGAAGTTATACATGTCGTGAAGACGAGGAAGATTGGTGAAGGGGACGGCCTCTACTATATGGGCAAGTCTCATGTAGTGTGTGTTGTTGTATCCCTTATGCACATCCATAATCCTCTTGGCCATTGTTAGTGAATAAATTTAAAGTGTTGATCCCTAAGTCGGAATGTGAGTCCTATTTGACTAGGTAATCACCAGCAGGCTAATTTAGATGTAGGGGACAAAACTGAGAGTCCATTTTACATTTTGGTTCGCTCTCATGTGTGGGGTCCCATCTAAACTTAGTTGCAAATACTTTTTTGTATTTACTAAAAATCACTTAATGTGTAAGCCCAGATTGAGGGTAAAAATGATTTACAAATGATTACAATCAAATTGAACTTTTTGATACTCTAAAACTGGTGCTTTATATAAGCCAATGGTTTGAGCCTACTTTAGAAACCATAAAAGCAATGTAATAGATTTATATCATATTAAAAAATATTACTTACTGCAAAAAAGCCTCCTACCCCATTTCCAGCATCAACAATGATGTGGAACCCATCCAGAGGCTTCTCTGAGAAAATGGGTACAAACAAGTCATTCCAATGGTCAAATTAGAACTGTTAACTCAAAGATACTAAGTAGAATATGATGAATAACTACTGGCTTCTGACTGTCACTAAATGCAATAATGTAGTAAAGCAGTATCCAGTCAAACATGCAATATCCTTTATCAAACACAAAATTATAAACTGTTATCAAGATTTCCCATAGATCTACGAACAACAGCTACAAGATCTGATGTATATATACTCATATAATCCGCTCTTCTTATGAAAGCAGAAGCGTTCCTTTCTGATTCTTTCAAACTTTCAACTGAGAGCTGTTCATATATATTTGCAGCAAAATCTAAGATGACCTTGATGTCATTTTCCCTAAGCCTCCAGTACTCGTGAAAAATTTAAACCTGTTCCGGTTATAGGGAAGATGACTGGCTGTTACAATAGCAAGCATTTACAGCTATTAGACTTTAAACTGAAAGTCATGTCTATCTAGCTTTCCAAAGGAAAAACACAAACAATATTAACACTACATATGAGCACATGCAAGAGCCTGCTGTCAATGTTTGGCTCAGCTGTTGAATGAGATTCATTTTCCACAACTACAACAGTTCTGTATAGATAAAAAGTTCCATACAAAAAAATTGTTGTGTGAACCCTAGAAAGAATCTTCCCAAACGAAGACATATCCTTGCATTCATAGTTTGTTTAGTTGAACGTGGTGCTAGTGCAAAATGTACTTTAGTAATGTATTTTTATAGTTTGTTTAGTTGGACGTGGTGCTATTGTACTTCCGATTATTCTCTTAGTTTCTTCACAACTTGCTGTAAGATGACTACTAAATGTAGTATATTAAATCTATTGGGAAAATAGCACAAAGGTTGTTTTTTATATTTTTCTCATAGCTGTAATTCTTTCGTGGTTTCCTTTCAGGCCTTAGAGGTGGTCGATTTGGAGCATCAGACTCAAATGGTTTCTGAGCTTGATGGTTCTATAATGAAATGTGTCCGTGATCAGAATGGTAATCATGTAATTCAAAAGTGCATTGAGTGTGTTCCACAAGAGAGGATTCAGTTTATAATATCGTGCTTTTATGGGCAAGTTGTTACACTCTCCACTCACCCATATGAGGCCTGGCATTGATGAAGAGCACCACACCATTTGAAGGAAAATGGAGACATTATAGATCTTAAGAGTTTCTAGCATGATATGTTCATTGTCATCAATCTCAAAATTTTGAACCATATGTACTCTTTATTTATACAAACGTTGAGCACGCAATGTATGGATAATATTTTGCTTCAATAACAAAATTTGGTTTGAGGTGATTTAACATTTTTATGTGTCATTTTGGTGTTGAATCTTCTTATGATGTCATGTGAATTAGTATAAAAATTTTGCTTGAGGTTATGTATACAAAGTTTTCATTTAAAATTTGATATTAACTATAGTAACAATTAATTATCATTTAATAAATCATTCAATAATCAATAACAAAATCATTTACAGTAGTCCCTCATAAATATATTGATGAAGGTCCAGATTGACCATCAAAATTGCATTGATGACGACCACATTGCCCCTCAAAAATAATATTAATGAAGGCATTATCCTTCAAAAATATATTCTCCAGGACCATCAAGTCCATCAGAAATGTATTTATGAGAACTAAATAGTCCCTCAAAAACGTATTTATGAAGGCTAAATAGTCCCTCAAAAATGTATTAATGAAGGCTAAATAGTCCCTCAATATAACATTCTTGAGGGTCAGTTGGTCCGTGACAATTGTATTCGTGAGGGCCACTGGTATTTGTCACGTGAGTTCTCTTCACGGACCATTTGTGAGGGCCAGACCCACAACCGTCCCTATTTCTGAGGGCCTGTAGAGAGGGGTTTGTGACAGGACTCTCCCGTGAATAATGGCCCAGTTTTTTGTAGTGTGGGGGCGATGCACAAGTGAATGTGCATCCTCCTAAAGGCATAAGTTCCAAAAGGGAATAGGAACATGGTCTTCTCTTAGTTGTCATGATGGATAGGAATTTGGTAAAAACTAGATTATCCATCTATATAGCAAAATAATTCTCGATGTGCCAATCGTTCCAAGACTTGATCAAGGAAGACAAGGGGTAAATGGTCTTTCCTTGTAGCTTTGTTCATCTTCCTGTAGTTACTGCACATCCTCCACCTCGTGACCGTGTAGGTGGGAATGAGCACATTGTTTTAATACTTCACAATAGTAATGATACCCTTCTTAGAAAAAACCTGCATTGGGATTACCCAAGGAGACTCTAAAATGGGATAGATAATATCAATCGTGAGTAGTTTGATGACCTCTAGGAAGACCACTTCTTTCATGTTGGAGTTCAAATTGCACTTGGGGTATCTAGATGGCTTGTAATCCTCCACCATGGGGATCTTGTGCATACAGATAGCTGGGCCGATGCCTACTATATGCCAAAGTTGTCTTTCCTTTTCTAAGTTGGGCCATTAACTTGTATTATTTTTCTTGCTTGAGATTTGAATTGATTATCATGTGGAAAACCTCCTACTCATTGAGAAAAACATATTTCCACCCCTCATGTAATACCTTCATCTCTGTTGCCTTGGTTGTCTCTACCCTCTCTTCAACTACTAATATCATCTTTAGTTCCTCAAATTCAACATTGGGTTCCTCTTCATAAGTGTCCAAGTGGAACCGACATTGGCTGACCTACTCGTCATCAAAATATTAACTATGTAGGAGGGTTGTTTGGAATTTGCCTTTGAGTACCTCATTATCATGTCTAAGTTGAGATAACTCATCAATACCGTCAAGCAAGAAGACTTCCTCATGAATGGTAGGGCTCTTCAAGCTATGGAACCATGTGAACTCAAGTGTTTCTCTTCCCAACCTCATAATAATGATGCCTATCTCTACATCAATCAAGGCTTAAGATGTATCTAGAAATGGGCAGTAAAAATGAGAGGATACCATAGATCCTCCTTGATGTCCATAATCACAAGGTCACAAGGGATGTAAGCATCCTTTCTAACCTTGACATGGACATCTTCTATGACAACCACATGCTTTTCATGGATGAATATGCTAGAAGAATGGTCATGGCAGTAGGGAGCAGCTCACTGAGTCACAATATCTGGCATAATGTATGGCATGATGGAAATTCTAGTACCTAAATATGCAACCCCTTTCTATAAGTTTTATCACTGAGGTAACATCCTATCCCGAAGGAACCGAGATCCTTGAGCTACTTTATCATTTATTTGAGAATTATGTATGAAGTTGTCGCTTCCAACTTCACCATTTCATACTCCTTAGTGGTATACTTTCTTCTTAACAAAGTATTCATAAAAAGTTATGGGAGATAAAACTGAAAAAGTCAAAGAATCAACTACCTTGTCTCTACCATACTTACCAGGAGTGATACCCATAGGGATACACTCCTCTTATTCTATTAAATAAAAGGAATAATTCTAATGCCAAACATAAAATATTGTTTTTGCATGGTAATATGATCCAATGTCTTTGGCCAATTGTTCAAAATACTAAGATACAACAATGAAAATTTTGATCATTACAATTTTATAAGATTACATGGTGAACACCCACATCGGTGAATGCATGTGGCAGAAACTATAACACGAGTCATGGATGCACACGATAATTCAACAACTTAAACTCTATATATTGAGTAACATCATCTACACATGTGTATGCCATGGTCTTCTTGGTCATCCTTCCAAGGTCATTTTTACCTAAGGGGTTGGAAGCAAGCTCCATAATAGAAAAAATGATGGAAATGTATCACCACACATTATAAATGTGCATATAATAGGAATCCAACAATACAAAGGAAAAGGACTACACATAATATATCAAGGTTGCAAAAAAGACAGAAAGAGAGATGTAAAATCATCCACATGGATGCCAAAAGGATATAATTCTAAAAAGTAATGATGTAGTTCATTTCAAGAGGATAATAAATAAGGATGAAATGCTTGACTCTTAAGCAATACGAAATCATAATCAAATAAAGAAATGCATGATGATTAAAACAAAGACTTACATGATTTAAAAAGTAGGTCTAGAACCCATAAATTATAAACCAAGGGCAAGAGGATTAGAATATCAGTGCCAAATTACATAACATTATAGGAGGACCAAAACATCAGTGCATGGAAGGAGGAATAAAACCTTCGTTCCTAAATATGTCACATGTGATAGGGGGGATAGAATTCTACTACCTAGCATGGGAATAAACAATGCCTAAAAATATGGTATACTACTTCTAGATATGATTAGTAAAAAACACACATACATAACTTAGTAAACCATACCACAAGTTCAGTCAAAATAACATCCATTCACCAAAAAGGGATGAGAACATCCATCGAATGACAAGTAGGGTCAAAGGACACATTAATAAATATTGAAAATATTTGGTGCTTGGTGAAAGAAAAAAAATAACATAAGGGATATTTAATAATATTTTTTAAAAGTGATACAAACAAGATGTAAATTAGGGTTTATGCCTCATTAAAGGAAATTAGGTTTCAAACCAACATATAGATCAAGAAAGAGAGAGATAGATAGTTGTCCAATTTTGAATAAAAGAATTCAACAAACCTAAGGTCTAGTCTAGTTATAACAAGAGTCAACCCTAGATCCTTGACACGACCACAATTCACCTATTAAACATATTTATATATCTAAGGTTAAATTCAATTAACCATGTAAACCCTAAAATTACCTTTTTAGTTTATTAAATTTGATCATGAATCCTGCATATTTATGTAGAGTATGAGTTTTCTTATTCTAGAAAATATTTATTTGGTAATTTTTGACTTATGTATAATTATATATGAATTCTATAACTTCATTAATCGTATCACCACCAAATCAGAAAATAAAACAAAATTACAATTTTCCCCTTGAATATGATCTTGTGACCATAGTGTGTAACATGGGAAATCTTTTTATCAGGAAAATACTCAAACCCACACAAAACATTAGAACCCATGGATCAATAAAAGAAAAACTCAGATGCAAAATACTGGGATGCCATTTGATTGTTTTGCCAAATACAAGTCAATTCATGTTAGCATCATCAAATCAATATCTTGGGTCTTCATCCCGATTATTCAAACATCACACACAAAACTAGTTCTACTGCTTTGACTCTATGAGATGGGGAGCTCAAAATCCAATGTAAAACTAGGTAGAAGTCAATGGAAGCTAAGGAACCAAGAAGTAAGAAAAATGATTGTGAAACAAGCAAGGAAGAGGTGTGGTTTTAAGGGAGAAGAAGCCAATTAGGAAGTATAAAATTATGTCTAACATGGATTTTGGATTATGGGAGGATCTCCACCACCCTCAACCACTCGTAGCTGAGGAGATTTTGGATCAAGGAGGGTACTAAAATGCTTCACCATGTTATGACAACGAATAGAAGCTCCTCGTGTTGGGGAGACTGACTCATTAATCATGAGGGAAAGGCAGACATAAGGCATCTATTATGATGAAGGCGATCTATAAGTGAGTAATTGATAAACCTTGTTGTGTGTGAGCAAGACAAATTCAAGGATGCAAAAGATGAAGGTGGAGTTTGTTGGGAAGGCATGGTGGGCTTTGAGAAAAATTGTCTAGGGGAAATCAACTAGTAAGGTTTTGAGATGCTCTTGAGATTTTTATACTTATAGGTGATTTTGTCTTGGTGGCCTCTGGTATTCGGGGTCAATGTACATAGTTTTGTGACATTTATGGTTTGCTCAGTTACATCAATGTTGAGGTAAAAAGGGTCAAATGATTCATAAAGATGTAAGAAAAACAATGGTTAACAAATCTACAAAGAACAATGAAGAGAGGAAGGAGAAAATCACAAAATAAAAACTCCCAACACAATGCACACAAGATTTGGTTGGGTAGGAGGTAGATGACAATGCCCATGCCACATGTTTTCAATCCAACAATTATAGATGAAACCATACCCAAGCCAAATCTAGAAGTCTAAGAAACTGAGAACTATGTACTTGCATTCTGATTAGACTTAATGTTTCTCTTTTATTTAAATTGCTAACTCCTTCCTTCTTTATAAGAATTAGGAGATATAATAATGTCCAATTTGAGTGATTATTTTGGGTGACTAATTAAAGTATGTAGATTCTAAATATTGAATATGTTTCCACTTTTGAGACTATTTGTTAGGTTATTGAAGGGATCAAGGGTTAAAATATGTTATTTATATATTTATTCACCATAATGTTTCTATGAATAATGTCCATAATTATTTTTTTCTTATGATTCTATTCACATGAATCAATCTTCTTAATTATTGTGCACGTTTGGTCAGCCATTGCTCTGTTGTGCTGAGATGGATCACCGTGGGGTTTTCTCCAGTGAAAAAATGACATCCACAATCTCTTCCAATCACTGCATTAAATGCAAAAATAGTATAAATAGCTAGTGGTGGTCGACCTGGAATTTGCTAATAGAGGTTGCAAACTGACTGCCCCTACCCACCAATATTTAATCACTGCCCAAACAATCACCACCGCTTTTCCAAACGAAGCATTGTGTGGAACCATATCAATTATTTAATTCAAGATTCCTTTTATAATCATTTAATGATATTATCTTTCAATTAATATCAAACTAATTCTTTGATAATATGTATATTTTTAATCCTTATTATGGTTCTTCTCATCATTTTTGTCGAAATGGGGTGTTCCATATCATTTTAAGAACTATTAAACCCATATTTAAAGTAGATATAATATTTGGGGTAGTGGCATTTGAGTATTTTATGCATTATTATCAAGATATTTCTATAATATTTTGAAAAGTGAATCATTTATCATTATCTTCTAAAGATATACTCTATTCTAGACTATTCACAACTATTCTCATTATTTACTCAACTTCTCCTTTTTTAAGTCATTTAATATTATTCATATACATTGTTCCCCTTTATGCATATTCATATATCTATATCATACCCATAGGTGTGGATGAGTTCAATCTCATCCTGGTAATTATGAAACATATTAGTTGGATTACTTATAATCATGAGGTTTGTGAGACATTAAGTCAATAATATACATGTTTTAAGACAAATGATTCCATAACATTTTTTTAATATATTGGTCTTAGAACTATAATCTACACTTTATTAAATCCTTTATGTATTTAGGTGTAACTATTATGTATGTCAAGTGAATTAGGGTTTAATATGAAAAATGTCCCATTATTATTTATCCATTAATACTAGTCATCGAAGAAATACTCTTAGAATCATGATATTATGGTCCTACAGGGTTTCACTTACAACCTATTTTGGGGTTTCTCCTGAACTAAGCCCAAAGACGTCCAAACCATGGAATTAGGGTTTCTAGGTCCATGAGGTCATGTTTTGATATATTACAAAAGGTCACCACCTTTATCCTATTTTTTAGGTTGAAGGAGGACCAACTTTTGGTTCTATATCGGTTGCCACTTCATTCACATCGAAGAACCTTAGAAGACATATTCACAAGGAAAGAGATTATAACAATGGAAACACAATAGAAAACAAAAGGGTTTGTTGATAAGATTCTCTGAAGCAATATGCAAGTCTTCTACCAGAAAAGAGAATCTCTAATTGAGAACAATGTAATATGTGAACCAAAATATGAACAAGAGTTTCCCAAGAGCCATCCAAGGCGTCGATCGAGTTTCTAGGAAGGAAACTCGGCTGATCATACAACCTATGTTGTATTTTGGAAATTGTCATAAAAGTGATTAAACGTTCAAATTAAGTGAACTTGATTTTTTCTCATCTTAGCTATAAGTCATAATATAAATAAAAAAGGTTACAATTATTGTCCTAAGTTGTTTAGGGCTATTTCCACAAAAGTGCATTTACATTGCTTTTGACTTGAACTTGATCAAGCTAGGGTTTGATTGAAATGACCCTTTTCTTGTACCTAATAATTGAAATCAATATCAAATAGACATATTAGATACATATGAATGGAATGGTTAAGTCATATTCAAAATATGGAAAATGATAACACTTATGTCAACATTCTCCCCCTATGAGGGTGGCAAACCATTTCTCAACATATTGAAAAGGATTTAGAATTTAAACTTTTACCTTGTGAATTGCAGGGGGATACATGAATTAACAATAGAAATGGCTCCCCCTTAATTCATGCTTACCTTGATTTCTCTATTCCTTCACCTATATGGTTCATGTCTTCAAAAAAGAGAAGCAACCATAGCACATATATACTATTGAGTCCTCTTACAAGTCACATGATATTAAAAAAAAAGACTAGAAAAGGATCACGAAGCAATATGATTGAGATCACTCCACCCCTTTTGTCATATCAAAAAGGGAGGGAGGGTAGAAGAGCTAAGAAACACATGTCTTATCCACAGGTACAAACTACACAAGCAACCATTATAGAAAGAACCAAAACATATATCTCAAAAAGAATAAGCATTCTAGAGTCATAATTAAAATATGGAAGCACATACCAAGAACTCATAATATAAGGCCAAAGATAGAGTTAAGTTATATATAGTCAGACACCAAATATGTCCTCTCTAGATGTAAACTACAAAATACCGAAAAACAACAAGATATGAAAATAGTATGCTTTAGATACAATGCCTAAATGTTCAATACATGAAAGTATACAAAAAGAGATATATATGAGCACCCTATAGACTAAGAACTAAACATCTATGACATATATGTCAATATCCTCATCATCATCATCCTCTGTCTAGTAGTACTCATCTCCATCTGAAGGCGCATCTGGAACAACAGGTGTAGCCTCACCATCATCACCATCATCACTGGAGACATCATCATAAGCATCATCCTCATCCTCATCACCATCAACATCCTCATCCTCATCCTCATCCTCAACATCACCATCAACCATCTCTTCATCCTCAGGAGGTCCAAAGGAGCGGATAGCAGGCCACTTGGTACGTTGCTCAGCCCAAGACATACCATATGTAGCTAAATCATTTTCTTGCCCGAAGCTAGGTCTAGAAACCCCATCAAAGCCAACAAGAAGGGTAGAGGCAGGTCCTGGAGGTAGAGCAAGCAACAGAGTGGAACTTGGCTAAGGAGCAGAAGGGGAAGCTCCACCATTAGAGACATGATGTACAATAGAAGAGGCATGGTGGTGGTTAGGGTACGACTAACTGTATGCATAGGTAGCATAGTTAGCACCTAGGTAGGGTTGGTAGGTGGAGTAGGGATAAGTTCATGATAAGTTCATGTTTGACATGATTTGAACTAAATCCTGATGGATGTGGTCCTAAACCTGGCGGTTGTAGGCCTGTTAAGGCATCATGTAGCCCATCAGGGTTTCATTATAACAAAAAATGAGGCACGATCAGGTCTTGGAGGAGGTGGAGGAGCCTAGGTGGAGGTGGAAAGACTCGGTGTGGTAGAGGAGGTAGGATGGAAAGACTTCTTGACTATGGTTTCACTGATGTAAGCACCTTTTCTACTGGCTTTGTAGCCAAGATCATGGAAAAGGGATTTCTCAAAATGATGAGTGAACACACCACAAATCAATTTGGGATAGGGTGGGTGTGTACAACTGGTGTTCTTTCCTGAGTCAAAACAAGTCATGTGGTGAAGAATGTAACATGCCCATTTGACTCTAACATCATTCAGGAGATAATACCTTAACACATCAATTTTCTCTGCAATATTTGTTTTATTTTTCTTTGGGTGGATATTACAGTTAACCACTAATGCAATGAGACATGCCTTGATTTCTAGGGAAGAGGAAGGAAGAATGGATTTCTTCCTATATGGAACATCAAGTTTCTTCAAAAACTTGTGGATTTCAGGGAGGGTAAGCTCATGGTTGAAACTTTTGTAGAACTTCTCGGGGTCAAGCAAGTCATGTTACTTGTAATAGGAGGACATCCGTGTATTTGTGAAGTTAGTACCATTGAAATAGGAATTTAAAGAATCCTCAGAGATGGTAATTTTGGTACCCAAAATCATGGAGGTCAAGATAACTTGGGTGTTAGGCGGTGGCACGAGGGTAGTGTAGTTCCACTTGAGATTAGCATATAATTTGGACCTCTTTTGTGCTAGACACAGAATTAGTGTAGCACAATATCTCTACACACAAGCATAAAGATGATGAGCTTGGAAAACAACAACAACTTCCTTCATGAAGCCACTATTGGATTCAAGCAAACCACTAAAAGGAAAAGGATTTATAGGAACCAACAATGTTTTCGATCGATTTTTGGATTTGAAAAACTTGGCTGACACTATGGTTTTGTTCAGATTTGGCCTATTGTCGACCGAGTTTCTCCCAAAATAAACTCGGGCACATGTCAGTCTGTCCAAAAGATAAGAAATTTAATTCTAAGCCACTAGAGTGCTATATAAATTTATTTTTCTAGCCTATCATGTATTTTGAACATATTGAGGAACATTCTATTCAATATGTGGTAAAATAAACTCTACTATTTTGGCTACTATTTTATGGTAAAACATGCATTTGCAAAAAATAGCCAAAAAACAAGCAAAGCAAGGTATTAAAACAAGGCAATAATAGCACTATCATGTCAGAGATGAGCAATTAAGCAACAAGAACATATAGGTATGAGAACATCTAGCTAGAAGGCATGTCAATATCATCAACAGAAGTAATAAGAAATTTTGATCTAATAAAGGTAAATTACTCTCTAGCTAGAGGTTTTGTGAAAATGTCTGCAAGCTGATTTTCTGTGTCCACATGCATGATATAAATATACTTTTTTGGTAATGTGATCACAAAGGAAGTGGTGGAGGATTTCTATATGTTTGGTTCTACTATGAAATATAGTATTGTAAGAAAGATTGATTGCACTAGTATTATCATAGTAGATAGGAGAATCATCAAATGAATGTTAAAGTCTTGGAGCATTTGCTTCATCCATAGTACTTGGGCACAACAGATCCAGCTGCAATGTATTCAACCTTAGTAGTTGAAAGAGCCACTTTGCTTTGTTTCTTAGAGAACCAAGAAACCAAGAATGGTTCTAGGAAGAAGCAAGTGTCACTTGTGCACTTTCTATCAATTAAGCACCCTACATAATCCACATCACTATAAGCAATAAGAGTAAAGTCCATTGACTTGGGATACCATAGTCCAAAATTTTGGGTTTTAGCTAGATACCTCTAAATCCTCTTAACAACTATAAGTTGGGATTTTCTAGGACTTGGTTTAAATACATCACACAAACCAACACTAAACATAATATTAGGTCTAGATGCAGTTAAATAAAGTAAGATACCAATCATAGCTCTATAAAGCTTCTCATCCACTTTCTCACCTTCCCCATCTCTATCAAGTTTGGCAATGTTTGACATGGGAGTCTCCATCATCTTGGTGTTATCGATCCCAAAGTGCTTAAGAAGTTCACTTGTATACTTGCCTTGGCTGATGAAGTTTAATTTATTTGTTTTATTTGAAGCCCAAGGATGAAAGTAAGCTCCGACAATGTACCCATCTCAAAACCACTCTGCATAAGAGAACTAAAACCCTTACAAAGATCAAGATTAGTTCAGACAAAAATGACATCACCAACATAAATTTGAATGATAAAAAAGTTGCTATAAGTGTGTTTCGGAAAAGAAGTAAAATCAACTTTGCCCATGATACAACCATTGTCTAGAAAAAAGTTCTTTAATTTCTCATACCAAGCTCTTGGGGCTTGTTTGAGTCCACAGAGAGCTTTTTGTAACATAAACATGGTTAGGAAGCTTATCATGTTCAAAGCTGGGAGGTTGAGCCACATAGACTTCCTCCTTAATTCTACCATTCAAAAATTCACTTTTAACATCCATTTGGTAAATCAAGAAATTATTATAGCTAGATGATGTGCACATTTCACATAATATTTATATCTTGTTTGTCATGCATTCAGACTCATTTTCATTCATATTCATGTTGATTTTCATGCATCTGAGGTATACTTACTCTTGGCTACTTGTTGATGCACATGTACTCAATTTTATTCTATTTTGACAAGAAACTGCCCCCAAATGCGTATATTGGGCATTTTGCCTTGGAGTCATGCAGCTGGAGCTGAATATTGAAGAAACAACAAGACTTACGACGTGTAACACAATTACACACGTCGTAAGGCCTCATCACATAAAACTCTCAAAGGTAGACACACACCCTGTTGCCCAGAAACACGACATAAGGAACTTTTGGAGAAATTCGGTCAGGTACTTGGACTTATGGCGTGTCGCCAAATTACACATCGTAAGTCTGGGTCTCTCGAGCAGTTTCTAAGATGCACTTATCCACATGACGTGTGGACCAATCTACACGCTGTAAGTGGACCAATTTTCTATATAATTTGAATTTGAACATTTCGTTTGGACAAATATGATTCTCTCCCCCTTAGGATAGTTATCACAGATCATTTGGAGTGTTTTTGCACAAGAGAACAGAGAGGAGCTGAGTAGGGTGAATTTGGGGAAGACAAGGTGGTTATTCGAGAGAAGTCCTCCTTTCCTCTCCATTCTTCTTCATCGTTGCAGCTGGAGTTTCCCCATTTGACTTCAACCTACTAGAGAGAGAACGTTGCTGGAGAGGAGTTGTTCAGAGATGAAATTCCATCTACTTGCTGGATTTTCTTCGTGTTCCTTCTTTCATTTTGAATTCTCTAGCTGTACCTTAGTTTCTATCATGAAAAACTACAAATTTCCATCTTCTGACTTATGTTTCATAGCCATGAGTGAGTAGATCTGCATTCTTGGGAATGGGAGAGTAACTCCCATGTCATGACATGTATGGAACATGATAATTCATTCTAAATACTAAATTCTTGCATTTCTACCTTTTGAGTATCGGTTCTTACTTCTTGCATGTATGGTTGGCCACTATGTATGCATGTTTTATGCTTTCTTGCTTAATCTGAGAAGATAGGTAGGAGAGTAAGGAGTTATTCTCTTGGAAACTCCTCCTTTACCACAAGAGTGGAAATTATGGAGTTGAGGAGTAGGTTTGTGATCTAAAATGAAATACATTCATGAGAGTGATGTATTGAGTTAGGATCATTGTATTTACACCGTGAGGTGAAGTATAACATATAGCTCTCCTTTGCAAGTGCTTGGTATGTTTAAATTCGTGTTCCTAATTCATGTTATGATGTGTTAGTGACATCCTAAGTCCAAGATTGTTTTAAATCTGAAATCAAACCCCTTCAAGTAATCCATTTACTATTTTGGTTTAATTATGAAATTTGAGTTTAATCAACCAAATCACTATTTGAAAAAGGTCTAGATTGTTGAAACTTAGCACTATTGCATTTAATTAGTTACTAAAGCTCCTTGTGTTTGATCTCAACTACAACTACTCCCGTATACTTGCAGGAATTAGCTGGTTGAGTAAAAGATCATTTATATGATTGAAACTCGTTAGTGTAAAAACCAACACTAGCAAAGGCAAGAAGTCGGGTCTAATCTTCAGGAAGTCCACTAAAGTTAGCTCATGGTGTCTGGGTCGATGTGGTCCTTGTCCTAGGGAATTGGTGACCATATAGACTAAGTCCTCCAATGTTGCCTTTGGGTTCCTCCTTGGTCCACTTCCCTTACTAGAAGAACTTGCACCATCATCCTTATACTTTCCCTTGTCTGCTTTCTTAGGAGCCATCTAGAAAACAAGGTACACCTAAGGTTAGAACATGTGAATCTTTAGCTTGGTGGCCATCTACTTGCGACTATGGTACCATATTGTAATGCCCCTTCAAGTATACACATACGTCAGTGGAAGCAAACCCTATGTTATCCATAACATGGGTCACTTGGCTTGGAGGAACGTCACTGAACATGATATGCATTGCATAAGATAAATGAAACACTATATATCAATTCAAATGTAGAGTCATACATTGTCCAATACGGGAAACATAAGTGTCACATCTTGGTCTCAAAACTAATGCATACAGGCTAAGCAAATCTACAACATAAAATGGTAAAGTAGACTAGACATGTATTGAATGATAGATGGCACCCAACCAAGCTAAAGTCTCTTGATTGCATCTATGTTGAAGGATCACTTTAGTTCTCCTTTGCTCCTTGATCTAGGGACATCTCGTCCCATGGCCATGCGAAAGCAAAGACATACATCAATAAGCGACACTATACATTTAATAAGAATTGAAAAATAATCATAATAACTTAACTTGCAAGAAAACATTGACATGTATTTGACTTAACCATTAATGATTACTTGATTCTTATAAAATGAAGAATTTAATAAGTAAAATATGCACTCTCTATGATTTGCCCACTTAAGATCCCATAATTGGCACGAATGCCAATGATTTGGCCTAAAGGCCCATACTGACCCCTTGAGGTCCAGGATTGGCCAGAAAAGCCCATTATTAGCATGAAAGCCCATAACGACCCCTTGAGGTCCATGATGGCAAGAGAATATAAAACTTAATCAAATCCTCATAACATGATTCTTAATATGAAAATTAGCATAATCTTGAACATTAAATCTTTAACATGATGGGATTTCTCCCTCTTGAACTTGAACATTAGTTTCATGAAACATTAACCCTTAATCATTAATCATAAACTCCAATCTTGATGAGCATGATAACCATCATACCTAAAATATAGAAACCATCAAGAAATTTTAGACATGCACATGATTAGAGCATTGAACTTGAAATTTGAGCATAATTCATGAACCATACATATCATCAAAATCAACCAAGGTAGTTATGTATAGTGGCATGACCCACTTACTTGGAGCAATGCAAATACTATCTTAGTGTCTTTGATCTTGATCGAATCCTAGGTTGGTACCTTAAGTCAGACCCTAAGTCTCCTGAAAATAACATGACCCTTATTAATTATCACTTTAACTAACATCTTAAACCCTAATTTGGTCTTTAGGAAAACATGACCTTATTATACTTAATTAGGGTTAGGATTACTGATTAGGTCAGATCATATGAGAAAACTCGATTTAATGTTAATAAATTAATGTTCATATTACTTAAAATTAGGGTTTTGAGTCCCTTATGAACACATCAAAACATGAAATCAAACATTGGTATGAAAACCCTAAAATCGTGCTCAACTCAAAAAATCATTTCCAATGACTATTTGTATTTTTTTGAGTAGTGGTTGAATTACTGTAGATTTTCAAAGGATGGATCAATCAAAATTTGAGTAAAAGCCACGTTTGCTTCATTATCTAGTGGGCCGCTTTGAGTTAGACCAATAAGGGTCGTCCAACTCAGTAGGGGGTTCGCCAAAGAGGTCAAAGAAGATGAGGTATATCATTCCTTAACTGCCCTTGTAACCTTAATTGGATGATTAAAAATTTAGGGACACACATGTCATTTAATGACCAAGTTTCTTCCCCTTCGACCGCAACATGCAGAGGACTATCAAGAATGCAGGTAGAACCCTAAATTCACGATCAAGGCATGACAAGAACTAAGTTGTTCCCCTAAGGCCGAGATAATTAGTGAATTGCCCATCACCTGGCGGAGACAATGAGCCATTGCGGGGGATTTGGCATGCATTGGAGTCCAACATGGAACA
This sequence comes from Alisma plantago-aquatica, assembly GCA_963693085.1. Taxonomy (NCBI): domain Eukaryota; kingdom Viridiplantae; phylum Streptophyta; class Magnoliopsida; order Alismatales; family Alismataceae; genus Alisma; species Alisma plantago-aquatica. The sequence goes on from OY856410.1 coordinate 1,544,207,297, forward strand.
TGATCGGAAGGAAACCACACATACACAGAGTAAAACCACAAACCAAGGTTGGGAAAGAACTCTTTGGGGAAAGACGTTGCATAGGGACATGTCCCCATGGTTGAAGAAGTGATAGAAGGTAGAGGCATCTATTTGCTGATGAGCGCAAAGCAATTAACTATATGATATACCAACGAGAGACAATCTAGAGAAAAAAATGATCGAGAAACATCACATAGGTGAAGGTTATGCTTGCCGATGCGTTAATTGCATAAAAGGAGGAACATGAGGGTGAGGTGATCTTGGTGTCATCAAAATTGAAGCTTGAGTAGGTTGGGACATTTGGGGGCACTACAAGATCAATTGAGGGTGGAGGAGTCGAAGGTGAGGGGTGGCAGATATTTTGGGATAGTTATATAGGCATGGGGGGTCGTGGTGTTGTCTGCAACTCGGTGGCAGAGAGGAGGTGCGAGCCCTGAATGGGCATTTTGTACACATCTCAGAGGGAAGGGGTTTTAGGGCTCGATGGATTCACAAGGCTACCATAGATCTAGAGGAGAAGAAATATCTGAAAATGATCGAGAAAAGAGGGAGAAAAGGATCAAGAAGGGAAACACTTGAGCTGTGTTCATACCTACGAGAAGAGCGGAAGGTAGATGACAATTCTGGTGGCATCAAATCTCGATCCGACAGCTGGCAACGCATGCACAAAAAGGAAAATGTGTGATTGGAACATAAAACTGAATCTTAGTGGAAATCATTGTATTTAACACATAATCAAACAATGAGATCTATTTTCAATTTCTTTCCTTTTCTTGTTAAATTGGATGAGCAAATAAAGTCCAAATAAAACCAAAATTGGTAGGTAGACTAATAAGGACCCAAAGAATCTAAATTTGAAGTCAACTTTGCTTTTTGGGGAACTTTAATACTTAAAATGCACAAATTGAAGGAAAATCTATTTTCTTCACATTAATGCATTTCTTTATTATTTGTTAACCAAATTTTGTGTGTACCTCTCTCTTCACTGACTCATCTATAGGAAAAGTCTAGAATAATTATTTTGAACTTAAATGCCTCAAATTGATAATTTTGCACAAGTTGTGTCCCTTGCTCCCATATTAGCCATTTAACTTGAATGTAATGCATTAATACTTTAGGTAATTTGGGAGGCTGTTTCTCTTTGTGATCCCATGAGTCAAAATTCAAATAATGACTTATTACCCACTCAAAATTTATCCCATATACTTTTATGACTTTATGAGCAACTACTTTGGAGGAGAGAGAAAAGTAAAAAAGGAATACATGAATGCAACATGTTAAGTTAATTTCCACTCATCTTGGCATATCCATTAGAGAAGGTATACTTTTAGTTTTCTTTTTGTTTTTCCCTCTCTAATTTCTATAAGGATTATAATTTCATGGTCTTTTTACATCAAAACCCTCAAGTATTATTATTTGGTAAAGTACCATTCTATGTTTTAAATTAGATCTAAAAATTGAGGTGTGACAATTCTACCCACCTTAGAGAAATTTTGTCGTCGATTTTTTTTTTGGGGTACTACCCACCTTAGCATTTCTCTTACTTCTTCATTCAATGAAAGCTAGAATACTATAATATGCATGAAAAGAAACATGTTTCATAAAAAAGTTCATGCGGACATATCTAACTTATTACATCATTCCTCATCTTCCTTTTCTACTTCCATGGTGAAAATCCTAGCTTGTCTTTAGGAGATGGGTTTTGATCCTTATTCTAGTTCTAGTCCTTCTTCATGATCTTAGGGCAATTTGAACTTTAGTGCCCCTTGTCTATACAATAGAAGCATGCTCCTGTACCATATTTGCATGGTCTTGTATGGTTCTTCTTGCATGTTGGGCACAAGGGTCTCTCAACTTATGCAATAGGCTCAAGTTCCTTCCTCTTGTGGTTGTTGGGAGGTTGATGTTGATACTAGTTGTTCTTCTGAGGAGCTTCCTTCATGTATGACCTTCTGGGGTGGTCTTCTAACTCTAGGACTGCATCCAAAGCAACATGAAGGGTTCTGTAACCTCTTTCTAATAGTGAGAAACTTAAGTCGGGCTTGAGTCCTCAGATGAACTTCTTTGTTCTGTGTCACTCATCATAGTCATAAACATATTTTTGGAGGATCCAAAACTTCATGTCATATTGAGTAACTATCATATCACCCACCTAAGCTAGATTGGAAAACTCTAGCTCCTTCTTCTCTATCATGGATTCAGACATGTAGTGATCCTAGAAGGCCTCCACAAATCCTTCCCATGTGAGGGCAGGTGTATCAACTACCCTTGAGTTGAGGAAGTTCTCCCACCATGTTCAGGATGCTCACTTCAGCATTTCGGTTGGAAAGCGAACCCTAGAGTGTTGGGGACAATCCAGGTCACAGAAGTAATGCTCCATGCTTCTAATCCATTCCTATCCCTTGGTGACGACATCATCTTCTCCTTCTCCAGCAAAGGAGTCGAGTCTGATCTTCAATAAGTCCAATAAAGTCAACTCATGGTGTCTGGGTTGATGTTGTCCTTATCCTAGGGCATTACTGAGCATCTGAACTAAGTCCTCCAATGTTGCCTTAGGGTCCCTCCTTGGTTCACTACCCTCACTAGAAGAACTAGCACCATCATCCTTATCCTTTCCCTTGTCTGCATTCTTAGGAGCCATCTTGAAAACAAGGAACACCTGGGGTTAGAATATGTGAATATTTAGCTTAGTGGCCTTCTACTTGGGGATCTAATACCATATTGTAATGTCCCTCCAAGTATATACATACGTCAATGGAAGCAAACCCTATGTTATCCATAACATGGGTCACTTGGCTTGGAGGAACGTCACAAAACATGATATGCACTTTAGAAGATAAATGAAACACTATTAATTCAAAATGTATATTCTCACATTGTTCATAAAAGGGAAACTTAAGTGTCACATCTTGTTCTCAAACCTAATACATGTAGGCTAAGCAAATATACAACATAAAATGGTAAACTAGACTAGGCATCTATTGAATGGTAGATGGCACCCCACCAAGTTGAAGCCTTCTTGATTGTAGCTATGCTGAAAGCTCACTTCAGTTCTCCTTTGCTCTTTGATCTAGGGACATCTTGTCCCATGGACATGCGAAAACAAAGGCATACATTTGTAAGAGGCACTATACATTTTATAAGAACTGAAAAATAATCATAATAACTTGACTTGAAACAAAACATTGACATGTATTGACTTAAGCATTCATGATTACTTGATTCTTATAACATGAAGAATTTATTAAGTAAAATATGCACTCTCTATTATTTTCCCACTTAAGAGCCCATAATTGTCACAAATGCCCATGATTTGGCCTAAAGGCCCATAATGACCCCTTGAGATCCATGATTGGCTAGAAAACCCCATAATTGGCATGAAATCCCATAATGACCCCTTGAGGTCCATGATGGAGAGAGCATATAAAACTTTATCAAATTCTCATAACATGATTCTTAACATGAACATTAGCATAATCTTGAACATTAAACCTTTAACATGATGGGATTCCTCCCTCTTAAACTTGAACATTAGTTTCATGAAACATTAACCCTCAATCATTAATCATAATCTCTAATCTTGATGAGAATGATAACCATAGGATCTAAAATATAGAAATCATCAAGCAATTTTATACATTCAATTGATTAGAGAATTGAACTTGAAATTTGAGCATAATTCATAAACTATACATATCAACCAAATCAACCAAGGTAGTTATGTATAGTGGCATGACCAGCTTACCTGGAGAAAACAAAATCCTATCTTAGTGTCTTTAATCTTGATCGAATCCTAGGTTGGTACCTTGATTCAAACCCTAAGTCTCTTGAAAATAACATCACTGTTATTAATTATCACTTTAACTAACATCTTAAACCCTAATTTGGTATTTAGGAAAACATGACCTTATTATGCTTGATTAGGGTTAGGGTTACTGATTAGGTCAGAACATATGAGAAAACTCAATTTAATGTTAATAAATTAATGATCAGATTACTTAAAATTAGAGTTTTGAGTCCCTTAAGAAAACATCAAAACAAGAAAGCAAACCATGGTCAGGAAACCCTAAAATCGTGTTCTACTAAAAAATTCCTCTCCAATGACTATTTATTTGTAATTTTCTGAGTAATGGTTGAATTACTGTGGATATTCAAAGTAAATACCAATCAAAATTTGAATAAAAGCCAAGTTTGCTTCATTATCTAGTAGGCCAGCTTTGAGTTGGACCAATCAGGGTTGGCCAAATCAGTAGGGGGCTCCCCATAGAGGTTAAAGAAGATGAGGTACATAATCCTTAACCACTAGGTAACTTTAATTGGATGATTAAAAATGAGGGGACATTTAGGTCATTTAATGAACGAGTTTCTCCCCCTTCAATTGCGACATGCGGAGGACTATCGAGAATGCAGGTAGAACCCTGAATTCGTGACCAAGGCATGGGAAGAACTAAGTTGTTTCCCCAAATCCGAGATAGTTAGTGAATTACCCATTGCCTGGAGGAGCCAACGGGCCATTGTGGGAGCTTTGGCATGCACTGGAGTCCAAGCTCCATGGTTGCCACCATGACAACAGTATGGAACATGATCGGAAGGAAACCACACATCCACAGAGTAAAACCACAAACCAAGGCTGGGAAAAAACTCTTCGGGGTAGGATGTTGCATAGGGACAGGTCCCCATGGTCGAAGAAGTGTTGGAAGGCAGATGCATCTGGTTTCTGGCGAGCGCAAAGCAAGTAAATATAGGATACACCGATGAGAGATAATCCAGAGAAAATAACGACTTAGAAACATCGCATAGGTGAAGGTGATGCTTACCGATGCATTAATTTCACAGGAGGTACATGAGGACGAGGTGATCTTGGTGTCATTGGAGTTGAAGCTCGAGCAGGTCGGGACATTTGGGGGCACTATAGGTTCAATTGAGGGTGAAGGAGTTGAAGGTGAGTGGCGAAAGATCTTTTGGGATAGTTATACAGGCATGTGGGGTTGTGGTGTTGTCTGCAACTAGGTGGAAGAGAGGAGGTGCGAGCCTTAAATGGGTATTTTGTACACATCCCTCGAGGGAAGGGGTTATAGGGCTCGATGGATTCACAAGGATACCACAGATCCAGAGGAGAATAAATCTCTGAAACAAGCGAGAAAAGAGGGAGAAAAGGACCAAGAAGGGAAACGCTTGAGCTGTGTTCATACCTGTGAGAAGAGAGGAAGGTAGATGACAATTCTGATGCCGTCAAATCTCGATATGATGGCTGGAGACACATGAAAAAAAAGGAAAATGTGTGATAGGAAAATATAACTGAATCTTAGTGGAAATCATTGCATTTAACGCATAATCGAATAATGTGATCTATTTTCAATTTCATTTCTTTTCCTTTTAAATTGGATGAGCAAATAAAGTCCAAATAAAACCAAATTTGGTAGGTAGACTAATAAGGACCCAAAGAATTCGAATTTGAAGTCAAATTTGCTTTTTGGGAAACTTTAATACTTAAAACACACAAATTGAAGGAAAATCTATTTTCTTCACATTAATGTATTTCTTTATTATTTGTTAACCAAATTTTGTGTGTACCTCTCTTTTCACTGAACTCATCCATAGGAAAAGTCTAGACTAATGATTTTGAACTTAAATGCCTCAAATTGATAATTTCCTTTGCTCCCATATTAGCCATTAAACTTGAATGTAATGCATTAATACTTTAGGTAATTTGGTAAACTACTTCTCTTTGTGATCCCATGAGTCAAAATTTGAATAATGACTTATTACCCACTAAAATTTATCCCATCTATATTTTTATGACTTTATGAACAATTACTTTGGAGGATAGAGAAAAGTCCTATATTAATAAATTAACCAACCATTTAAGTGGTTGCTTTGCCGTTAAAAATGGTTAAAATCTAGGAATTAACCCCGCTAGTGAATTTTTGTGTAAACAATGCACATCATGCAACAATGACGCCCTAGGGCTGAAGAGGCATTCTGCGCATAGGTAGCCACTCATCGCAAGTAATATTCTATTTAAAATAAAAGATAAATCTGAATTGTTTGGTAGTGGAATCGTAAAGAACGATAATGGTGGAGGGAGAAAGTAGTGAGAAAAGTTCCATATATTTGTAACACTTGGATGTGTGAGGAAGGCATAGGAAGAGGATGATGAGATGAATGCTGGACCTATGAAGAGCGCATCAACGATCATGGATTTTGTGCATTCTGGTGCGACATCATGATAAACAATCAACACATCATACTTTATTCAAATGAAAGCGTGATAGTAGATTAAATCAATGAAATTGTGTTATACTTATATCCCTCTTTCTAGAATACTATAAGGGAGTATTTAACATCCGATAAAGCTCATATCTACTAGGTATCCTAACCGAGTATGAGTAACATAAATTGAGCCCTGTATTTGTATTTGGTATTATTTTATATCACATATATTTTAGTTGTGCATTATGTACTGAATTAGGACATAAATTCCAATCAGTTAGCCAACTAAAATGGACCCTTCACTTTCTCTTCATTCCTCTCACTATATTCTCTTAGGAACATTATAGAGCATAAACACAGGGATGAACCTAATAAGTAGTGTATCGGTACATCACTTCTTAAAATTTAAAGTACTATACTTATTTTATCCTATGATTACATACATTAAGGATATTTATGAGTTCATTCTAGTATTTTACTCTAATTATACTAATATAGTTTACATTAGGGAATAGGGTACTAAATATTAGCATACTTGAAAAGGGGACCAAAAGACGGGAGTGTTAACCTATATATCTAGATTCAAGTATGTTACAACCAATCGATCTGTAACTACCCCATACAAGAGGTCTTATTACTGATCAATTGTCGTGGTAGGACTTCTCACCTACTCTGAAATATAGGTATAACTTGCATATCTAGTAGACAAAAACTATCTCAAAGTTAGTTGTGAGCACACGCCACAAGTGTGTAAGGTTACTCAAAATAAAACTGATTGGTCACTAATTAAAAGCATTCCCAAAATGACACAGAGAACACTGAATAAAAATTACAAACATATTTACAAGAATAAATTGCACAAAAACCCTTTACTTTTGATTCAACATAAACAAATACCTTTACAAGATATATATTGACCTCTGTCACAACCAGTGCAAAAAGATATATCTGACAAATCTAACAACAACTTGTACTTCTACACTAGACTTAGAAATCATAAACTTGAGTCATAGATACATACAATCAAACTATGAGTACATGGGAGACTCTAAGAAACTACACCAAGAGCACCAACAACATCCAAGATATTGATCACCAAAGAAAGGCTTCTCTCCACTCAATTTGTGGTCACATGGCTAGTTATATACCCAAAAGATATGGATAACCACGAGGGTGAGCCCATGTCTCAATGATATGATATAGAAAGAGATACCATTCTTATATATTAAAAGCATATTATGATCATATTATTCAATGGTTTATTAATTAGTAGATAATAATTGCTACAATAGTACTTGTAGGTGTAGAGGAGTAATAAAAGTATACAAGTTAATGATATGAGATAATCCAAATAGATATACCTACACAACTTGATTACTCGATTATTATTATTAAGACTTGGCTAGTTTGAGTCATATCACTCAAACTACTATCTAGAAACTACTAAGTCAAATCTAATTCATTGTATAAGATCTCAGGATTATCAAACTATATAAAATCTCTTCCACTCAGTCAGAGAGAGTAAAAAACAACATTGTGCTTAAGAACCAAACTACTAGTAGAGTGGTCAAAGTCCAGTCCACAAGCAAAATAGTTTCATCTTGGGTACTTAGGACATGTCACCTAGCAAAAAAGTATAAACAAATATCAATCATATTTGGTTGCCAATGAAACATGCATTGTACATCATATCTACCACATTAGGATGCCAACCTACCATGTATTATACACATGTGTATACTCAAAAGTATAGGACTCTAAGCACCTTTTCATTACCCTAAGGCTGTTGTGGGATACCCATTTCTCTATCCCCCTATCCCAAAATAGCTATAGTTCTAAGGTCATAGGGTACTACATGATTAGGGTTATACTTGATTAATTAGACCGATTACTCATATTTCATGACACAAAAACAAGGTATAAAAATGTACTATGACCTCATCCATATACAATTAACTTCTTAAGATAAAAATTGTATAGAAATATATATAAAGTTACCTAAATCATGGTGCCAATGCCGTCTCCAGCCATATTAAGGCATAGTTCATCAACATAGGGCATTTTAAGGACCAACTCAAATACTAGGACATTACAAGTCTAAATCACCAAATTAGGGCATTTCAAGCCCAATCTTATCAACCACGACCATAACAAGGTCCCTAGCCATCATGTTGGGGTACACGAAGCCCAACTACCATCATTGGTCACAAAAGGCCCCAAACCACCATTAAAGCCCATAAAAGGAAAATGATTGTAGGGATTCCACATGTACCTAAAACTTTGCATATATCTTCACATGGAAGAAATAAAACATGAAAATTTCATATTATAACTCACAAGTATGTGAAAGTTACACAAAGTGCAAGACTAGGCATACAAAGCCATTTTAAGCACAAATGAGCTAGTTTTAGATAGTGAATCTCATTCCCACAACATTTCATCAGCACAAAATTCAATTAGTATGTAAGGTAAGTAAACCTTTTATAATAGTCTTAGAGAAAAATTCAATTATAATTTGTATGCAAGGTTTTTTGGTTCATGCATTATCATTATGGTATCAAAATGTAAAAGAGCACTTAAAGGCATAAATGAGCCACTTTTACATGTTATAATTAATGACTTTCCAACGGAAATACAAATTAGGAAACCATCTCAGTTTCATATTACAAACACATTCAAATAGTACAAAAGATTTCATATTTCATTTTCCGTCAACTTGGTATCCAATACCATAAATACAAGCATTTTAGGGCATAAATGCACTTAATTCGAATTTAAACCTTCACACAATCAAGATGGCATTTGATTAATATCAAGGATCAACTTTATATGATTAAGGCACACAAATTTGTATTCATATTCCATTTTAACAAAATAGATCATAGAAGGTCAATAGATGAACCTATTAAGCAAGTTTAGAGCAAGATTAGGATTTTGCATAAAACAAGTAGGAAAAAGAAGCAAACTAAAGCTATATCACTTGCCACAAAAGGTGATGATCACGAATTCAAAACAAGATAGACACAAAAGACTCCAAGATTCTATATCATCCCTCACAAGTTCTAAAATCAAAGCTCCAAGCAAGATCTATGTCCAACTAGGGTATAAGAGAGAGAAAGAAGAGTTCTTTAGCTATAAGCATCAAGAAAGACCTTGACCAAGGAAGAAAAAATGTAAATATAAAGAAAATAGTTAGATTAAGAAAGCTATTACATGTTTGGGCTATAAACAATGCTACCAAGCCTTGGAAGCAACTATGAAGCATGGTCATCAACTGCATGGGCATGCAAGTACATGCAAGCTCTAGTACAAGCTATCAACCTCCAAGGGGACCTATTGAGGGAAAAGTGATCCTTTACTTCTCCAGAAAAGGTACTAAGAGTTAGAAAATTTTGAGGGGTATAGGGGTTGTGTGTATGTATAGAAAAAGTTTCAAAAGACCAAAACAAACCCACTTAAACTAGGCTATCGAAGGGAAACTTAGTCTAGGTTAGTGAAGCTCTTTGCCTCAAGCGGTGTCCAGGTACCCCATACAAAGCCCATATATAGAAGTTTATCAACAAGGGTCCTCACCCTAGGAGATATATAGTTATATAGTTGGAGCTATTGAGGTCAAAAACCAAGGTGGTTGATGGTCATCCAGGCAAAGCTATCGAGATGCATACAAACCCATCAAATATCCACTTCAACATAGACCTATCAAGGTCCATGGTGGCCTATTGAGGTTCAACCTTGATACCTATACCCAAAGGACCCTTTAAATCCTAGACATCAAAGCTGGTAGGGCCCATGACATCAAGGACATCCTAGACATCAAAGTTGGTAGGGCCCATGCCATCAAGGCTCGTGGCTAAGCTATCAAACCTCAACCATTTATGCACACAAATAGACTAGGTTAAGAGTTAGAAACCGTATGATAAAAAAATAGTTAAACCAAACTCATAATCATTCAAACAAAGCCAAATTAAGAATAATTATGAAGGAAATTATTAAAATGGATAATTTATATTTAATTTACAATTTGTTCTTCAATTTTTGTACATATATGTACTAGTCCATAAATGTACATGAAATTGCAATTTAGGCCAAACAAAGTGCAAAATGAAGAAAATTAGATATTCCATTTAATAAATTAATTTCAAAACTAAATCAAGCCTTAAATTAAAATAATAAACATCCCATTATGATAATTAAGCATGTTCAGAGATTAAGCTAGGTTAGGGGCCTCACATCAACTATCAATACATGCTTGTTAAGATCCAACAATCAAGACATCTAAGCTATTATGCTTCTCTAAAATTTGAATCAAATCTCTCTATTCTTTGGTACAACAATATATTGAAACTGACATGGTCATTTTAAAGAGACGTTAGATCTAGACCAAAAATAAGAAAGATAACAAATTTGAAACCTATATCATATGATAATTATAGTGAATGAATAACATGATTAACGGGGAGAAATGATCTTATTGGCATGAGTCTCAATAGTTTATAGTGATAAATATATAGAATTGGGATACATATGTATGGAATATATCAATCTCATGTCAAACCATGGTATTAAGAGGTTTGTGTGTGGCACATGAAAGCTCAATCGAGCAAATCTTTATGTGTTTTACATGTAACGATCATGATGAAATGAATCAACATCTTTATAATATATATGAGAGTATGTTGGTTGAGGTTTTGGGTTTATAAGTTCGAAAATGAAGACCTAGATCAGCTGAATGAATCGATCACATGGATATGACCAATTATATTAAACATCAGATTTACCTAAATATTTTGTTTGATGTGACATTGAATTGGTTTTTATGTGAATCAGTTTAATTTATAGATGGCCAATACATAGATCAATATAATGTGTATGATATGGAAAAATGTTGGGTTTCTAAATATTAACAATAGACCCTGAATAATTGTATTGCATAAATGATTGGGACAAAGGAGGTGATCTAGTTTAACATTTATGTGCATGATCAAAAGAGGTGGGTGATGAGATGGTCTATTATTTTGTCATGGTCCAAGAATGAAGGGATGTGGCACAAATAGGTGTAAAGAGATTCTTTTATGAGAAATATCTATTTAGGATATGTATTATGATGAATAGCTCAATTTTTTGAAATTGTTGTTGGAGAAGGTTTGTTGGAGGTTCGAGTTCAGGGCCCAAAGATACAAACAATAAATTGGTATGGATGGCATGGGTTTAAGGTTGTACTCTATGATCATATGATGGTAAAATTGAATGATATTGGAGTAGTGGTCCATTTTACAGTCACATTTCATGACCCTAAAGGTTTATAGGGTTGAAAGATGATTGTCAACATATATGGCTTGAATCAGGGTGTTTGGGTGATTGTGTGTCTTTTTGGTTAGAGGTGACAGAATTCAAATGGTACAAAACCCAATTTCATTGAAGTCACACATTGTATGCAATTGAATGACTTGGTTTCATCTCAATTATGCTTCAATTGTGATATATTAGTTAAGCAAGACAATCCATGTCAAGATTTGTTTTCTAAAATAATTAGATATTTTGAGTTTGGGTTGATGAGATATTTGGTATTTGAAAAGTGAATATCTTTGTTTGATCGAAAGATGATTATATTTGAGTTTATTGATGTTGATTTGAAGTTGAAGAAATTATTCTTGAAAAAGTTCATCTAGGTTTGGCATTCCCTAGTGCTGCAAAACTTGTTGAATTTTCATGCCTATCAATATGTATTTACCATTGTATCTAGGTATCTTTAGTGACATTTCCATAAAGATTTATTATGGAAAATTATTGGTAGGGACAATCATCTGGAAATAATTTTAAGAAGATTCAAGCCCAATAAATGTGTTATGTGAGGTACAACCAAAGAATGCATAAATAAAAAGAATAGTGACTTGGTGATGGAGCCAATAACTGTTGACTTTTTGGATACGACACACTCATATTTTTATGATGTAAATATTTCCTATTTGTGTCACTAACATGTTATTTAGTGTTTCATATGATCAAGGAACTTAGATAAGATCCAACAATAAAGAGCATGCTATTATATGTGTTTGGATGCTTGTAGGTCAAGCTGTACCATGTATATGCTTTGTACAAGTGCATTTTATACAACTTGTTAGGAATTATGTAAGAACAAATGATCACCAGACCAATCCTATCCTAAAACTTATTCCAAACTTATACCAAGTCTTTAGGATATTTTGTCATTCAAAAAATCATTTGATATATTCTCTAAAAATATAATATTGATTTACATGTAATTTTTCGATTGAGCTCTTCTTTGACCAATATCAGTGTGTAGTCAAAATCTACATTTAATTTTCTATTTGTTGTAAACTTAATTTTTGACATCCCAATGGCTAGTTTTGCATTTAACTTGGTCAAAACACTCCCAACATCCATATTGATCATTCCTAAGTGTTTCCTGTATATAGGAGTGCCTATAAACACTTAGGATATACACTTGAGAAAATCTATTACATACTTTCTTTTTACAAACATATAATTCTATATTTCTATCTCCATATCTAAGCCATAGATCAACAATAATGTCATACTCCACGCAATATATCCTTGACGTCTTTGTTGAAGTTGATCATCACTAGTTCATAGAGATCTTCACATTGTAAATCTTTTGAAGAAGTGATATTTGTATATTGTGAGCTTTGGTGTCTCTTTCTCCAATCTTATTCAACAATGTTGTTCAAATGTTCTTGGACTACTTCTTGCGAGAAGGTTGTTTGGGGACTTGCTAGAGAGAAGGAATCTTCTTGTCTATGTGCTACCTTGGCCGTTAAAAAAGAGGTGAATGTTTGGTGTTCTTCAAAACTATTAAAGATGAGGTGAAGGTTCGGTGCCATTAGTACATTTCTGACCTCTAATGTCATTACTCTAGACGTCAGTTCCAAATAAAAAAAATGACACTATAGACCAGAAAATGTTAGTTCATTAGCATAGACGTCACCATTGATCAAGTCCTTCTAATTTTGAAAAGATACAAGTACTGTTTTTTCTATAATGTCAGTAACATTAAAAAAAACTAACATCTAAAAGAACCCGTGAAATATAATTTTTCAGGGAAAATACCTCTAAAAATTCTAAGATGAGCGTTGGTTTACTCATAACCAACGACAAACATCTTCATGCAAAATAAAATTTTCCTCCAAAATACTTCTAGCATCGATTGTCTACACATAAAACTGACATTGATTCTAATAAAATGTAAAATATTGTACAATTCATATCAGGTTTTTTTTCACAAAACCGGCCTTGTAAGATTCACACCACATCCCTGTAAAAAAATGTTTTCCCCAAATTGCTCTCTAGGATCGGTTCTCCCAGATAAAACTGACGACTAAGACCCTACTCATACACTTTTTTATTCATATGGTAAGCCTCTTGCATCAATTTTTTACAAGTAACTAACATCTATGTCATTAGGTTAGATGTTGGTTTAAAGAACACAACTAATGACTAAGGTCCTATTCAAGTCAATTTTTTTGTTCGGATAATGGCTTCTTGCATTGATTTTTTTTTACAGCAAACTTATGTCTAAGTCACTTGGTTTGGTGTCAGTTTTTGTTAACAAACTGAAGAATATTTGCTTAAGTGTTAGTTTTTGCAAGTAACCTACAACTATGTAAAACTTAATAGCACCTGTGCAAAACAAATTTCCCTTAGTCTCTGTTTCATTGTTCCCCTAACATTTTCCTAGCTCTCTCTAGAAATTTTGAAAGCCTCCATCGAAGCTCTCTACTTGGATGTCGCTAGAGTTGTCACTTAGACATTGCCTCTTAGAGCCCTAGCTTGGACCCGCCTCTCTTTGCCTCTGCCACTATATTCTTAGTCTAGCTACTGCTATGTTGGAGAAGCTCTCTGCTTGGACGTTGCCGCTTGGACACTGTCGCCACTGGAGCTCTCTGCTTGGGGAGATGTCACTTGGATGCCTTAGCTTGGAGCCATCATTGTCATCAACCCATTTCGTTTATACCGGTGCCATCATCGTCACTGCTTGGAAGGTGAGCCTCTGTCCCTTTCCAGTGGCGTGGCTAGAAACATGAGACGGGGGCACTATATTATTTAACTATGAAATAGTAGGTTGAATGCCAAATCAGGGGGCACACAATCTATCTACATTCTATTTTCATCATATTTTTTTCTCTTTCTAGTAACTGTCTTTATTTACTTAGTTTGCTTGCCTTTTTCATGATAATTAGTTCTTATTAGAGTAAGTAGCTTTCTTAGTTGCTTAAGTTAGGTTTGTCTAGTTAATTTATTACTTTATTTCTTTCTTGATTCTTTAGTTCAATTACTAGTTTATCTTAATTACTTATTATTTATTGCTTTCTCACTTGTTAAAGAATGATTTAACTATTCAATAATTTCTCTTCAAGATTGTGTAGCTGATTAACATTGATTAAGTAGGGTCAATTTTAGTTTGATTGTTATTTTCCTTCTATTTTCTTGGAACCCTTAGTGTAATCACACCACACCAACCAAACCCTAATAACCCCAACTGTTATGACCCCACCTTCCAGTAACCCCCAATTAAGGGAGACCGAGAGATCGACGCCGCACACATAATTTCCGGATCAAAGGTTCGACAATTAACCAAAAACAATTATTAAATTTTAACAGACTAAACTAGAAAGCTGTAATAAATAAAATTTTGCATACCTTTGAAAATTTTGGATTTCTAAACTTCTATCCAGAACTGGAACTAATCTAACTAATCCTCCTGGAACTTGAATTCATGTATTTCACAATATGACGAATTACTATTTGTCCTTTTGGTTTTGTACCTAAAATGCCGACAAACAAAACGTCGGTCAACCAAAGCTGGTATGTTGGGGAAACACTAATTGTGCAATTATCCATAACAATGTATTGCAATCAATTACAGTTTAACAAACAATTTTACAGTTTAAATATAACTGCGCGATCCATGTATATCCTATCCCCATTATACCCCTCATGATCCCACCTAACATGTGAATCAGTTTCTAGGGTTGAGTCACATGGCACTACCCGTAGGTAGCCCACTCCTTAACTCATGGCATGCTAAGAGTCTCATGGCACTACACAAGAGTAGCCCAGTTTCTAACTCATGATAGCCTAGACCTTACTCTAGGTTATCCTTTTTAGCCTTTGCATAGCCACAGGGGTGGACCCAGATCTAAGCCAATTATATGTATACATTTATAGTGATAGTCATAGTCACTCTATAGTTGCATGAAATAAAAACATCCAACAGTTAATTTCAAGCAACTGATAAAAACCTCGACAATCCCTTAGAAAACTAACTTGGAATATTCATAAGCGTAACCACATACATGTATTTGTAGATTTGGATACATAATCAACTATGTAGAGAGAGAAAATCCAAACAAGCAAGCAAAGTGCACAGAAAACCTGAAATAAAAGTACAAGTTTCCTTTTATTAATATTTACCCAATTTCATCATATTCCTTAGGATTTCTATTCCAATTTTTAGGGTTTCCTTGGAAATTAGAGTTTTGCCTCCATTCTTAGTTATTAAGAACCCTAATTCATCAAGTCTACTTAAAACCTTTAAATTCTCTCATTTCAATATTCCTAATAGTATTAGGATAATTATTTTGTAATTTACTTTCTTAATCCAAAATATCATGGTTTACCTCTTCTTTTACCCCAATTAGGGTTTCCATATATATTATTCTTCATTTATGGATTAAATCCCTAAAACTACCAACTTTGTATACAAAATGGATGAAAACTCTATATTACTAATCAATAGGTTAATACCTTTCAAATTAACCTATTAATCTTCAAAGATGCACCCTTTATATACAATTAGGGTTTCTAATTACTTTTTAATGCACTTTTCTACCAAATTAAATAACTTTTGCAAAAATAAATAGAACCAGATTCTCAAATTATTTTTATCAGCTTCCTTGTATTTTTCTACACAACTTTCATGTATAAAGTTTCTTCATATGAGATTCCTAGCGATCTTTATTAATTTTGCAAAGAAAAATTATTTTCTTGATTATTCGATTAGAGAGAGATAATTACCGGATTTCGTCGACCGCACGATCAATGTGTCGTTGGTCCGCACTTTGATCTGACGCTCCATGTCAATTGTTCCCACTATCCCAATAGCACGCGCGGTTGCTAGCTGCCGATCGTCGGATCGCGCTCGGGTCCGTAATGGACTCTAATCCAATGCTTCACGTTAACCTACTCCACTCACTCGAGCAAGTTAGGCGCGCTGCTCAGGGAGCGTTGGATCTCGCGTGGTACACTATGGTCCTTGATCCCATGGTTGCTGCTCATCGTCCTCCTCCCTTCTCTTGTCTTGACAGTGCGGTGGCGCCGCAGTGGTCCTTCGCCGGAGCAAGTCCAATAGGGTAAGAGAAAGGGTGTGGGGGCTTATGGAGTGGCCACTTAAGATCGCTATGGTGTGAGGACTCGAGCAATGGTCTATTTAAAGGGTGTAGATGGTCCCCTTTAGGGTTTTTGATCCCACCGCTACTCCTATCTTCAGCCCAATTGGGCGTTTCGTGTATACGCAAGGAAAGCCAGCCAACCTTGGGTCGAGAAGATTCCTCTCCCTCTCCCGGTCTCATTGAAGAGGTTTCCAAAAGTGCACAAGCACTAGATCGTGAGAAAAGTGATGGGGGAAATTCCCTTGTAACTGAGCTACAGTCCCAGTTCTACTGGAACTCGATGATAGGCAGTGCCGATTGGATCAAGATCCAACGGCCAGCAATGCTCGCGCTCAGCCAAAAAAGGAAAATGATTTCCTAAATTCCAAGATAAAACCATATTTGAGGAATTCTTGAAAAAGCAATAACTCCTAAATCATAATTCCTTTTTAATTCAAAATTTAAGGGAACCTTGTTTATGCTTTTATCTCACATCCAAAAAAAATTGAGATGATTATCTCAAGAAAACAATTCCTTTTCTTCAGTTGCAAGAAAACACCTATTTATTCATATTTTCCTCATATTTTCTATTTCCTTTGCCATTCTATTTTTATCCCGAGTTCCTTGAACCCCAAGGAACCTTAATACTTCGAAATTCTATTTTGGAAAATATTCCTTAGCCTTTTACTCTTCTTTTATTTATTTTCTTATGTATTCCTTTATTCAATTGAATTCCTTTTTCATTTCTTTTTCTTTTCTTTCAATTGGGCTTGATGGCCAATAAGGCCCATCAAGAAAACATACAAGTCTATCATACACGAAATTCATTCAAATAAACTCATCAAATCAATCATTGATTTCATTTATATTTTTAAAAGAGATTTACAAATCTCATTACATGCTTTAGAAAATGGGGTTATAACATCCTCCCGTCCTTATAGGAATTTTGCCCTCAAAATTCATCAATCAAACAAACAAATTGGGATATGCCTTTTCCATGTATGTCTTCAGCTCCCATGTGGCCTCATCCTCTCGATGGTGCTTCCAAAGAACCTTTACCATCTCTATATTCTTATTTCTGAGCTCTTTTACCTTGGTATCTAGAATCCGCAAAGGCAACTCAGGATAAGTTAGCTTTCCTTGAAGCTCAATGGGTTTAATGCTCAACACATGGCTCGGATCTTGCACATATCGCTTCAGATTGGACACGTGAAACACATCGTGCATCATACTATATTGAGGGGGTAACGCAAAATGATATGCGGCTTCACCAATTCGTTCTAACACTTCAAACAGACCCACGTATCGGGGGCTCAACTTTCCTCTGTTCTTAGCTATAGCTTGGAGCGGTCGGATTTTCAGAAAAACATGTTCTCCCACATCAAAATGCACATCAGTCTGCTTCACATTAGCATACGACTTTTGTCGATCTTGGGCTCTCTTTAGCCTTTGCCTGATCAAAGTGACTTTATCAGCATACACTTGGAGTTCATCTGACCTCAATAAGGTCCTTTCACCAACATCATCCCAGTGAAGTGGTGACCGACACGGTCTCCCATAAAGAGCTTCATATGGAGGCAGCCCAATACTGGCTTGGTAACTATTGTTGTAAGAAAACTCAGCTAAAGGTAGGTACTGCTCCCATGATCCACCCCAATCGAGCACACAAGCTCTTAGTAGATCCTTTAAGGTCTGGATTGTCCTTTCTGACTGACCATCTGTCTGGGGGTGATAAATGGTACTGAACTTCAACCTTGTACCTAGTTCCTCTTGACCCTGCTTCCACAACTTGGAAGTAAACTTTGGGTCTCTATCGGAGATGATGGAACCGGGTACGCCATGCAAACACACTATCTCTCTGATATACAACTCAACTAAATCTAACACTTTGGCAGTGGTTTTTAGGGCAAGGAAGTGTGCTGACTTGGTAAGGAGATCTACCACAACCCATATCACATCATGACCTATCTTGGTCCGGGGTAGACCCACCACGAAATCCATGGTGATCTGCTCCCATTTCCACTATGGAATCTCTATAGACTGTAAAAGTCCGCCGGGTCGTTGGTGTTCAGCCTTCACCATTTAGCACGTAAGACAACTGGCCACATAAGCTGCAATGTCTCTCTTCATTCCTGGCCACCAGAAAAACCTCTGCATGTCCTTAAACATCTTAGTAGTTCATGGGTGTATTGTGTGTTGGTATGTATGCCATGAGAGACAATCATTGGATGATTGGTGGGATACATTAAGATTGATTTGATAAACATCAAAGGCAAGCTTCCAATTCTTTCTGGTTCAGTCATAAGAGATAGTGATAGAACAGATTGAATGTCTAGAGAATGACAATACTCAATGACGCATGCCTTCAGGTTGAGGACCTGAACGATGAGATCATACAGATGCTAAGAGTTTGTACATTCTTGTTATGTCCCTAGTCGGATGTCATTATGGAAGGTAGATAGATAGAAATGACACATAAGACTAGATTGTGGTGTTGGTTGATGACATAATCTCATTAGTCATGATATAGAGATATCAAACCAAACACATAGGTACTTGTTAGAAACCAAGTGTACCGGACAGACCCACAGTGAGTTTGACACATGGAACCATGACATGGTAGTCACAGTCAGTACTCATAGTGATGGTGGTGAGTGTGATTCTTTGACCTAAAATCACTACACTCAACACATGTCGTTGGGCACACTTTGACATCATCAAACGCAGTCCTGAAACATGGGTTGTTATAAAGGTGATGATTGGGTGGCTTTGACACATGGGGCTTTTGAGGGGTGAGTGATAGATATGGGATTTGTCCCTCCTGAGGGAGTTTGATATCCATGGCCACTTGATGAGTAGGATTGAGAAAGATGTGCACACATGTGTGAATCAGTATGTGATATTGATGTCATACATATCTCTTCCAATCTACTCTGAGATCAAGAAAGTGAATGAACGTTGACATGATTACTATTCCATGCCTCGAGTTCATTCAGGATGTTAGTGACAAAGGAATTATACATTCACTGTAACACCATTCACATATTGTAGGATTGAAAGTTGTTCTCCAACTTTCTATTTCACTTGGGTAGCACTGATGTGTGACTAGGCACCGCTCTTTGCTTGTGAAGTCATAAGTGTTATGGACTTTCACTGCCAACGTGAAAAGGACCTGTAGGGTCACACACATAGGATTTAACATGGAAGAGGAGTTTTGTCCACAAACAATGTTTAGATTGATTACTAAAGGAGTTTAGTAGTTCAATTAAACACTCAATTAATTGATAGCTCAATATCATAATGTTCAAGGTGTTGTACTGATTGATTAGAGTATCAGATTGATTGAAACTGCAATTGATTACATCTGCACAATCTGCACTCCCAACCGATCGGCTCATGTGATGAACCGATCGGCTGAGTTTGGTGAACTGATCGGCTCAGATGGTGAGTCGATCGGCTGATGGACAGGGTGAAATGATTGCTTCAAGTGTTGAAATGATCGGTTCAACTGATGCAACCAAGCAAGTTGGGAAAGTAGGATTGGTGAGAAATTTCTTTTTGTTTCACTTGCCCAATTTGATTGGAATAAGGATTGGTATTTGATACCAATTAGAAACAAAAGAAGAAAAGTCAATCGGGAACTGACCAGGACCACAAACCGACCAGTTCAGAAGTGAACCGACCATTTCATGGGTCCCAACCGATCGGTTGAAGTGTCAACCGACTGGCTCAGGTACCCAACTGACCGTTTCAGAAATGAAATGATCGGTTTAGGTTGCGCAGTGGGTTGTTTTTGTGGAAAATCTCAAATCCTTCTACTCTTGCTTTAGTCCCACATTACCCGGGATAGAGAACCCTATCCCATGACCCTCCTATATATATAGGGGTATTGGGGGATTCTCAAAGAATAACACAGTGCAACCAGTTGCTCTGTAAAGTTGTCGTTCTCTCTGGTTTTGGTAACCGAGAGAGCCCGAGCAAGTGCTACCCGATAAGGGAGGCACAATAAGGGAAAGACAACTACAAAAAGCGACTGGTGGCAGGAGAGTGTGTCAGTGACTAGTACGCTGACAGGAGGGTGCGACTCCTTCCAATTCCTTGTAGGACAAGGAGATTGGAGTTCCATGTGGTCTGTGTGGACTACTTCAGAGGCGGGAGATTTCTACCGCTCGGAGGATAGCTGTCAATCCCGACAGTCCTAGTGAGACCAGGAGTCGTCAGTCCCGGTGCGACCAGGAGCTGCACAGACACCGTCCAAGACCAGAGGTGAAGACCGTGCAAGCCGCGAGGTATTGTCACCGAGCAAGCCTTGGGACAAGGTATGATTCCACAAACCACCCCTTCCTATTTTATAGACGTTGACACGTTTCCTTGTTCTGGGTTTGGGGAGGAAATTTTTTTATTTCCGCTGCCTTCTCTGTCTCCCCTAAAACCCAATAGTGGTATCAGAGCCACATCAACTTCTCTATACTTTAGGATTATCGATACGATCGATTTTGGTTTGTCGCCTTTATTTATTGCATACGATGCGAATAAAATTGGCTTTATACATGTCCAATCCTAAATCCACAAATCCCAATTTACATATATGATATGTATTATGAATGCGCTCGATACGCGTCGCCCTTAAACGAGTTTTGTGGTGGATGTATAGCATGGTTATGGACAATAAACCCTATATGTGTATGGTTGTATGTGGTTGCTTGCATCTCGGTCTGCGCACCGATCTTCCTTCTCCTATTCCTGATGTAACTTGAAATAATTCAAGTTTTCTTTCGTACCTTTGCTCCCCTCGAATGTAACTCGAGGTTTCTCTTTTTACAATGTAAAGCAGTATAGAATTTTATGTCATGTTATGTCAAAGAACGGAGGACATCCTGACGACAGCTGAGACGATCGGTTCAAGGCGTGAACCGATCGGTTGACATTCCAGACGATCGGTTCAAGGAGTGAGCCGATCAGTTGATGACCGGTTTGAGGAGTGAGACGAGCGGGTGGAGACCATGATGAGATACACGATGACCAAGAGAACCGATCGGTTGGAGGAGCCAACCGATCGGCTGGTGGCACCCAGTCGACCGACCTGATGGCGAGCCGATCAGTCATGTGATGAGTTGATCAAACCCAGAAAGGCAAAGCACAGAGTTCATCTTGTACAGGTTGCATGTGATGTAGACCTAGATGACCATGATTTCTCTTGGCTTGAGGAATCACATTAGGATGGCCATAATCATCGATTTTATCGTTTTGCATGTTTTCTGTGGGATATAGCATGTATATGATACATACTATGTATTGTGTAGATTGGATATGTATATGTATATAAAAACCAAATCCCTCATTAAATATTAAGTTTTAGATGCTTTCCAAATGCAACACACGTGAAAAGCTTGATCGTCCAAGTGTGGGCACGCCCTAGCGTGGTGCACCGTATATCTCGTGGAAGTGTGAAGGATGGATATGTGGGTCTGCCCTAGTAGGGTGCATATTCATCGTGTTTGCTTTGGGTCAGACTTAACAAGGTGACCTAGATAGGATCTAGCACCTTGAGGCATGGAGATGATCACGGCAAGGAGTTGCATATGACATCTTATCAAGAGTTGCATATGATGCAATTGTCAAGAGTTGCCTACCTGAGAGATATAAGTTGTGGGTGATAGCCCTAGCTGGTCCATGACTTAGAGGATTTCAGGATCTTGCCCACTAGAAGGTTGTACACTGCAATCTTCCGAATTGATGGTGAGGGCTATCAATTTGAACTAAAATAGTGGGAGCGATAATTAATTAAAGGCCTAATTATATCGTCAACTCTTCAAATCAATCAAATAAGTCAAAAATGAGTTTTTGGACTAAAATTGCATATTTCCTTTTGTAGTACAAATGACAACAAACAACAATCACTTTTCTTTGCGATCGGTCCTTGAAAAAGACAAGCTAAATGGGACAAACTTCCACGATCGGTATAGGACATTGAGAATTGTTCTCACTCAAGAGCGAAAGCTCTATGTCCTGGATACTCCAATTCCAGAGGAACCTGCTCCTAATGCACCAAAGGCAGAAAGGGATGCTTATAAGAAGCATTCTGATGATGCCATTGATGCAAAGTGCTTGATGTTGTGCTCTATGAACCACGAGTTGCAGAGACAACATGAGAACATGGGTGTCATTGAGATGGTTCAGCATCTCAGGAACATGTATGAAGATCAAGCACGACAAGAGAGATATGATGTCTCAAGGGAACTGTTCAAGTGCGTCATGACAGAAGGAGATCCAGTTGGTCCTCACACACTCAAGATGATTGGGTATGTGGAGAACCTGACAAGACTGGGATTTCCACTGAGCCAAGAGTTTGTTACTGACGTGATACTGCAATCGTTGCCAGAATCCTACAGTCAGTTTGTGATGAACTACAACACGAACAACTTTGATAGGACACTGTTAGAGTTGTTGGGCATGTTGAGGACAGCCGAGACACAGATGAAGAAGGACAAGCCTAAGTCTGTGATGGTGATCGCAAGCAATAAAAGCAAGTCTAAGCGAAAGGGCAAGGGCAAAGCTAAGAAAGGTTCTGATGCTAGCCAGGAGCCCAAGTCATCTTCATCTCTCAAGGCCAAGGAAGGCGTGACCAAGAAAGGCAATTGCCACCATTGTCAAAAGAAAAGACATTGGAAAAGGAATTGTCCTCTCTATCTGGAAGAACAAAAGAAGAAGGAGGCGACAAACATATCTACTTAAAGGTGTCATGAAAGTAAACTTGTAACACTTTTGAGTTATATGATACCAAGATGTAAAGTGTAAAGCACTCAATAATTGGGGCAAGTGTTGCCGCCATAGTAAGGAGTACTTTAGTTTATTTTCAGTCTGAAAGGCATGTAATACAATTATGAACTGCTATTTCACATTTGCCAATAGATAGAAACACTTTATTTTTACATATTGTATGACAATGATGGCAATCAATAAAGAGATGTTTTAATTTCTAAAGATATGATCTCTGTGGAAATGCCTTATTTATCTTGTGGTATTTGATATGCATAAGATAAAATGATACCTAAAAGTTATAGATAACTCAAACAATCAAATTAGCATCAATCATGAGAAATTCATTTGTAGTTTCCATGTGATGGATAAATCTAGACTCTTTTGGTTAGAGAACCAGTAAGAGACATGAATATCTTGGACATGATTAATCAATCTTCACTAAAGATAGTGGGAGAATGATTATCCTATTAGGTATGTTACATGTGATGTATTTACATACCTATTGGAGCAAATGCTAATACTTCAATTGGTGTTTAGAGAAATACCAATATGAATATCTTGAAGTGTTCAAGATTATCATAGATGACGTGCAAATTTGGTAAAGTGTTAGTTCTTGATGAGATCAATGAATGAAATACTTGGACCAAATGTTTGAGATCCTTATGAGTGATTATGATAGTGTATCATAGTGAACTCATGATTAAGGCATGGTGATGTCTAAATCAAGAAGGAATCATACTCTAAGGAGTTAGAGAATGATTATCAAATAACTGAATTCTTCTTAATAAAAGAATACCCCACACTAATAAAGGACATTAAGAATCACAAGGAGTTATAAGTTCTTATATCCTTGACAGATACACCTTGTTTATCATGGGATGAGTTGTTCATGTGATGAGTCAACTATCTAGATGAATATGAGGAACCGAATTTTGAGTTATGGTTTATGACCATTACATCCTAAATGACGTCCATGTGAACCATAAGGTATGACCTTGATGTTAGCACCCATTGGATGAAATCCATAAGTGCAAATGAATCTTAAGTGTTAAGACACATGGATAACATTTTGAGAAGGATGATGCTTGTTGATTGCAACTTAATGACTAAGCATTTGACATATGGATACTAAAACCACATTCCTATGAGGAATAAAACAAGGATGTGTACGTGACACAACCTATAAGGTTTATGAATCCACTAATGCAAATGAAGTCTATAAGTTACAATGAACTGATCAATGTGATTGATTGAGTACAAGCAACTCAGAATTGGATCTTTACTTTGATGATATAGTCAAAGGGTTCGACTGATATGTCAAAGATAAAGAAGGGATCTGTGATTTAGTGGGAGCATGTTCACATTCCACATGTTGATGTGAAATGGAAATGTTCTAGAATGGAAATCCAAAAGTGGAAATTATCTTTAAGGAAGATAGAGATGTTTCCTATGTGATAGGAATAGAGATCTATAGATATAGTTCTCAAAAACCTCTTGACCTGAAAGGAGAAAACATACATTGGCAATCTGTACTGAAGGGTTCAGTATGCACAGATTCAGTGGGAGAAAACTTGTCCATGTTACATGGAGTTAGTATCCCAAGGCCAAGTGTCCAATTCTTATGAAGAATGGGAACACTAAGAATAGATGTGGATCTATCATGTATGAAATCATCCCATTATCTTGCGTGGAAAGAACAAAATGCATTCATCATCTTATATGCAGGACATGGCAATATGATGTGCTCATCCTGATAACTCGTATGTGAGACATGACAAGTGGATATCTGTCTACTTCCAGTAAGGGTTACTAGAATACCATGAGAACTTGATAAGTATTTGGGAAGTACTAGTTCTATGGAGATAAGGAAGAGTTCAATGTATAGAGTTACATTGGTGCGAACTTCCGAGAGGACAGAAAATTAATCACAATATATATAAGATATATAAAAGTGAAAGTTTGTTGATAATTGGAAGTGTTCCAATAAAACCATTTAAAAGGAAATGCAGAGTATCTATGTGTTTGAAGACAACAGTGGATACTATATGGATCTGGAAGTTCATGAGATGAACTTATAGATATTCTGCTCATTGATGACAAGTATGGAATCCTTGATCATGCAATGTGGCTAAAGGTTAGCAAAGGAATATTAGATCGCATATTATGACAACTCCATCTCATATGTGTGACGTACAATGAAGAGATGAGAGACATGCAGCTAAAAACGGACTTTGGCAAGGTGTTGCCATAACTCACTATGTTCGCACTAGAGAAGAGTAACATGTGGGACATGTTTGAAGATCACTATGAATATGATTCAAGGGTGATTGGCTCACAGTGCAAGTGGGAGTCTGTTGGTATGTATGCCCTGAGAGCCAATCATGGGATGATTGGTGGGATACATTAAGATTGATTTGATAAACATCAAAGGCAAGCTTCCAATTCTTTCTGGTTCAGTCATAAGATATAGTGATAGAATAGATTGAATGTCTAGAGAATGACAATACTCAATGACGTATGCCTTCAGGTTGAGGACATGAACGATGAGATCATACGGATGCTAAGAGTTTGTACATTCTTGTTATGTCCCTAGTCGGATGTCATTGTGGAAGGTAGATAGACATCAATGACACACAAGACTAGATTATGGTGTTGGTTCATGACAGAATCTCATTAGTCATGATATAGAGATATCAAACCAAACACACAGGTACTTGTTAGAGAACAAGTGTACCGAATAGACCCACCGTGAGTTTGACACATGGAACCATGACATGGTAGTCACAGTTAGTACTCATAGTGATGGTGGTGAGTGTGATTCTTTGACCTAAAATCACTACACCCAACACATGTCGTTGGGCACACTTTGACATCATCAAACGCAGTCCTGAAACATGGGTTGTTATAAAGGTGATGATTGGGTGGCTTTGACACATGGGGCTTTTGAGGGGTGAGTGATAGATATGAGATTTGTCCCTCCTGAGGGAGTTTGATATCCATGGCCACTTGATGAGTAGGATTGAAAAAGGCATGCACGCATGTGTGAATCAATATGTGATGTTGATGTCATACATATCTCTTCCAATCTACTCTGAGATCAAGAAAGTGAATGAACGTTGACAGGATGACTATTCCATGCCTTGAGTTCATTCGGGATATCAGTGACAAAGGAATTATACATTCACTGTAACACCATTCATGGATTGTAGGATTGATAGTTGTTCTCCAACTTTCTATTTCACTTGGGTAGCACTGATGTGTGACTAGGCACCGCTCTTTGCTTGTGAAGTCATAAGTGTTATGAACTTTCACTGCCAACGTGAAAAGGACATGTAGGGTCACACACATAGGATTTAACCTGGAAGAGGAGTTTTGTCCACAAACAATGTTTAGATTGATTACTAAATGAGTTTAGTAGTTCAATTAAACACTCAATTAATTGATATCTCAATATCATAATGTTCAAGGTGTTGGACTGATTGATTAGAGTATCGGATTGATTGAAACTGCAATTGACTGATTCTGCACAATCTGCACTCCCAACCGATCGACTCATGTGATGAACTGATCGACTGAGCTTGGTGAACCGATCAGCTCAGATGGTGAGTCGATCGGCTGATGGACAGGGTGAAATGATTGCTTCAAGTGTTGAAATGATCAGTTCAACTGATGCAACCGAGCAAGTTGGGAAAGTAGGATTGGTGAGAAATTTCTTTTTGTTTCACTTGCCCAATTTGATTAGAACAAGGATTGGTATTTGATACCAATTAGAAATAAAAGAAGAAAAGTCAATCGGGAACTGACCAGGACCACAAACCGACCGGTTCAGAAGTGAATTACCATTTCATGGGTCCCAACCGATCATTTGAGGTGTCAACCGACCGGCTCAGGTCCCCAAGCGACCGTTTCAGAAATGAAACGATCGGTTCAGGTTGCGCAGTGGGTTGTTTTTATGGAAAATCTCGAACCCTTCTACTCCTGCTTTAGTCCCACATTGCCTAGGATAGAGAACCCTATCACATGACCCTCATATATATAGGGGTATTGGGGGCTTCTCAAAGAAAAACACAGTGCAACCAATTGCTCTGTAAAGTTTTTGTTCTCTCTGGTTTTGGTAACCGAGAGAGCCCGAGCAAGTGCTACCCGATAAAGGAGGCACAACAAGGGAAAGACAACTACAGAAAGCGACTGGTGGCGGGAGAGTGTGTCAGTGACTAGTACACTGACATGATGGTGCGACTCCTTCCAATGCCTTGTGGGACAAGGAGATTGGAGTTCTAGGTGGTCCGTGTGGACTACTTCAGAGGCGGGAGATTTCTGCCGCTCGGAGGACAGCTGTCAATCCCGACAGTCCTGGTAAGACAAGGAGTCGTCAGTCCCAATGCGACCAGGAGCTGCACAGACACCGTCCAAGACCGGAGGTGAAGACCATGCAAGCCACGAGGTATTATCGTCGAGCAAGCCTCGGGACAATGTATGATTCCACAAACTATCCCTTCCTATTGTATAGACGTTGACGCGTTTCCTTGTTCTGGGTTTGGGGAGGAAATTTTTTTTTTCCGCGGCCTTCTCTGCCTCCCCTAAAACCCAACACTGTGTACTTAGAACCATGAGCCTCTTGTAGGATACGTTCCTTCAACTGGGAATCTTTAGGAACCCATATGCGATTCTCAAATCGGATTCCTCCATCTATTCCCAAAGAAAGACGGGTCTGAGGCTTCTTCATCAAGTCCTTCATCTTGTCAAGTCCCCCACTGGCCAACTGTGCTGCTACAATTTCACTCAACAATTCTGACTGTATCTGGATGTTGGCCAATCGAACTCGATCATTTAACAGTTGAGGTGACCATTCTACCAACTCTTCTAAGCTCTTCCACTGACTGGACAAAACAACTGCACACCTGAGCTGTTTCCAATTCAAAGCATCGACTACGACGTTCGCCTTTCCTAGATGATAAGCGATGGTTAAGTCGTAATCCTTCATGTACTCCATCCATCTTTGTTGTCGCAGGTTTAAGTATTTCTGGGTCAGGAGGTATTTCAGGCTCTTATGGTCGGTGAGGATCTCAAAAGTAGTACCATATAGGTAATGTCGCCAAATCTTCAAGGCATGGATGATAACAGCTAAATCTAGGTCGTGTGTCGGGTAATTCACCTCATTGGGCTTGAGTTGTCGGGAGGCATATGCAACCACATTCCGATTCTGTTCCAACACACAGCGAAGCCCCATCTTTGATGCATCAGTGAAAATCATAAAACCCTCATTGCCTGATGGTAGAGTCAAAATGGGTGCAGTGGTCAGCTTCTCTTTCAGCTCCTGGAAATGAGCCTCACAAACATCGGACCACACAAACTTCACATCTTTCTGAGTCAACATGGTCAAAGGTAAGGCGGTCTTTGAGAAATCCGCGATGAAGCATCGATGGTATCCTTCTAACCCCAAGAAGCTTCGAATCTCAGAGGGATTCTTCGGTGCTGGCCAGTCATGAACTGCCGACACTTTAGCTGGATCTACTGCGATCGTTCCTCCTGAGATGATGTGTCTGAGGAACATGACTCGGTCTATCCAAAACCCACATTTAGAGAATTTCCCATAGAACTTATGCTTTCTCAAGATATCAAGGACTTTACTTAGGTGGTCTCGGTGTTGATCTAAGTCATCTGAATAAACTAGTATGTCATCTATGAATACTATGACAAATGAGTCAAGGAAGGGCTGAAACACACTATTCATAAGGTTCATGAACACACTGGGTGAATTAGACAGCCCAAAAGGCATAACCACAAACTCATAGTGGCCATACCGAGTTCTAAAAGTGGTTTTTGGGATATACTCACTTTTAACTCTCAACTGGTGGTAACCCGATCTCAAGTCGATCTTGGAAAAGACTCGAGCTGACCTCAACTGGTCAAACAAGTCATCTATCTGGGGTAAAGGGTATTTGTTCTTAATGGTAGCCTGGTTGATCATCCAGTAGTCTATGCACATTCAGAGTGAACCATCCTTTTTCTTTACAAAAAGAACCGGTGCTCCCCATGGTGATGTGCTAGGGCGGATAAAACCCTTATCTAACAATTCCTATAGTTGTTTATTTAACTCGAGCAACTCAACATGGGCCATTCTATAAGGTGCTCGTGAAATAGGGTTTGTCCCAGGAGCTAGCTCTATGGAGAAATCTACCTCTCTCTCGGGAGGAATCCCTGGTAGATCATCAGGGAAAATATCTGCATAGCTCCTAACTACCTCTATTTCTTCTAAGGGTTGCACCTTGGGTTCTGGCTCGGTGACTACTGCTAGGAAAGCTTGACACCCTTTACTCATCATCTTCTTTGCCTTCAAGGCTGACACATACATGCTGGTGATGGCATCCTTCCTACCCCTAATGACAAAAGGTGGGTGACCTGGTCTCTTAATGATCACTTTCTTCTCCCTATAGTCAATATTGGCCCTATAAGTATAAAGCCAATCCATGCCAATGATTACATCAAAATCATTCATGTCAAGAAGGATAAAGTCTGTAGGAAATTCACAATCTCGATATTTCACAGGTATCACCGGAGTTTTCAAAAGGGAAGTAAAGATCCGACTACTCGGGGTTGTAACATCTAAGACATACCCTAAATCCTTGATATCCAAACAAAGAATAGTTGCAAGATTTCTCGAAATGAAAGTATTAGTAGATCCAGAGTCAAACAAAGCTTTCACATTATGTCCCATGACTTCAAGCATGCCTACATTGTTTTTCATCATGCATTAGACCATTACATGCTTAACTTTAAAAAACATAAAATAAAACTCTAAGGGTTATTACCCTCGATCAACCGATTAGCATTAACTTGAGCCTCCTCATTATCAATGGCAAACACCCGATCTTGCCTCCTCTCTCCAGCAGGTGGGGCTGCAGCTATAGGTGGGGCTGCTACTGGTGGAGCTTCCACTTGTCCTGGCCCTCTGGGATTTGGCATAGGACAAACGGATTGCAGATTCCCTTCTTGGTGGCATCAAAAGCATGTCTTCTTCTTGTAACGGCACTCACCGGCGTGCCCCTTTCCGTAGGTGTGGCAAGGAGGTCGGTTGTTCTCTTGACGGGGTTTCCCTTTTCCTCCATGTCTTCCTTTAGCTTGATGATGTCCTTGACCCTTCTTGTGGTTGTTTCTCGGGCCTTGGGCTCCTTCAGTGAAACCCAAGTACCCCTTGGGTGGAAACTGGGCAGGCATCACAGTCCTTTCCATGTCTAAAGCAGTGTTGTAGGCTTCGGCGAAGGTTTTCGGCTTGCTTGCCATCACATGGGGTCTGATGGCAGGGTGAAGACGCTCTATGAAGTGATCCACCCTTCTTTCTTCATCCATCTTGTACCCAAAATGCTCCAGGATCCGGAACTTACGCCTGAACTCCGCCACAAAAGAGTTTCCTTGGGTCATGTTGCTGAACTCCCTTTCCTTTTCCTTCTTAGTTGAGACTGGGATGAATCTGGCGGTGAAGATCGTCTTGAAGTCATCCCATGCCATGGGTTCCTCTATCAAATCTCGTCCGGTGATGTGGGTCTCCCACCATATCTTGGTCGCTCCTTCCAGGAGGTGAGCAGCAAAGAGGACCTTCTTGCTCGGTTGTACCTCAAGCATGCAGAATCCATTCTCGACTGCAAGCAGCCAAGCTTCTGCCTTGTCGACTACCTCCGACTTATCCTCTCCCCAGAACTTCTCGATGTTCAACTTGACGAAGTCCAGGATGGTGGCTCCTAGTCGAGGATGAACCAGAAGCGGGTCACCATTCTCAGCTCTGGCTAGGTCTCGGAGAGCCAAGGCATTAATGACCTCTGTCAGCTTCTTCTGTTGCTCCCTCCACCAAGCATCAGGGGTGTGGATCATCATGGTCGATTCTGGACCTCCAGCTTAGTCTTCTTCCATCTGGTCTACTTCCTCGTACACATGTTGCTCCTCATACCCTTGGTCCTGTTCTTGATCAAGGTTGCTGAAGGGTATCAGGTCAGGGTTAGGGACCTCATGAGTGGTCTCCTCGGGTCTCTTCCTCTTCTTAGAGGATGCACCATCCTGGTTCCTCTTTCTCTTTTCTGAAGACCCCTTTCCTTTGCGGGGATGCCAAGCACTCCTAGATGGGTTCCTAGTGCCCTCGAGAATAGCAACAATCTTGGTACGAGCCATCTACATAAGCATAACAAACAGACCTTTAGTTTATCATTAAACTAATTATACTTAGGTCGATGATGTCTCATTACGTATCTTTTATTAATTTGATGGAGGATTCCTTAATCCTTAACTTACTTGCCCATACCACATGAGGGTGAGGAAGAGAGAGAAAACCCTAACTCTTAAAATCCTTAATAGAATATGTGATGAGAAGGGATGAATATGATAAGAAAGTCCTAAAGGTATCTTATTTTGATTCATACCCTAAGACTTTGGCCAGACAGTCACACGGATCCGAGAGTCCTCGTATTCCGACTAGCGGTGCGGAGGAAAATATTGCCAGCCCCCGGTCGTGATCCTTTTCTAGACACCTCCATCTTTCAGATAGTCCTCTAATAACTCCCTTAGGTTCTATGGAGTTTGTAAAATTTAATAATTATTAATAGTTAAGTGAGGAACCTAGGCTCTGATACCAAATGTTACGACCCCACCTTCTGGTAACCCCCAATTAAGGGAGACCGAGAGGTCGAAGCCGCACACATAATTTCTAGATCAAAGGTTCGACAATTAACCAAGAACAATTATTAAATTTTAACAGACTAAACTAGAAAGCTGTAATAAATAAAATTTTGCATACCTTTGAAAATTTTGGATTTCTAAACTTCTATCTTGAACTGGGACTAATCTAACTAATCCTCTTGGAACTTTAATTCATGTATTTCACAATATGACGAATTACTATTTGTCCTTTTGGTTTTGTACCTAAAATGCCGACAAATAAAACGTCGGTCAGCCAAAGCTGGTATGTGGGGGAAACACTAATCATGCATTTATCCATAACAATGTATTGCAATCAATTACAGTTTAACAAACAATTTTATAGTTTAAATATAACTGCGCGATCCATGTATATCCTATCCCCATTATACCCCTCATGATCCCACCTAACAGGTGAATCAGTTTCTAGGGTTGAGTCACATGGCACTACCCATAGGTAGCCCACTCCTTAACTCATGGCATGCTAAGAGTCTCATGGAACTACACAAGAGTAGCCCAGTTTCTAACTCATGATAGCCTAGACCTTACTCTAGGTTATCCTTTTTAGCCTTTGCATAGACACAGGGGTGGACCTGGATCTAAGCCAGTTATATGCATACATTTATAGTGATAGTCATAGTCACTCTATAGTTGCATGAAATAAAAGCATCCAACAGTTAATTTCAAGAAACCGATAAAAACCTTGACAATCCCTCAGAAAACTAACTTGGAATATTCATAAGCGTAACCACATACCTGTATTTGCAGATTTGGATACAGAATCAACTATGTAGAGAGAGAAAATCCAAACAAGCAAGCAAAGTGCATAGAAAACCTGAAATAAAAGTACAAGTTTCCTTTTATTAATACTTACCCAATTTCATCATATTCCTTAGAGTTTCTATTCCAATTTTTAGGGTTTCCATGGAAATTAGGGTTTTGCCTCCATTCTTAGTTATTAAGAACCCTAATTCATCAAATCTACTTACAACCTATAAATTCTCTCATTTCAATATTCCTAACAGTATTAGGATCATTATTTAGTAATTTACTTTCTTAATCCGAAATATTATGGTTTTCCTCTTCTTTTACCCCAATTAGGGTTTCCATATATATTATTCTTCATTTATGGATTAAAACCCTAAAACTACTAACTTTGTATAAAAAATTGATGAAAACTCTATATTACTAATCAACAGGTTAATACCTTTCAAATTAACCTATTAATATTCAAAGATGCACCCTTTATATACAATTAGGGTTTCTAATTACTTTTTAATGCACTTTTCTACAAAATTAAAGCACTTTTGCAAAAAGAAATAGAACCGGGTTCTCAAATTATTTTTATCAGGTTCCTTGTATTTTTCTACACAACTTTCATGTATAAAGTTTCTTCATATGATATTCCTAGCGATCTCTATTAATTTTGCAATGAAAAGCTATTTTCTTGATTATTCGATTAGAGAGAGATAATTACCGAATTTCGTTGACCACACGATCAATGTGCCGCTGGTCCGCACTTTGATCTGATGCTCCACGTCGATCATTCCCACTATTCCAATAGCGCGTGCGGTTGCTAGCTTCTGATCGTCGGGTCGCGCTCGGGTCCGCAATGGACTCTAATCCAATGCTTCACGTTAACCTGCTCCACTCAATCGAGCAAGTCAGGCGCGCTGCTCAAGGAGCGTTGGATCTCGCATGGTACACTGTGGTCCTCGATCCCACAGTTGCTACTCATCGTCCTCCTCCCTTCTCTTGTCTTGACAGCACAACGGTGCCGCGGTGGTCCTTCGCCGGAGCAAGTCCAATAGGGCAAGAGAGAGGGTGTGGGGGCTTATGGAGTGGCCGCTTAAGATTGCTAGGGTGTGAGGACTCAAGCGATGGTCTATTTATAGGGTGTAGAGGGTCCCCTTTAGGGTTTCTGATCCCGCCGCTATTCCTATCTTCAGCCCAATTGGGCGTTTCATGTATACGCAAGGAAAGCCAGCCAACCTTGGGTCGAGAAGATTCCTCTCCCTCTCCCGGTCTCATTGAAGAGGTTTCTAAAAGTGCACAAGCACTAGATCGTGAGAAAAGTGATGGGGGAAATTCCCCTGTAACTGAGCTACAGTCCCAGTTCTACTGGAACTCGATGATAGGCAGTGCCGATTGGATCAAGATCCAACGGCCAGCAATGCTCGCGCTCAGCCAAAAAAGGAAAATGATTTCCTAAATTCCAAGATAAAACCATATTTGAGGAATTCTTGAAAAAGCAATAACTCCTAAATCGTAATTCCTTTTTAATTAAAATTTTAAGGGAACCTTGTTTATGCTTTTATCTCACATCCAAAAAAATTGAGATCATTATCTCAAGAAAACGATTCCTTTTCTTCAATTGCAAGAAAACACCTATTTATTCATATTTTCCTCATATTTTCTATTTCCTTTGCCATTCTATTTTTATCCTGAGTTCCTTGAACCCCAAGGAACCTTAGTATTTTGAAATTCTATTTTGGAAAATATTCCTTAGCCTTTTAATCTTCTTTTATTTATTTTCATATGTATTCCTTTATTCAATTGAATTCCTTTTTTATTTCTTTTTCTTTCAATTGGGCTTAATGGTCAATAAGGCCCATCAAGAAAGCATACAAGACTATCATACATGAAATTCATTCAAATCAACTCATCAAATCAATCATTGATTTCATTTATATTTTTAAAAGAGATTTACAAATCTCATTACATGCTTTAGAAAATGGGGTTATAACACTAACTCCTTGCTCTAGAAACCTAAAGAATCAATCTATAGCCAAGTGTTTCTCCTATTCCTTATGGATTCGGTCCATGTACTACAACCCAAATATATGCATGAATGAACTAACACAAATGGAAGAATGAATTGAACTAAATGTTGTTGCATAATTTAGGATATGAATGAGTGAAACTAGGATCATAGGTATAGGAATGACAACATACATGTATTTTCTTGGCCTAGAAACTCATTTGAGATTTACTCATTAGGAGTAAATCCTAGATAGTCCCTGGTTTGGGACTGTTCTTGAACACTTAATCTCACTTAGGATGTAAGTGTATAATGTGTATTCGGTTTTCAAGATGTTTCATCAGATTTTCCCCATTTGTTCTCTAAGTACATATGTAGGTGTATATTTTCCCACATACATCAGTGTACTTAGATAAGTGCGGGGACATGCAACCAAAATTTTCTTGAAAACCAATGACACATTATACATTTACTAATGAGGTTAGGTTTTCAAGAATGGGATAGGTGATACACACATTCATTATTGAACTCTAAATCCTAATTTGTAAACCATAAACCCTAAATCCTAATTTGTAAACCCTAAACCCTAATATGTAAATCCTTATCCCTAAACCCTAATCTCTAAACCCTTATCCCTAAACCCTAATCATGTAAACCCTAAACACTAATCATGTAAACCCCAAATCCTAATACTTGTTTTCTCTTTGATCATAGAATGGATAGATCATGGATGTCCATTCCAAATCACTGCATGCCAGAGTTTATTACTAATCTTGATCAATTTATAAGATTTGTAGAGAAATATAGGAAATGGCATGGAGATAGGTTCTATTGTCCATGTAGGAATCACAACAACAACTTGAAAGTTGACAATGTTGATGAAATCATAAGTCATGTCATGCGCAATGGTATTGTACAGGGCTATACATAATGGTACTTGCATGGAGAGATCCATACTATAAGATCAGTAGATCTCGATAGCAGTACTTGTATTGAAGAAGAAATTTCCACCGATGATGTAGATGTGAATGACCCGATTCCAATAGACATGGTTGTCTAACAGAAGACACCAAGATGGTTAGACACTCAGTTTGTTAGTGAGAGGTCCCAGGATCGAGCCCAAGCCACAGGATGAATAGAATGGCCAATTTTTATATTAAAAAAAATAGACATGGTTGATGTGGTGCAAGATAGTTGTTGGGTAGAGCACACCAATCCACCTTCCTTATTTAGAAACATTTTGAATCATGTTGAGAGACCATTATACTTAGATTCTACTAAGTTCATGAAGATAAGTGTTGTGTTGAGATTGTATACTCTCCAGGATAACAATAGATGGAGCAACAAAAGCTTCACGTCATTGTTGTCTTTGTTGAAAGAAATTCTTCCTGAAGGAAACAAGATTCCAATTTCAACATAATAATTAAAGAAAATATTATGCCCAATGGGAATGAAGGCTAAGAAGATACATGCATGATCGAATTATTGTGTGTTATTTTAAAAGGACTGTGTCAATTTGAAAGATTATACAATATATGGTGCATCAAGGTATAAGATGAACACTTTAGGGAAGTCCAAAATTGGCTCTCCTACCAAGGTGATGTGGTATCTACCTATAATACCATGGTTTCAATGCTTGTTTTCCAATACCATGGATGCAGAGAATTTAAGTTGGCATGTAGAGGTAAAGAAAAATAATGATGGGATCCTAAAAAATGTGTCTTATTCCCCACAAAGGAAGAAGACTGCTTTGTTGTACCCTAAATTTAATGAAGAAGTCAGGAATCTAATTATTGGACTTTGTACTAATGGGATGAATCCATATGGCACATTGAGATTCCAACATAGCACTTGGCCTATTATGATTATTATATACAATCTTCCTCCCTGGTTGTGTATGAAATATAAGTATGTCATGCTATCATTGTTGATATCGGTCCCTAAACAACCTGGAAATGATATTGATGTTTATCTTGAACCTATTATTGATGACTTATAGAAACTGTAGGGGGAATGTGTGATGACCTATGATGTTTCACGTAGAGAGACATTTCATTTGTATGCTATGTTGTTTTGCACTATTAATGACTTTCCAGCATATGGGAAATTGTCTGGATACACTGTAAAAGTAATGCCCTATATGTGAATTGAACTCTGAGTTAACGACTAAAACATGGTGGCAAGACTATATATCTTGGTCATCAAGGGTTTCTTCTAAAATTTCATCCTTATTGAAGGTTGTGCAAAGTATTCAATGAATCGAATGAGGAATGGGTGCCCCTAAACCTATATTAGGTGAGGTTGTTTATGAATGAGTAAAAGACTTTGTCAATGCATTCGGTAAGATATCACAATGCACCATTCCCACATAGAGTGACAAATCTTTATACAAGAAGAGGTCAATATTTTGAGATCTTCCTTATTGGAGTTTTTTGGTAGTTAGGCATTGTTAAAATGTTCGTGATAGCGTCATTGGTACTCTGTTGAATATATCAGGTAAGACCAAAGATGGCATCAAATATAGAATGGATCTAAGTGAAATTGGCATAAGGAAACAATTAACAAAACAAGTTAGTAGTGATTGAAAAACATATTCACCTCTTACTTATTACATATTGTCTAGAAAGGAGAAGAAATTTTTTTGTGAGTGCTTGCTTAATGTCAAGGTACCACATATACTCTTCCAATATCTGTAGATTGCTATCAATGAAGTATATCAGGCTGATAGATCTTAAATCTCATAATTTTCACACTCTGAAGCAACAAATATTGCCTTTGGAAATTCCATCTATACTGTCAAAGCATGTAAGGTTTGCAATCACCATGCTTTGTTTCTTCTTCAACACTCCATGCAGCAAAGTTATTGATCTTGAGAATCTCAATAAGTTGCAAAGAGAAGTGGTTGTTACTCTGTGCCATCTTGAGATGTATTTTCTTCCTTCATTCTTTTATATCATAATACATCTTATTATCCATTTGACTAGGAAAGTGAAAATGGTGGAACCAATTTTCTTGCATTGGATGTATCTTTTTGAACGGTACATGAGTGTTTTTAAAGGTGATTATAACACCCCTGACCCGGGCTTTGGGATAAACTTATTTGTTTTTCTTAATTAAGTTGTTTATAACTTTAATATAATCCTTTGAGGTGTTTTACAAACACGTGACACGCCTATATTTCAAGTTTGGCCCCGTTTGAATAATGTTTGATCAATGTTTGCTTATTTTGGACCAGAGTGAAATTTACCCAAGATAAGGAGTTATCTTACAATATGACACATGTTTAGTGTGCCCATAGTTATTTATCATCATAAGGAGAGGAAATGCTATGGGGTGCTTAATTTGTGGAGAGCTTAAGTTTCAAGTTGAGCCTGTGTGGATGATGCTTGTGCTTTGTGTGCTAGTTTTGATGAAAATTGCAATTTACCCAAAGTAAGGGGTTAACATGAAAATTACCATCTCTTGAGTGTCCCTTCTCTCTCTTAGAATCATCAAGAGGATATATAAAGGAGGGGTTGCCTTGTTTGAGTCTTGGTTGAGTGATAACACTCTTGGTAGTGAAAGAACCAAAAAATGTTGAGTATCTTGAACCCTAGATAAGGTTGTGTCGAGTTATGAAGACTATATGGGAGTGTCTATCAGTTAAGAAACCATAGAGGAGGTTCCATATCAGTTTATCAACTTTTTGGAAGTATCCATTCGAGCAATCACCTCAAGTAGGTGAAGCCTATTGATTTAGATGTTCCTTGCAAAAGCTGTATCAGTTTGCATATAAAGTAATATTGGGTTGTGATATCTTATCAAGCAAGCTACCCAATGGTCGATATCCCATTCTTGAATTATTCACAAGAATATTGCATGATGATATAATAATGGTTTCATGGTTCCACCGTGCATAGACATGTGTCATCTAGTTACATATGGTGATGACACCTCTCATGTAGTCTCTCTCCTAAGCCTCAACTATATAAGCCTCTCTTTTCACCTACTAGTGAAAATTTCAACTCTCATATCATCCCTCACATGGTGGACGACCCTAGGAGCTCAAGGATCAAGAGGAAGGTCAAGCATCTTGTCTAAGGTGATGCCATGACCTCTTCAACCTTGGAGAATTATGTATCTCGGATAATAATTCTTTCTTTCTTTTCTCCTTCACCAAGTTTCTAACTATGATACCTTCTTCTTGATGGAGGTGAAGCTATAGCTGAATCTTGGACCTCTGAATAGGTCATCTTCAACCTTGGGAATGTGGAGCTTTGAAGCTTGAAGCTCTAGTGGTGATCTTAAGGCAGGTTATATAACTCTACTTCAATTCTATTGTTATTCATTTTCAATTGTACAATACTTGGTGATTCCTTCTCAATTGCAATTTCCCTTGATTAAATGATAAATCTATGAGATTTAATGGATATATGGGGTTGTTGTACATGAACTAGAGTGTTAATGGACGAAGGTTCGGAGCTTGAAGATTATAGAAACCGATATCACTTTGAAGCACCTCTAAACCGATATCACTTTCAAGCACCTCTAAACTGATATACTTTGAAGCACCTCTAATTTGATATCACTTTGAAGCACCTCTAATTTGATATCACTTTGAAGAACCTATAAACCAATATCACTTTGATGTGCCATGGGAAATACAAGTTAGTGTGTCATGACTGACACACAAGATGATAGTGAGGCCGAAACCCTAGAGCATGGTGTGGTCGATACACCAAGTAAGGTGAAGATTTTACACCAAAGTGAGGTGAAGATGATACACCCAAGTGAGGTGAAGATGTTACACCCAAGTGAGGTAAATATGTTACACCCCAGTAAGGTGAAGATGTTATACTAAAGTGAGGTAAAGACATTACACTAAAGTATGGTGAAGTTGATACACCAAAAGATAAATGAGATAGGTACCTTGATGAGTGAGGGTGTGAGGGAGATGATGATGCCTAACCCGATATAATCTAACCCTAACCCTGGAACCCGATGCACCCCCTAACCTGATATCAATTGATGGTGTCTAGGGCTACACATCCTTTAATGCCTTGGTTGGAACACACCCGAGATGATAGTGTGGTCAATACACTAGAATGTTCTATGGCCAACACACACATTGATGTGCATAGGGATATACAAGTGTATATACATAGGGTGATACAAGTGATAAGAGTGTCTAGGCCGACACAAGTGAATGTGTCTAGGCCGAGACAAGGGTTAGTGTGTAGGACGATACACCTAGATGAGTGTAGGACGACACATGAGGAGTATAATCAAGTTTATGCACTATGATGTGATGAGATGGATACAATTTGATAAGTGTAAGCCAATGTAACCTAAAGAGGTCAAGTCAATACAACAAGTTAAAGTTGAATCTCGTATCCTAATGAGGATGAGAGAGAAACTTATATCACTCATGTTGATAATCAATTAATGATAATTGATGAGAGTAATCAAGTATGATTGAGTACTTATGGCAATGAAATAAGCTCCTAGATGTCAGGAGTTATGAATTAGGGTTCAGTTGTTGAATTTAACCCTAAAACCCTAATATGCTACAATAGAAACTGTAACCCTAATTATGAGAGGGTTGTAACTTGATTGAGTGATTATCTGTGATACAATTGAATGTAAAGATAATAATATAAGCTCCTATAAATGAGGAGTTATGGTCTAGAGTTGGTTATTGAATATAACCCTAGAAACACTAATCAGTTGAAAAGAGAAACCCTAGAAACCCCAATCGGTTGAAAAGAGAAACCCTAACCCTAATCACAAGAAGGAGTATAACTTGAAATGGAATGATGATAGTAATTAATGGATACAATAATATAATGAAATTCTATCCATGCAGATATTATGAACACAACCAAATGAGGGCTATAGTGGTTATAATCTAATATAGCTTGAATATGCCTTATGAGGCATACGGAATACATGTATCACATGATGGATGTGAATAGGTCTGATGACCTGGCAGAGGTGTATTGTCTGGTAAGGTGATGTGGTACTAAATGATGAGTTTAAGGGATTGATATCCCATGATGAAAGAGATAGGGTAACCTAAAGGTGTCTCAACTGTTAAAGAATTCTTGGAAATATGACATACCTTTCATACATGTAACTTGATTGATGCTATAAGATGTTGTAATGCATTTCACCCATCACCTGGAAACAATCACATGAATGATAAAGATCAATATATGGAAGTATAATCACAAGATTGTCATAGGTCAATGCCTGGCAGTATAATCACATGATTGACAAAGATCAATACTAGGTAGTATAAGCATTAGATTGATTAAGATCAATACCTGGCAGTATAATCATAGGATTGATAAAGATCAATACCTGACATTATAATCATAAGATTGATAAAGATCAATACTAGGCAGTTTAATCACAAGATTGACAGAGATCAATACCTTACAGTATAATCACAGGATTGATAAAGATCAATACATGGCAGTATAATCACATGATTGATAAAGATTAATACTTGGCAATATAATTCACATGATTGATAAAGAATAATACATGGTAGTATAATCACAGGATTGACAAAGGTCAATACCTGGCAGTATAATCACAAGATTGAAAAAAAGTCAATACCTGGAAATACAATCACATGATTCACTGATATCATACCATGGCACTATGATCATAGGATAGGCTTGAGATGCTGGTATAACATGATTGATAAATGAATATAGAATCAGGATTGGTTACGGATCATACCTTGATAAGAGCGTGGCTACATGCCATGTCTCATTGATACAATCGGGATTGACTACTAGTCATACCATGATAGGGGAACAACTACGAGATGTATCTCTCTAGCATTGAGCCTATATACCCAGGATAGCTAAATTGTAGTTTGACTCATAATGTCACTACCAGTAATGTCATACTGACTGAGAAAGGAGAAGGTGTGGAGTCCGACTCTTCCATGGACCTTGTATGGCACTAATATGCTACCTAATTTAGGTTGGTTGAAGCATGAGCAGTATACCTCATCTCCTCATGGCATAAGATTGATTGTTGAAAGATGTAATCAGCCGTGTAGCGTATTTTCTCAAGGATCAAATACGGAAACATTGAATAAGGCTGCAATTACCTCTGTATGCCATAGTTGAAAAATGATATACATGTTCTTCATATTCCTTCTAAGAAGATTGAATAACCTATTAGTCAGTCATAGATATCTAATATGCTCATTAATGGAGATACCTTACTAATGTTCATATTATAATTGGAATTGCTTAGCATAGTTGATGCTTTATCATTAACTTTGAATAAATAATTATAACTGTGATAAGAATAGTGTTGACAAAGAGTTATATATCCCACTGGGACTTTTGCCTCATCCTATGGGTTCTACAACTTTTGAGGTGGATGTGCATGAGGTAGCAAAGATCATGTAGCTGAGACAGGACAACAACAAGAAGAAAACATGAAATTTTGAGGTGGTGTGTTGTCAACTATGTCTTGTTGTAGATAAAAGTTCTATGTGTCATCCATGTACTCTCAGGTCCTTGGAGGTAGTTTCAGATCTGGTTTTACAATCAATTTGAGTTTTTAGCTAAAAGGAGGTATTGCTAATAGTTTGCTCATGTACATGTTTTTGGTAAAAACAAACTAATATCAGATGAAAAAGGGATACTTTTGAGACAACACATGTGTGATGCATCATGTTGTATATGACAAGCTTTTGGCCTTTCTGTAATAAATTTCTTGGCAATGGGTCCTTATGAAAAATGGTTTTAATTTTTAGTAATTTTCGATAATCCATTGTTAATGGTTATTTTCGTGTAGTTTTGTTCGATGTTCTTATCAATTTGATAGCAGTCGTCATAGTGATGTTCAAAATTGTTATCAATATGAAGGAAGTATTATTGGGAGTTATGTGGTCGGGGAGGTTATGGACTTTAGAAATGACATTTTGAGTTGTAATGAAGCTCCTATAAACGGAAAGAATATTGAGGACTATTTCTGCAAAGGGACTTTAGGAGCACAAGTGAAAATAATTATTCGTGAGTTGGGGGAACAAGCACACTTGTATATTTTACACAACATAGATGAAGTGAGTATTTATATCACCGAACATACTACTTCAATCAAGACAAAATATCCTCGATCCAATTCATTGTGGCTTGCTAAAGAGCATAACAAGACATTTATTAGGTGGTTTGAAGATAAAGTTTTACGTCAGCTATCTCAAACACCAAATAATGTTGCTAAAAATTATCAAATACCTCACCTTTAAACCAAAAATGAATGTTATGTCTTATGAAGGGTTTGACATAAATGGATTTTCATGTTACACAAAGCATCATGATGATAAGAGTCTCGTTCAAAACAATGGGGTCATCCTTAAAGGGTCTTCATTGTATATTTCTAGCATGAAAGATAAGAGTCCACATGAAGTTAAAATGTCATATTACGATGTCATTGAAGACATATGGGAGCTTGACTACATAGATTTAAGAGTTCCGGTCTTTAGGTGTAATTGGCTTGATAACAACAAAGGAAATGTGGTGGATGAATTATGAAAACATAGATTTAAGAGTTCCGGCGTTTAGGTGTAACTGGGTTGATATCAACAAAGGAGTTGTGGTGGATGAATTGGGCTTCACAATAGTGAATTTTGAAAAGATTGGTGAGAAGGGTGAACCATTCATAATGGAATCATATGCAAAGCAAGTACTTTATATTTATGATCCTACATATGAAAAATAGTCGGTTGTTCTTCATGGTAAAATGTAGTTCATTGCAGATCCTATAGATGAAGAACAATACTTTGATAAGTATGATGACTCCAGTCCATTCTCATTTGGCTTGCCAACAACATATATTGAAGTTGACACTGACTTATATATGCGTGTAGATCACACCAAGGGAATGCTAATTGATACAAGATCCAAATATTAGAGGCATCCTTTTATTTATTTTAAATGTTAGATAAGCATTTTCTATTTTTTTCACTTATATTTCATTGTCTGACTATTTTTGAGATATTTTTTTTTCAAATGCCACCTAGCCATGAGTATGATGATGATCACCATGAGGATGAGCACCATGACAATGTACACTGTGAGCATGACATTGTTATAAGTTGTATTATTTTATTATATAGAGGTCTATTTTTGTTGTATTGTTTTATCACATTTATAAGTTATATATTTTTATGACTTATATGTGCTTTTTGTCAATTTTAGCATGAGGATGTGCACCCTATAGATCTTATTGAGCATGATGTGCAACATTGTCAACGTGCAACAATAAGATGCATCACCATGATGAATAAGTTACTAGAGCAAAGAGGTAACACACTGAAGTTGGTCGTTGAGTTTGATGGTCAAGGACATCCTTTGGGGAAGAACTGCAATTCTTTTTTGTCATATCCAGGGGTTATTAGTCATAGCAAATCAGAGGTAAATGTAGAATCCTGACATAAAATTGATCAAGGTAAGAAAGACTTAATATGGAAGGAGTTACGTGTGAAATATTTTCATTTACAATTATGTTTTTAGAACTATTTATAATTATATTTTTAACAATATTCCATTAAGTA
Source organism: Alisma plantago-aquatica (assembly GCA_963693085.1). NCBI lineage: Eukaryota > Viridiplantae > Streptophyta > Magnoliopsida > Alismatales > Alismataceae > Alisma > Alisma plantago-aquatica. The sequence continues at coordinate 1,544,251,713 of OY856410.1, forward strand.
TATGATATTTTGCAAAACATATTTGACATGGAAAAAAATTCATCATAAAAAGGTGATGCAATGCTATGGCAGTTTACTAAGGAATTATAGGATAAATCTGACAAGAGAATACATATGGAAGGATGAGAAGAAGAAGTCAACCACTTAGCAATGGAACTATCTTGACCTAAAGTTGTGAGATATGTTTGTTTCTAAGAAACAAATCGATGAATTCAAGGTATTAAGAATCACTCTTCATTTTGAATACGTTCTTATGAATTCATTCTATTACATATTTAACATATGTTTTGTACTATAATCAATGCTCAAAGAAAAAGGTGTGTAAATAATGTTCACAACAACACGAGGGGTCCAGGTGGCTATGCAAATCTTCGCCAAAAGTTATTGCAGGCGTCTTCTTCTCAACAGCCAACTCCTGGGACTATTGAGTCCACTACTACTCTTGAATCTCTACCTCACCATGATCTGTGGATATCTGGGAGGCAAAACAAATCTGGAGAAATACCCAACCCCACAACTGCTGAGGCAGCTACAAAATTCAACTCTCAAAGCAATTACTTTCGATGATTGTTATGTTTTACTTACTAATTACTATTGATGATGATTAGCGGGAGATCCATGAGTAAAGGAAACAAGGAAAGATCATCCCTGGGGGCATAAGGGGTGAATTAACAGTTGCTCTAGAAAATCCAGAGCATCTTGAGCGTGTTAGGGCTGCTAGAACTGGTGTCGGTATAAGAGCCTCCTTTGGGCCATTAAAGCATAAGTGCAAATCTATCTAGAAAGGGGGATTCTCAAAAGAAAGGTACAAGAGATGATTACAAAGAGTATAGAGTAAGAAATAAGACAATATCATGCTTCTCATTCAGCTCCTCAGATAGTACCTATGGCCCCTCACTTTTCATATGAGGTGGACCCTCCTATGACAGAGGTGGTTGGGAGTGATCTCGCAGACCCACCACCTAGCACATCCATTGTAAGTATTTTTATGGCATAGTAGTCTTTCATAATTATTTTTATAACATGTTTGAGATAAGGTATATATAACACTCTATGCAAATTTTTAGGAATTGAGTGTAAGTTCTCTTTTATCACAAGGATGTGTCGTTGCACTGGGCGCATCTTACCCATGCCTTGAAGGTGACATGATTCATGGTGATCGATTTCCTGCCAATACAATTCACATGGCATCGAGGATTTTCTATGACCCTTGGAAGCAGACTCCACTGGCATCTGACCACCCAAAGCATGAGATAATAGGTGATGCGGAAGACAGTGTGGTTGTGTGGCCCAAACCGGGAGTTTTCTATATTGATATATGCTAAATTTGCATTGTGTTTGTATTTGTGTGTGTGTGTGTATGTATGTATATATATGAAAGACACAACACCTAAGAAACCCCCTCCCAACTCACCCTCACCTCCACGTCCTCCTCAATCACCTGTTTGACTTGCAAAGGACCTATTTGACTTGCTAGGTCCTAATTGTAGGAGGTTGGCAGTATGGATAGAACACTTTGAAGAAGGGTCTCCTATGATGGTCCATATTAAGGAGGATGTTGTAGGTCAACCACATACTACTAGTACATTTTTATAAGATGTTATGGACATGTTTACTTATTCTTGGTTGAATAAAATTGTGATAAAACTTTGGATATGATGAGATCTTATATAGATAAATACTTCATTTTATATATGTTGAATTGTTTTCTAATATATTAATACATACATGATATATGTTTTCCAACTACTTACACAGGGTTTGTACGCACCATCCCATGTGGCGTTTTTAGTTCCATCATTGATTAGTCGTGTAGTTAAAGACCCTACATCTGTTACTGAATACTTTTCTACCACATTTAAACATTTTCATAAAGCAAAAACATTGTGATTATGGCTTCATTCAATGTTGAGTAAGTTTAGTTACATTGCTTATAATTTTTACTTAAGAATTTCATTTCATTGTCGATTTTGAGTTTTGCTTTGTTTGGCTTCTTTTCACTCAAGAATAACCATTGGGTTTTTTGGTTATTTTCCCAGTGACGCTAATTGCGTATTATCTAGATCCTAAGGGTGACGAAGTAGACAATGGTGGACACAAAATGAAAAAGGCATTATTCATGTGAGTAAAATTTTATATTTATATCTATTAACATATATTATTAGATGACTATTTACTAATGCAATTCAATGTGTTATATTAACATATAGGGCTATTAAAGATTTCAAAAAGGCTGAAGGAAAGGTGGAAAACAAAAAGAAAATGATAATTTGGCAGAATGTTGATGTAGTTTTCCAACTCCATGCATATTTATTCCAACTATGCTTACTTTTATTTATTAACGTTTTGTATGTTGAAATTTTTAGTGCCCTATACAAGATAATGGTTGGCCATGTGAATACTGAGTGATGCGGTATATAGACATGGTTATTAGATACGGGGCACTAAACATCAGCCACATGCAAAATGTAATATATATATATATATAGTATTGATCATCATAAGTAAATAGTCTCATTTAATAATATGAAAATATCAAACTTTTTAATTATATATGTCATTCTCTTTGTAGGTGTTTGAAATGAAAAGGCCCTATACGATAGAACAACTAGATGAGATACAAGAACAATAGACACAAGCCTTCATTAAGGATGTGAGCTTTGAATTTGATTGGGATAAAGATTGAGTTTTCTAAAATTTTATGTCATTATTTCTATATACATGTGGTGCTTATGACTTCTTGAAACTTTAAATTTGATGCGAGTAAATTATTGGTGCATATGTGAATAATGAATATATACATGTGTGTGAATGTGAAGATGAATGAATACAATGTGAATTGTATTTCTACATGTCATAAGAATAGAATTGGTGCATGTGATGAGAAATAGAATTGGTGCATGTAAACAAAGTATCATGTGTATGAATGAATGTGAAGATGAATGAATATAATTATATTTGTACATGTGATGAGATGGAATTGGAGAATGGATCTTGTATGTGGGTGGATTGTGTTTTTTATTGTAGGTTTTGCATGTTTGTTGTTTTGTTATTCAGCTAAACACAAGATGGAACATGTAGTTTAGAACTACAATTCTGAACTATACGTGTTGCATCATACTGAATAGCCAGACAGCAGGTCTGTAGACCTGCTATTTAAAAAAAAAATTATTCATCGATTGTTACAAAAAATTGACATTGTAGGTCTGAGTCATCGGTTTTAGGCCTAAAATCGACATCATATGATTAAACTAAAATGGAAAAGTTGGGTAGCTTGGTCGTTCTGGACAACACAATCATAGTCATCGGGTTTTTTAAGACACTGTCACTATATCTTGTAATTCTCGGTTGTATGTGATGTCATCGACGACTTAGATGCTAAATCGGGGTCGGTTTGGTTTGTAAACCGACGACTTAGGAACCTTTACCGGTTACAAATGTGACATGTATGGCTTTACGAAGTTAGTTTTGGTTCCTAAACTGACAAGTCAGACTCCTCCCTATGTTGGTTTCTTGTATCATAACAACTGAGGCTGGATCTCCGTTGTCGGTTTGCGTGTCCCCAAATAACCAACGTCTTAGGCATGTGACGGCTTTGTCTCCCAATTAGGTGTCAATAAGAAACTGACATTATAGGATCATTATAACCGATGCTAGAGGTAGTTTTTGTACTAGTGTTCTCTTCCTTGTCCATTAAATAAGAGGTTCAATGCTCTTCCTTGGCTGTGAAAGAAGTGGGTAACAATTTTACTTTGTTTTATTCCTTGTGAGGTTAATTAAAGTTTATTATAAAAAATAATGATTGATAATAAGTAGTAGACTGACATCTTTTGACAGAACACTCTACATTGGGTGTCTCTTGTGGTTTACTTTCATTATCCAAATACTTACTTTATATTTCCACTGCATTATCATTTAAGCAAGTTGTAATATAACCTCCTTAATGTTTCAAATTGCATATTATATTAGATCTATTCACCCTCCTCTACATGAATCAAGCTTCAAGAAACTTTAATAGGTCTTGAAGATCGGGGAAAGCCTACTGGACCAACTCAACCTTGAAGGATCACAAATCAACTAGATGTCTATTTTTTATGGATCCAACTACACTCTTTGGAAGAAAGATATGCAATTCTTCATTCAAGGTGTTGGACTTGATCTTTGGAAGATGGCCATCCATCCATATGTGCTTCCAATGATAGATTTGGATAAATGGGATGCATCTATTGTAAGAAATGCCACTCTTATTTCTTGGGTTGTAGACTTTCTTTATAATTTTATTTCTTTTGATGAATTTAATCATATTTCTTCTTGTGAATCTACTTATGATATTTGGAGTAAATTGCCTATTATTTGTGAAGGAACTGAACAAGCTAATGATTCTAAAATTTGTATTTTTACTCACAAATTAGAGTTATTCACATGGAAAAATATAAATCTTTTTTTGAAATCGATCTAGATTTGCCTCTACTATAAATTTCATAAAATCTTTTGGAAAGAATATTAAAGAATGTGAGATAGAAGAAAATTGTCATCATGTAGTTGAAAATCATTGAAAATGGTGAACAAAGTGATGACAGTAATTTCTCTTCTTTAAATTTTTCTAGAAATGAACTTGTTGTATTTATATTGAAAAATATAAGAAAAAGAAATTGGTCTCTATTGTTAATTACTTATATATAGTAGTAAACAAGATAAATGATGAATATATCATTCTATTTATTTATTTTAAATTGGTTGATGATGGATAAAATTAGTTGTGTACTAACCCTTGGTGGAAGTATAACTGGATTGAGGGATAGATCAGTCAAAATCCAATTTAATCGAAATAGTGACTGTAAGTTTTAATTTGTCTATATTGTTCTTAGTATTTTTTTCTACATATTTATTTGATATTTCAAGTCTAAAATGATTTATTTTCCGTATTACAAACATGATATTTTCTCATGTTCTCAGTCATAACAACTCGCACGAAGATTCTCGATAAAAAGTAACAGAACTGCAACTTTGCTACCTTGAATCCTATTAAGAATTAAATGTCTTGACAAGTTTCTATTGTTGGCGCTTTAAAATTGTAAATTTCTTTACATGCATATTGTTGTTTTCTAGATGGCAAAGTTTTGTTGCATTATTGTGTAAGAGAAGTATGGAATCCTAGCAATACTTATGTGGAGATGCCCAAGTCTCAATAGACCTCACTTGGCACCACAGTGTTGTTTAAAAATTGACAATAAACCATTTTATGTTCCTTTCTTTTGGCTCCAATTGACAATAAACCATTTTATGTTCCTTTCTTTTGGCTCCGATCAACCTCCACAAGAGATTTGATTGTCATTTTAAATTGTGGTCAACCAACAACCTTTGACCATCTTTAATGAGATTAATTCTTTATGATAGATTGCATACAACAAGATCTAAATGTTCTATGGAATAGGTTGGCAACATGTCTTGTAGTTTCTAAATTGTCATAATGAAATATTCATTTATTTTTATGCATTCCTTTCATCTTCCACTCTTTCTAAAACCACTATTAAATTTGGTCAAAAGATCTTGCTCAAAATTTGCAAATTTGCTGGATTTTGGTATTCTTTGGTTAAAGCAGTTTTGATGTGCATTGAATGCATTCTTGGAATTTATTGACAATAGGTCCAGAATTGAAAATTTCAAGTCATTGTCATAATTCATATTATTAATCTTTTTCAATGCGATTTGTTCACATTCTGTTTAAATATATTGTATCTTCCATTGCGTATAAATATATTTATGTGTATCCATGCTTTCCAAACAATATAAAATTGTTGATTATTTTTTTACTAGGACTGCCTTGATGGGAATATAACTTTATGGACACAAATCAATTTGTGTTGTAGTGCCTGCAAGTCAAAATTAGATTTATTAAGCATTTGTGTTTAGAAAAAGGACACATTATAAAAACACTAACAATTATACATTTAAAGGCATATCATGTGATGTATATTCCCATCTTTGTTAAATTACGTTCTTAATGGCTTCTTTATATCAGCTATGGGCTATATATCCCTTTTTTGGAAAATGATTAACCTTTTATAGAAACCTACTCCAGTAGAGTAAAGTACAAGTCAAATCCAAACGTCATCCTTGTTTGCACCATTACATACATTACAAAACTTATAAAAAATCGACAATGAAAATGCAACCTAAATTAGATAATTTCTGCAAATTTTAGCTTGCAGCTCATTCTACTTTGATTTACTATAGTCGAAATGAAGACAATCACAATTCATAATAGTTCAAAGCTTCAAAACAATCCCCTGTCCTGCCAAAGCTTCAACTAATGTCTATTTCTTTCTATTTGCTTTGTGTCTAATAAGGGTTGATCTTCATTTTCCCAGTGTTGCTTCGAGTTTCACGATCAATTTTTCTAGAAAAACTTTCAATATGGGTTGCAAATTTTTTCATTTGTGAATGTTACCTCTCTATTATTTATATCATTGTCTTGCATGAATGAGTGTACAATAACCTCATCTAGACTCGGATTAATTGCAGTGTGTTGTTGGTCCTCACTACTTGAGCATGAGAGTTTAGAGATATCATTTGGAAGCTTACTAGTGTCATTTATAATCTTCTCTTCCTCTAACATTACCTTTTCTTGTTCAGTCTCTTCAAAACATCATTTGTACTTAGTTGTTGCTTACGTTTCCGTGTCCAAATTTTCTGTTGCACTAGTTGAGCACTAGTGACATCATTAGCAGAGATAATTGAGCCATTATCATTTGAGACCAAATCAGCATTATCCAATAGAACATAGAATTGGTTGTTTGTTTCTTTAGGTTTATCTCTATTTATATTGTTGCTTATAGCATTACGCCTTGATCATCTTGTATGTATATTACAGTCGTAGTAAGTCTGCCAACATCATCCGTCTTCGACCCATGATACTCTAGCATTATCATTATATGGTTCTGAACTATCTGTATTCACAGAATTTTATGCAGTTGTACATGTTAAGTGATCATAGCCTATCACCCCACAACATAGACATATCTATGGAAGTGTTTCATATTCCACTTTAAAGGTAGATCCGTTGATTACTACTGCTAGTTAAATTGGAACTGATGTATCAACTTCTATTGCCAATCTCACAAACATGTTGTGTGTACAATTAGTTGTGTGTTTATCTATCTTGATAAACTTCCCATGTGACGTCCCTGGATTTTCTAAAACTTAATCTGATGTGTGACGTCCAAATTGAAACCCTCACCTCAGTGAGAATCCCAATTTAAACACCACACACTAGGCTAAGAAAGAGAAAATCAAGGGAGTCAGAAGGAAACAATCAGTAGCACATGCACATGAATAATAATAAAACCATACAACACATGTTCACCATTCAACTATAACTACATAATGAATTGTTACAACATTTGATATTACATATTGAACAACAAACTTATACATATACATGTACTACCACTAAACTACAGGATCTTAAGACAACAGGTCCACCTGTACATCAGCTCGCCACACAACTCTCAACTATCCTAGATCTTCAAGATCACATGTCCACAACCTAAACAAAAGATTACATCTGGTACATGTCAACACAATATTTAAGAAGATTGTACTGAGTACGCCTACGTGTCTTTTATATACCTCTCATCATATCTTGGCAATAAGATAAAACTAATACTTGGAAGTTACAAAGAAATTTAAGAAAAAGCATATACTTGCACAAAGATGTTTATTAATAAAAGAGAACACATATTTTAAGAACAGTTTCCATTATATATCCATGCATTTTCCACCTGAGGGAATAATGCATCATCTTAGTTACCAAAGAGTATGAGATGTAAGGCCTTATGATCTACTAACAATGTGTTAGATCATTGTACAACGTGATCTGCTACCAAAGAGAATGATCACTTTACAACACTATGCTACCAAAGAGAATTAGTGCTTTCATATAATGCAACAGATATATTATGTTTCATGTGTTCATAGAAATAAGTATGGAAATTCATGCAACATATCATACAAGAACAATCATTTCATCCAATATCATATGCCAAGTATTTTACTACACATATAGCACAAGCATATTGTATAATAAGCCAAGTAATAGGTAATGGTGTACCTTCCAAAGAGATAACCTAACCATCATATTCCTGATATCATCTACATCATGGTCAACCCTGATTAAGACAAGACCACATATCACCATCAGGTTCTCATCATCTCAACCCTAGATGTGTCCATTTTAGGGTTTGCTTAGTTCATTAGGATGTGTGCATCATTACTTGCATTCTTGTCTTAGAATTATCTTACTGATATCGTTTTCCAAATTATGGTTCATTATCTAAACATTAGGTTCCATATCCTTTTCGTGCACTTATTAACCCTAGTTTATGTACATTAAGCATATTAGGGTTTACATCACATTAAAAGCAAACATCAACGTCTAACACGGATTAGGTGTATCATCTTGATTTCATATTTAAATGTGAGGTTCCTGATACTGATATGAGCTTACTCTGTAAATTTCATCAATTATTGAGCATGTAAGTATTTATTGCATATTAATTAGGGTTATTAGCCCTAAATAGCCATATTGAGCAAATTACATGATTTTGTGCATCAATATGACCATATCTGACATCCACTAGATTATAAGCATGAAAATAGATTTACGGATATATTCTCATAATTTTAGGCCATCATTTGTTATTTATTACTCATGAGACAAGAATAATACATCTTGCATGATATCACTATGATTTAAGCATTAAAAGACTGATATGATGGTTTGATGTTAATCGATGCATTTTTCTAAGAATTATGGTATATTATTTGTATTTTTCTGTTAAGTGAGCTATTTTCTACGAATTATAGAAGATCTAAGCATTTCTGGCATTTTCTTACCTTTTGGCCAATCCAGCGGCGACACGTGTCCACTAAGGGACACACTCCTTAGCTCGAGCCGGCCAGTTCTAGTGATCGGCTCTCCCTTACTGGCTCTGAGGCCTGATCGACTGATTCAGGCGATTGGACCGATCGCTCCTCTTCCTCCTTGTGATTCCACACGATCTGTTCGCGTGAGACAAAAACATAGCCACCGTTGCGATGTGCTCCTCCGGCGAGCGATCCACTGAGACAAGGTGCCCCTCGTCGGCTTCTAGGGATGCCATTAGCTTCGCCAAGATCTTCCACATGCCCATAACTACTCGTCTCCTAGCCTTCGGTTGTGGAGCTCATCCTCCACATGGCGCCGCCGCCAGGCTCAACTGCGGCGGAGCAAAGAGGCAACTTGAAGTGGCGAGGTCTGAGAAGTTGTGCGGGCTTACTCCTTCTCCTCCAGCCAGGTTGGCCTCCGCTCCTCTTCGAAGGGATCTGATCCTTCCAAAAGCTCTGCAAAACCTCCCCGAACTCACCCACCACCTCGATTTGAAGTGGCGAGGTCTGAGAAGTTGTGCGGGCTTACTCCTTCTCCTCCAGCCAGGTTGGCTTCGTCCACCATCAGGACCACCATGAGGGTCTGCGGGAGAAGCTGGGTTGCACTCCCCTGTCCTCGGTCTTCCTTCCCGCGTACTCGTATTGCTCTGATCCCTTTTCTACCTCTACTTCGTTTTCTTGATGGAATGGAGAGCTGGTGGAGATGGAAGGATGGAACTCACTCGTCTTTACACGGCAAGGTACAAAAGAGGGGTCAACTGGTTAGTAACGAGTAGAAGAGCCCCACTCTCCAGTTAGTTCTCTCCCACAGCCCACGACCAAAATGTGGTGGCCACAAGAGTCACTACCCTTAGTTTCCCACGATCTCCAGCCAGACCGAAGGTAAGGGATGAAGACCCATCCATTCGATCAAAAATCTAAGGCATGAATCTTTGCACGTAAACTAGCAATCTGTGGCTTCTCAAAGATATGTGATGTTGCCCTTGGATCTGAGATCTAGGGCTAGAATCTGACCACGCAGACCTAACCCAAAAGCAAGGGGGCGCGTGACACAGGCTAAGGATTGAAACTTAGGTCAATTAATAATCAATAATGCATATTATTTCACCAATTTCAAAACTATATAACTTCCTCTAGGATTCTCCAATTGCCACCAAATTTTAACCATAGCTTTGCTACCCTTCAAACTACATTGTATACAAATTTAGTGTCACAACTCAATTGTTCGATCATCCACTTAAATACTTCAAAAGGCATAATCATAAAGATCCTAATCATGATGTCAATATCATTTGACTTCCAAACTTTGACAAAACATTAGGAACTCTCATAGCAACTCAACATGCATGAATTCATTGGACATTTAAGGATTCCAAAGTCCACTCCATCACATCCTACACACCTTAAAAGATATTTCATCCTCTAAATTAAATCAAAACCCAGTCTTTCACATCGTATACATCTTAAAAATAATTTCATCCTCAAAATTGAGCCATCCCCCTACTATGAGAGAAACCAAAGATTTTAATTCCACATATAGGGCACTTAACTATGTGCGATATAAAAAAAACAAATCTCCATAATCATATCCAAACAATTACTAGGAGGTTATAGAACATCTAAGGTGAATCACCCCCTTCATAAAAGATTGAAACAAGGGCTTAGAAATTCTGATTATGTGATCTAACCAGGGGTTTGGAAACTCCAATTATGTCATTACATATCTCATAAGTTAGGGTTGCATCCTTATCTTTACCCTTGCATTAGGGTCCCCACATCATATTACCATGTTCTAAATGAGTTAACTAAAATTAACCCATATATCAATGTGTCATGAACATTTTATTGAGCTAATTGTTAGAACATGTTCATCATTAACATATGCCTTTTAGGAGGGAGTTAACTATAGTTAACCCACTTTATCCATCCAGATCATATCAAGGTGTCATAATCATTATGTAGAGATAACTATCAAAATATATTTTCATATTTATTAAGCACTAAGATTAACATCTCATGTAACTTGTTTCATTTATATGATCTTATTTTCATTGCTCATAATAAATTGTAACATTTACTAGTGATTTCATCACAAGATTAGCCAACAATGTCACATCATCATCATTATTCATATATATGGTTAACCATTTATACATTTCTATCTATTAAACCATCTCTAGGTTTTCCATCATGTCATATCTATATATCACATCTCAAGATTAGATCACATTCTTACACATATTTTACCATGGTTAAACAAACTTATACAAGTGTCTTGTTAAACATGTATTAAAACTTTATCTAGTCCAAAAGAGGTTCTCCTAACCCGAATCATGAGGGTAGTGCCATGCTCAGTCTCTCTGAGCTAACTCAACTCTATGAGTATCTCACAACACAAACTTTATCTTCCCTCTCTTAGTGTAGGGTTCTCGGATTACCTCATTGGCACTAGTGACAACCTTACAAGCTCTAGCCACACAAGCACAAACTAAAACATGCTATGACATACTCTTCATAAGTCTCTACCCATGAGTTATTCTTACTCGACACTATCTTTTACACATGCCACTAGTGTCCTATGTGGGGAACCACCAACCCGAGCTCGAGGCTTCACATAAACTAACATACTACCTCCTCCAGGGTCTTGGGCTCTCTCCCTCACCCAGATAGCAGGCACTCATATTTATTTTCACTTATACACATATAACGAGGCTCTATCTATCTCTAGGGTTTGGTCCTCCCAAGGACATCTAGGGTTCAAGAAAACTATAGGAATCAAGCATAAAGCAACACAACTCATTCACTCAGGAGTAGTCTAGTTTAGGACATATCATAACACATATTTCTTGTCATTCTCATATCTTGGAGTTTAGGTTCTCTAACCTTCTCCCAATGGGTCTCACTCTCTCTAGAGTTAATCCTAAAATTAGTCCTAACACTAGAGGTCCTCCTTTGTAAAAGAGCTTGAGGCTCAAGCTGACTCACATCCTTGTCTTAACTTAACATATCTTATATCATAAAAGCCTAGTTTCTTACATCATCAAAACTTATCTCAAATCCTCAAAATTGAACTTAAGTCCTCAAAGACAAACATTGATCATCATAAACCATCTTATATCATCTATATAAGACTTACATCGTCATCAAATCTTATTTTATATATTCCATCTATCACATATTCCAAACAAGGCTCTAGACATCTAATCTAGAACTATTCTGTCTTCTAGACTGATGTCATTCACTTTCACTTAGGTTGCATGACCACCTCCTACTCATACATGTGTGGGGACACATTTTTGTAATAGTTACATATATAATAAAATATTATATAGTTTTTCTCCGATAAAACAAGTGTAAGAGAAAACTATTGAGTCTCGATCTAATTGGAATCAAAAACCAAATCTAGAAAATGAGTGTCCCACACATAGTAGAGAGTACAGTGCCATGAAAACTAGTGAAAAGGGTGAGAACAAGGAATAGACTGGTGTACCTACCCAAAACATAGATGCATCATATGTCAAAGGTTTCTCTTCCCTTGATGCACATCATTTCCAAATAATGCAACGTCCCATACTGCTGCACTATAAGGAAAGAATGACATCTAAGGACCTGCTATACAACAAGCACTAGTCTAGACCTAGTTCTCTAACATCTAGGTTCTATCCTAAAGGCTAGGTCAGATCTAATCTCTAAAAGACGACTAATATAACCCCAAAGATTATTAAGTTCAAGTTTCTTTAGTTTGAGTTGCACAATGAGAAAATGTCAGGCTTTGCTATTGTTCATGCTCTGATACCACCTGTGACGTCCTCAGATTTTCTAAAAATTAATCTGATGTGTGACGTCCAAATTGAAACCCTCACCTCAGTGAGAATCTGAATTTAAACACCACACACTAGGCTAAGAAAGAGAAAATCAAGGGAGTCAGAAGGATACAATCAGTAGGACATGCACATGAACAATAATAAAACCATACAACACATGTTCACCATTCAACATATAATTACATAATGAATTGTTACAACATTTGATATTACATATTGAACAACAAACTTATACATATACATGTACTACCACTAAACTACATGATCTTAAGACAACAAGTCCACCTGTACATCAGCTCGCCACACAACTCTCAACTATCCTAGATCTTCAAGATCACATGTCCACAACCTAAACAAAAGATTACATCTGGTACACGTCAGCACAATATTCAAGAAGATTGTACTGAGTACGCCTATGTGTCTTTTATATACCTCTCATCATATCTTGGCAATAAGATAAAACTAATACTTGGCAGTTATAAAGAAATTTAACAAAAATCATATACTTGCACAAAGATGTTTATTAACAAAAGAGAACACATATTTTAAGCACATTTTCCATTATATATCCATGCATTTGCCACCTGAGGGAATAATGCATCATCTCAGCTACCAAAGAGTATGAGATGTAAGGCCTTATGATCTACTACCAAAGTGTTAGATCATTGTACAACGTGATCTGCTACCAAAGAGAATGACCACTTTACATCACTATGCTACCAAAGAGAATTAGTGTTTTCATATAATGCAACTGATATATTATGTTTCATGTGTTCATAACAATAAGTATGGAAATTCATGCAACATACCATACAAGAACAATCATTTCATCCAATATCATATGCCAAGTATTTTACTACACATATAGCACAATCATATTGTATAATAAGCCAAGGAAAAGGTAATGGTGTACCTTCCAAAGAGATAACCTAACCATCATATTCCTGATATCATCTACATCCTGGTCAACCCTGATTAAGACAAGACCACATATCACCATCAGGTTCTCATCATCTCAACCCTAGATATGTCCATTTTAGGGTTTGCTTAGTTCATTAGGATGTGTGCATCATTACTTGCATTCTTGTCTTAGAATTATCTTACTGATATCGTTTTCCAGATTATGATTCATTATCTGAACATTAGGTTCTATATCCTTTTTATGCACATATTAACCCTAGTTTATGTACATTAAGCATATTAGGGTTTACATCACATTAAAAGCAAACATCATCTTATAACATGAATTATGTGTATCATCTTGATCTCATATTTAAATATGAGGCAGATACTGATATGAGCTTACTCTATAAATTTCATCAATTATTGAGCATGCAAGTATTTATTGCATATTAATTGCCATATTGAAAAAATTACATGATTCCGTGCATCAATATGACCATATCTAGCATCCACTAGATTATAAGAATAAAAATAGATTTACTGATATATTCTCATAATTTTAGGCCATCATTTGTTATTTATTACTCATGAGACAAGCATAATACATCTTGCATGATATCACTATGATTTAAGCATTAAAAGACTGAAATGATGGTTTTATGTTAATTGACGCATTTTTCTGAGAATTTTGGTATATTATTTGTATTTTTCTGTTAAGCGAGCTATTTTCGACGAATTATAGAAGATCTAAGCATTTATGATATTTTCTTACCTTTTGGCCAATCCAGTGGCGATACGTGACCACTAAGGGACACGCTCCTTAGCTCGAGCCAGCCAGTTCTAGCGATCGGCTCTCCCTTACTGCTTTTGAGGCCTGATCGGCCGGTTCAGGCGATTGGACCGGTCGCTCCTCTTCCTCCTCGTGATTCCACGCGATCTGTTCGCGTGAGACAGAAACAAAGCCGTCGTCGCGATGTGCTCCTCCGACGAGCGATCCACTGAGACAAGGTGCCCCTTGTAAGCTTCTAGGGCTGCCATTAGCTTCACCGAGATCTTCGACATGCCCACGACTACTCATCTCCTAGCCTTTGGATGTGGAGCTCATCCTCCACAGGGCACCGCCGCTGAGCTCAGCTGCGGCGGAGCAAAGAGGCAACTTGCTTCCGCTCCTCCTCGAAGGGATCTGATCCTTCCAAAAGCTCTGCAAAACCTCCTCGAACTCACCCACTACCTCGATTTGAAGTGGCAAGGTCTGATAAGCTGTGCGGGCTTACTCCTTCTCCTACAGCCAGGTTGGCTTCGTCCACCATCAGGACCACCATGAGGGTCTGCGGGAGAAGCTGGGTTGGACTCCCCTGACCTCGGTCTTCCATCCCGCATACTCATATTGCTCTGATCCCTTTTCTACCTCTACTTCATTTTCTTGATGGAGTCGAGAGATGATGGAGACGGAAGGATGGAACTCACTCGTCTTTACACAGTAAGGTACAAAAGAGGGGTCAACTGGTTAGTAACTAGTAGAGGAGCCCCACTCTCCAGTTAGTTCTCTCCCACAGCCCACGACCAAAACGTGGTGGCCACAAGAGTCACTACCCTTGGTTTGCCCACGATCTCCAGCCAGACCGAAGGTAAGGGATGAAGACCCAGTCATTCGATCAGAAATCTAAGGCATGAATCTTTGCACGTAAATTGGCAATCCGTGGCTTCTCAAAGATATGTGATGTGGCCCTTGGATCTGAGATCTATGGCTAAAATCTGACCATGCAGACCTAACCCAAAAGCAAGGGGGTGTGTGATACAAGCTAAGGATTGAAACTTAGGTCCATAAATAATCAATAATGCATATTATTTCACCAATTTCAAACCTGCATAACTTCCTTTAGGGTTCTCCAATTGCCACTAAATTTTAACCATAGCTTTGCTACCCCTCAAACTACATTGTACACAAATTTATTGTCAAAACTCAATTGTTTGATCATCCACTTAAATACTTCAAAAGGCATAATCATAAAGATCCTAATCATGATGTCAATATCATTTTACTTCCAAACTTTGACAAAACATTAGGAACTCTCATAGAAACTCAACATGCATGAATTCACTAGACATTTAAGGATTCTAAAAGTCCACTCCATCACATCCTACACACCTTAAAAGATATTTTGTCCTCGAAATTAAACCAAAACCCAGTCTTTCACATCCCAAGTGCCTAGCCGATCTTGTCAAATATCACCAGGTTGTATAAGTGAAGAGGCAGATCTATGATTCTAGCCCAAGTGCCAATACTAGAAGGCAGGTTGTTAGATGGACTGAAATCCTCCCACCATTGCCATACCATTAAGGAACAACCAAAGATCTTCCATGGGCCGCCTATTAATGGTTGCAGATAGTCTTCCTTGCTTGATAATTGAAGTGCAAAACTATTAAAATTCAATTCATATGCATTCCATTTTCTGATTGGTTTCCATAGAAGGCGTATATGATTCCTAAGTGTCAAGTAACTTATGTTCTTTCTAATGAGTTGAACAATGACGGTAAACTTCCATGGTTTATGCAAAATGGAGTATGCCTCAAGTGCAACAAACGGTTCATTGAAATCATAATCATTCACCAGAGAAATATCATCTAGATTGACTAATTTTGGAAAATCATCCAGAATGAAAGAATTACCTCTAGATGACTAGGATCCTCCAATTGCCTCTATGTATGATTTTGAGAAAACCAGAGGCACCAGTTTATCACCCACATCATTTTCTTTAGCATTTTCTTCACTAGTCACTGGCATATTAGAAAGGATTGGTTGTTATTCTTGCATGTGTGTATCAGAGTTATTTGTTGAATCAACATTTGATCCCCTCATTCCCGCATAATGAAGACGGACAACCACTTGATTGATAGCCAAGCGGGGTGCAGGGATTTATATCTCTTAAATTTGGTCTAAAGATTCTTTGTTGACCTCAGCTTTACGCTTAATGGAATCTCTATATCATGGTGGACTTAACATTCTTTATCAATGACTTAGAGTATCTTTCTATATTTTGTGCTTAATGAGATCTTTTTATCATGAAGGACTTAACATTCCTTTCATTGATATTTACATATATTTTTAATATTCCTTGATCAAAAATGGAGTTTTGTCTATGAACGTATCTCATTTCAGATTAGTACATCCTTATTTTTCCTTGGGTATATATATTTTATCTCCAAAATGACTATCTTGTTGAGGGTGAGTGTCTTGACGGGGGGCATTGATAACTATAATCCTTTTTGACTTCGACAAAGGGGGATAAAAATCTATGAAGATAAATTTAAATTAAAAAATTCTAACTACAAAAATTTAAGAGTATGATTCCAATGTAGTGGCACCCGAGTGGTAAATTTGGTGTTGTATGACTGACAGACCACAAGTTTGAGACCCTCTGGCAACAAGATGAATGAATCGCCAAAAATGTAAAGGTATGATGATCTAAATTTTCTATTTTTAAAATTACCTAATGGAAATATTTGTCATCATCAAAAGGGGGAGATTGTTCACTTTTTGGATATGCCACACTCATATTTTGATGATACAAATATTTCCCATTTATGATACTAACATGTTATTTGGTTTTAAGATGATCAAGGAACTTAAACAAGATTCAACAATAAAGAACATGCAATTATATATGTGTTTGGGTTCTTGTAGGTAAAGTTGTACCATGTATATGTTGTGTACAAGTGTATTTTATACAACTTGCTAGGAATGATGCAAGAACAAGTGGTGATCATCACTATCCTATCCTAAACCTTATTCTACACTTATACTAAATCTTTAGGATAGTTACATGTCATTTGAAAAATAATTTGATATGTTTTCCAAAAATATAATATTTCTAACATGGAATACTTTGGTCAAATTCTTATTTGACTGAGATCAATCCACAATCAAAATCTACATAAACTTGATTTTTGGCATCCCAATAGCTAGTTTAGCATTTAACTTGGTCAAAACACTCCCAAGAGCTATATTAACCATTCCTAAGTGTTTACTATATATGTGAGTGCCTATTAACACTTAGTATATACACTTGAGAAAATCGATTACATGTCTTTAGATATAACTCATAGCTCAACAATAGTGTCATACTCCACCAAATATAGCCTTTTCTATCCTTGTATAAGTTTATCATCACTCGTTTATATAGAAGCTTCATGTTATAAATCTTTTGAAACAAATTGATATTGGTATATTGTGAGCATTTGTGTTATCTCTCTCCAATCATGTTCAACAACATTTTTTGAGTGCTCTTGGACTACTTCTTGCAATAAAGTTGTCGAGGGACTTGCTAGAGAAGGAGTATTCTCATCGGTGCTCTACCTTGGCAATTGAAGAAGAGGTTGAGGTTTGGTGCTCTTTAAATCTGTTAAAGAAGAGGTGAAGGTTCAATGCTCTTCCTTAGTTGTTAAAAACAGTTATGATGCTCTTCAAAGCCATTAAAGAAGAGGTGAAGGTTTGATGATCTTCCTTGACCTTGAAAGAAGAGGATAACAATTGTACTTTGTATTATTCCTTACAAGGTTAATAAAAGTTTACTGTTACAAACCTTTATTGATAATAACTAGGTAGTAGACTAACATTTTTTTACAGAACCACTCTACATCATGTGTCTCTTATGGCTTGCTTTCATTGTCCAATTATTTTCTTTACATTTCCACTACATTATCATTTAAGAAAGTTGCAATCTAACCTCCTTAGTGTTTTAAATTTCATAAGATTTATATAATCGATGTCCACCCCCTCTAGTACACATCAATAACCACCAAAGCTATGTTCAATGAGAGAACTATTTTAAAGAAGAAGACCAAAAAATTTATCAAGAAAATCTAATAAGATTACAAGGATTTTTCACCCTCTTAGTACCTCTAAAACTTACAATAGGATTTTATAAACTACTCTCACTCTCACTCATCTTTAACCCCTTTTTGGAAAAATAATTATATGTCATGTAGTCTAACCCATAGAACCTCCATAAGACTAGATAAGACTAAACCAGACAATAAGGCAAAATAAGACGATAATACTAAACTATAAGAAAGGATAATGAGAAGATAAGGCCAAACCAAATAAGGTGGGAGTAGAGTATAATGCTAAGAAATATCTTGGACCCCAAGTATATCAATTGTTTGAACTTTCTTAATATTCAAATATAATATTTATTATACAAAAATATAGGATAAGAGACATTGTCCTAACAATCTCCACCTTGAATTTTATCTGTTGAAGTGTGCTCACTTTTTCAAAAAAAATATTTTGTTCTTTCTCTATGCTTCCACCCTCAAAAATGATTTCTTTTCCCCGAAACACTCTACCAAAGCATGCCTATGCAGAGTAAATGTATAGGATTGGATACCTAAATCCTACACATGTGATCTTGATGAATGCATATTCATCCTAGTTTTATTCACAATTTTAACCTAGTTTTGCATTTTGATTTCATATTTTTCTTTAGAATTAACTTCCGTTTAGTTTTACTTGTTCTCTGCTAATTTGATAGGGTTTTGAATAATTCCTTGGTTTCTATGAAAAAATTGAGATTTGATACTATACACACATCCAAATAAAATTTTGATCAATGTTAAGAGTTTTCGTGAATCTAGTGCGTCAACGGTCTCCTTTGATTTCTCATCAGTTGAAATTTTGGGCCCCACGATACTGACCAATCCCCCTTGGATTTTCATTAATCTAAATTGTCATTGGTTTGCATTGTTATTTGTTGATACTGACATCAGTTTGCATTCACATCAACTGGTGAGAATTAGGCATTGATCGACTAATGATGTGTCTACTTGAGAACTTCTTCTGCATTCTCCAACCGATGAGATCATGCACAATCACCAACTGATGAGAATCTTGCACTCATTAAATTATTTGTTAATCGATGGAGCTCCTTCATGATAACCCTCAACCCGATGAGACCTCAATAATGCAAATTAATGATTCTATGGACTGATGATGTTCACTTCCAATAGAACCACCAATCGATGAAACCCAAAACTATGGGATTTATGACACTCAATGAAACATCTCAATCATTAGGATTCATAGATTGACATGGCTTGTCTACCGATGATTTTCTTACCCAATGAGATTCCAGACTGATAGGGTCTCTAAGAAACCAAACTATGAGGATTTCATTCATCACATATATCCTCAACTTCCTCATATCATTACCCCTTTCATTCATGGTAACTAGCACCAATACTTTAGGGAGATCCAGAGTTGGAAACCTGATAACACCAAATTTTGTGATGTTTTTGGCCCTTATTTCATTATCAAAACTACCCTTTTAAATTGTTTTCCTCTCTTTTTATATATGTTTTTGAATAAATAGGCCTCTCTATGCCTTTAACTCAATTTTATCATCTTTTGTAGAGTTTTCCCCAATTTTTAACTCATTTATCAGCTAAAAGGCACGTCCCGACCCACAAATGTGTTCCACCTGCATCGGCCTTCCTACCAACTAATCGGCTGATACGCTCACTGCCCGACAGGGTAGCACGATATACTACCGTGCGACACGAGTGTGCCGCGCAAGAGGAAGCGGACGGGCGATACGCCATTTACCCGACAGAGAACCGAACCCGCCACGACTGTCGAAGCGTGTCGGGCGATACGGGCCACCCACCAGCAGGCGCCACTCGTCACGATGATCGACAGCCCGACATCCTTGTATCGGGTGACATGCATATCGGGCATCCCTGAAGCCGCAATAATGGAGATGAAGGAGGGCACGTGGCGTCCGGAGCACCATAACTTCCATAACTTCCTCCAACCGCTGCCTATAAATAGCAGCTACATGACTCTGATGGGACGAGTTGGAACCCTACGCAAGCCAACTCAGGAAAGGAGCTAGCGTATCGTGCCTCAGAGGTGTGTCGTGCGATTCTAGGTGAGCACTTCCCCATCCCGAGAGGGAGGGAATGGTTCACTTAGGGTCGTCCCGGACACCACTGTAGGCCGATATCGGTCAACAACGATACCCGATACAAGTAACTGATACTGGAAGCAACACTCTAGCCTGACACGATACCGAACCCCGATACGCATCACCGATCGCGGTGTGTCGCCTGAGAGGGTGCCGCCCAACACGATCGTATCGAGCAAGGGCACCCCACACGATACGTCCGCCCGTCATTAGCGTGTCGCCCGAGAGGGTGTACCGCCCGACACGGGCGTATCGGAAAAGGCCCCTGCCCGGTATCGAGCTGGAGGATCTGCTGCTTCCTGTCGCCCTTCTATATCAAGAAGGCAACATTTATCTTTACTTAATTCATTCATTTTCTTCCTTTCCTTATGCAATGTAATCAGACCTTTATATGTTAATGGAATTAGAAGAGTTTAACTATCTGCTGCTTTATGTTTGGTCCCTTTGTTGGATGATCGCTATGTTTAACATTTGAACTCTAGCTTGTACGCTTGGATCGCATTTCGATTAGCTACCGAATCGTGTTTTCCCGTTGCAACAGCCTCGAGAGAGGTGTTGTGGCTCTAGTGTTTGGTCCGATACTGGAGTACGAGAGTGCCCATGATCGGAGTTGCTTTAGTGACCTTTCCTCTCTAACTAAGTCCAGCAACCTCGAGAGGGGTGTTGATGCTTGGTTAGAGGTACCCGCTTCTAGAGGAGGGGTACAAGATGTTTATGCTGCCGCTTGTTTTACCGAAGCTTTCTCCTTCGTTCCTTACTATAGCAATAGTGTTATCTCTCTGTTTCCGTTGCACAAAAACCCCTAAAAACTGATAAATGTTTAAAACCTTTAATTTTCCTCGTAGCTCCAGTTGGAGATAGATTTCTTTTATTTTATCAGTCTTATCATGTTGTTCCCGTTGGGAATTTTACCATCTCCTTGCCCTTGCTGGAGTGTAACGTGTCGATTCACCGTTCTCAACACTACCACCCTTGTCCCTGTGTTCGACCCTGTATATCTACTTTGACCCCGTAAACAAAGTTGCGGGGGCCTAGAAGGTTCAGGTTATAAATTTAAAAGTCCGACTACTTCAAATCTGCCTCCACTTTTGGGACACGCGATTTAGGCCGGTCAACTTTTGGCACCGTTGCCGGGGACAAGGCAAAACGGTACTGTTGACAAACCCGAATCCACTAACTACACTCCAGTGCCTCAAGCTTAGAAATAAGCTTGACATCACTCTCTTTTTCCTTTCATTATTATTATTATCATTATTATTTGCCTGAAATGAATAACTCATATTATTGATAATAGATTTTCTAACTTGGTTGTTACACGATGCTTAGGTACTCAGAAGAAAGGCATTCTGTTCAACTGAGCACCGACACCATCCAACATGCCACCTTGCATTGAGCCACCCCATTCAGAAGGTGAACTCCAAGGGAAAGCTAGGCCTCATTCGCCTCCACCTGAAGATAATGACCGTTACGATGACAATGACAACCTGAAGATCCAGAAATGGAGCAGTTCGAAGAAGACCATCACCGTGATAGACGTCGTCACCACCAGAGGCACAGAAGAAATCACAATAATCAAGAATAGCGCCAGGAAGGCAGCGACAATGATGATTCAGAAGAAGAAGAAAAGACTCTGAGGGAGCTAGCTTCCACAAAGGCTAACAATTCCCGATGCCCTGTCATCATCCCGCGATTCAACGCCACCAATTTTGAGCTCAAGCCATCAATAATCTCTATGATTCAAAATAAAAGCTTTCGAGGGAGTTCTAAGAATGACAACCCCTATCACTACTTGGATGCTTTCAAAAATATCTGCGACACCATTAAGATGCGGGGAGTTCCCCAGGAGGTAATCTACTGTAAGGGCTTCATCTTCTCTTTGGAAGATAAGGCCCTATCATGGTATCTGGGGCTGCCCCACCAGGCTCTGAATGGATGGGGAGCACTGGCGGATGCCTTCGTGAACAAGTTCTATCCAACTGAGAAGACCGTGAGAAACACACAAAGGATAACTTCCTTCATGCAAAAGCCCAACGAGAACCTCCACGTGCCTGGGAGCGATACCAGGAATATCAGAGGGACTGCCCCCACCACAACTACAAGAAAGATTTCTTAATCACTACCTTCTATAACGGTCTAACTCCCGATGAAAGGGTTTCACTGAACGCAGCAGCAGGAAGTGACTTCCTAGGGAAGAAGCCGAGCAGATCCGAGAAGATCATCAAGAACATGGCCGAGCTGCAAGCCGGCATTGACTATGATAGATCTGACAGGGGTCAAGCTAAAAAGGTTAGTGAAGGACCTTCTTTTGAATCCAAGGCTCTGGAGACGATTACTTCTCAGATCCATAGGATAGCTATGGATGTAAAGCAGCTGAAGGAATCTGACGGAAAGGGGAAGAAGTAGGTTGAAAAGGTAATGAAGTGTGTAACATGTAGAGAGGGGGAACATGGGGTAGATAACTGCATCTATACCTGACCCGACGCATCGAGCGATACTGAATCCGAGGATGGGGAGACTGAGAATGTCTCTTTTATAAACTTCAAAAGGCCGGACCATCCCGGTTTCAGTTATGGCAACAAAGATGCAGTTGAGAATTCACATCAGCTGCATACTTCCTCCAAGACACCCCAAGCCTTCGAGAAAAGGGGAGGGCAGAGTCAATTAGTCAAAAACACCCCCTTCCAGTCAAACAAAGGAAACTTCCAGGGGCAAGTTAAATACCAAGGATCAGCCAAAGAGCAGGGACAGGACAAGGTTTCAAGCCAATCAGATGTGGTTGGACAATTGTTTGATTTTGTAAAAAGGCAGGACACGATCAATAACCAGCTAGCGCAGAGTGTGCTTTCAAATTCGGGTGTTTGGAACTCATTACAGGGCCAGATGGTGGATATGCAGACGCATCAATGCCAAATTGATCAGCAATTAGCTCAGATGGCCGAATTAATAAAGAATCCATCGGGCAAAATACTGTCCAACACTGAAACCGCAAAGAAGGCAGGGCTGTGATCAAGAAAGGTAGAGCTTGAGTTGCGAGTATGGATGCTGCAGGAGACTAAAAGTGAAGAACCTGAAGCGGTCGAGCTGGCGACACAAACTCCAACGCTCCTCAGGAGGCATCCTGAGTCTTTTATTTCCCTAGAATAGGATGTTATTTACTTTCATGCAAGATGAACATTATGAACATTTGGAATGTAATAAGGTCCGAGTCAGTGCATGCGCCACGTGCACTGACTCCTCTATTTTATGGGCCACCGTTCTGTTTTAGGAGCATTGATGAGCAATACTATCTGAGGCCAAGGCTTAACCTTAGGCTGATGATTTTTTACCCATCAATCGCCTTTTTCCTTCGCTTCGCCTTTGGGTTTTATCGAGTGTTTCTTTTCCTTAGGGCCTTGTATCGGGCGACCGTGCATCGGGAAGGTAACTCTTTTTCCTGACCGGATCGGGCGGCAGCTCAACCGGCGCACTGAACACACTCATATCGGGCGATGGTATTTTGGGCATCGCAACGGCCGTGATGGATGACATGCCTGGGCGGCGTGCACCAGTATCGTGCAAGATGAGTAATTACCCTTGTGACGACGGATGGACTGCCCATCTCGGGAATGACTTATCCCAACGGCCGACGCACGTCCCGGAATTACCCGTTTTACCCCCAGTTGGGATCACTATTTATAGCGTTGAGGTTTCACCGTGTCGGACTACTGCCTTTACTGTTCCACCTACCCGTATCGTACTGTGATTCCTTTCTTTTGCTCCCGTGTCGCGCAACCCTCTTATGCTCTCGTGTCGCGCATGACACTTAAGAAAGCAAAGGTATAGCCCGACAACCCTGTCATCCATGCTTGCCCGACACAACTTCATATCGCGTGCATCGTATCGGGCTTACCACTTCTTGTATCGCCCGACAGATGCATCGCGCGACACACCTTTAGCACGCACTCGCCCGATACGCCATATCATATCGGGCGATATCCGTGTCACCCATCCTTGTGCCGCCTCATTTGTTCTTGTTGTCAGGCGACACATTTTTCCTCCAAGAAGACCGTATCGGGCTCTTTCCTTCACACGACCGTATTGCCTGACACACTCATGTAGGGATACGGCTATGACGCGCGGTTTTTCTCCGTATCGTCCAGTTTTGTATCGCCTATATGTTTTTCTGACTGACGACACCCGGACCTCATATCGGGCATGAACCTACGGTGATTCCTTTGAAGGTTTCGTATCGCCCGATACGGTGGTGTCGGGTAGCTTTTGTATCGGGCCTAATTTTTATCGCGCGATCTGTTTTTTCTTTTAGTGCCGATATCGATTCTTTTTGTTTAGTCCACCTAATATCGGAACACATAAATGATTAATGAACTTGTTTATTGATGACAGATTTTTCCCATACAAAGCAGATCGTCGTTCGAGTTGACGAACACGACAGAAGGATCGACATTGAGGTAGCAGCTGAAACAACAATCGTCGGGCAGAAACGCCCGAACCTCGAAGCAGCTGGGCCATCAACTATCGAGAAGAGAGCAAGAACTAAAGAAGTTGCGGCTCCAACCACAGCTCCAACAGTAGTGGCAGAACCCCTGGAGCACACACCAGGAAGGTTCATGCCGAGAGATGACGAGCATGGACGCCGTTATGCAGAACTGGCGACCAATCTCTACAGGCCAAGTAGATTTTGCCACCAGTCTTCTTTCATTCAGCTGGGTATCTTTGAAAGACTAGAGAGCATCCTCACCGCGGCATGACTGAGGAAGATCTACCTCAGCCGTTCTGCCTCCTACACTGAACTCACGAAGGAGTTCATGTCGTCTCTCCTCTGAGTAAAGAATACTGCGGAGGAAAAAGAAGAATATGGCGGAGCAGACAGACTACAAGCACGGCTGTATAACTCGGAGCACGTCATCTCCGAAAATCTACTCAACAAGATCTTCTCTTCCAGCGAGGAGGAGGAGAAGTTGCTAAATAACGGTGAAAGGATCACCGAAGGAGACGGGTTCAACCCTTTTGATCTCTAAAAAAAGCTGACCGGCGAAACATCATTCAAGTCGGGAAGCAAGGTGGCGGCGGTGCACTCCTGTTTCTGGAGGATAGTGCACAAGCTGGTGGCGTGCTTGCTTTTCAGCAAAAATGAGTCCAGCAATATCTACACCGAAGAACTCCACATCGTGTGGCACATGATGGAGGGCAGAGTGATCAACCTGGGGCATTTTCTACTGAACAGGCTACACCCGATAAAGGATGCCACTAAAGAATACTGCATGGGTGGCATCGTCAACCTGATCGCGATTGGGTTTGGATACCTACGGGAGCCGCGCAGTCTTTCGAGGACGAGGGGCGACGACTTGATCGACCTCAAGTACCTCATGAGGACCAACATCATAAAGTTGGAGGGGCGAAGCTACTTCTACAAGTTCACAAGGACAAACACCCTCCTTCCACTCCCTCAATGCACCGCCTACGACGCAGAAAAGCTGGGGGTAGATACAGCTTATGCTGCCACCACCAGAATACAAGAAAGGGAAGCTGCAAGAGGAGAACCAATCCCTCTTGGCGCTCGGCAGGACAAATCTATCTTCAACAGCCCCTGCCGAACAGCCCACTGCTCCAGAGCAATCGACGACAACAGTTGGCAGCGCTACCGTCGCTTCTACTATACCAGCCACAATAACGACAACACCGGTCGTGGCTGAAGAAGAACCGGCGATCATTGAGGTCGCCGAGACAACGACGGGAGTTGTCACGAGAGAGACAACCATAGCTCCCGAAGATCCTGTGGTGCCTTCAGAGGCAGAAGAAGAAGCACAGCCGGACACCGATAATAGGGTGTTCGTCAAGATCCTCGAGATGGAGCTCGGAGTTGCACTGCTAACGCCGACACCGACGCCGATATCTCCTATAGCAGTTGCTGATGAGATCACCGATGATGTAGAGGTGGAGCAGCATCCGCCCACACCACGTCCTTCTCCGCCACGACAAGAAGGCGAGGCGAAAGCAGCCGCAAAAATGTTGACGCCTCACCCACCAACATCTACCTCGCAGACGATCGAGATAGGTTCTACCTCATCAGGTAGACCCTCACGCGAGGGAGGTATCGAGGGGACGAGAGGGAGATCTGTAGGAGCCCCTCCATCGCTCGGAAAATTGTTGGGGCATGAATTCGAGTACTTGTGGGAGGTAACAGAAAGCCACTCGACTACATTTACTTTTCTAACCCGCAAGTTTTCTTTTTTCCAGAAGAGGCTGAATGACTAGGAACAGGCACTGCTGACTCTAGTTGGACTTCTCGACCAACTAGAGGTATTCAATGTGATGCTTCAGCAGGCCCTCCAACGCCTTGATGTGATCGAGGAGAGGCTAAATAGGGGGGATGACCATCAGCGCCCAAGGCAGCCGAGAAGGTCTCTGTCGCCTCCTGAATCAGGCTCTCCACCCCCTTCGTCGGCAGCCTCGTCAGGATCATCGTCCTCTTCCTCCTCTAGTGGGCCCTCTACAACGCCCGAAAAAGAAACGACACATAAGTCTGCCACAGGGTCTCCAACAGGAGAAGAGAGCTCCCGAGGCATTGAAGACTTCGCTCCCTCCGCCTCCCTAAATGAAGTCGAAGACAACGACGAATCTGTCAGCATCGGGGAGGATTCTTCTGATGAATCGGAGGGAGAAAGAGGGGACATCTGCGCTGCCAACCAAAGACACCCCCCAGAGGAAGAAGCTCGATGGCAGATGCATTCTCTGTGCCGTCGGAGATACCTTCCTTCGAGATGGTGGACTTCGACAGAAGAGCCATCGGATACCTGACGATCAGGGACCAGAAGCTGCTGAATAAGGTCTTGAGGTCGCATGCTGATGAAGAAGAAGTCATCTAGAGTGACGACTATTTCTCAGTGCAACGGGGAGCGCTAAGAAGCATATTCCACTCTCCAGTCGTCGTTGGAAAGAAGTTGTTCAGGGTCCTACAAGGCGCAGTGATAGAGAACGTAGGCGTTAGGATAGGCCGACAGACGATCTACAATGCCACCCCAGCCTTGGCAAGAAGACTAATGAGGGGTTTGTATGAATCTACACAGGTGGCCAGTATGCTGAAGCACATTGAAGAGAACAACCCAAACCTGGTGTTGGCCCCCTACAAACATCGAAAGAATTGGTTCCTGTGCGTTGCTGACCTCCGCAGTCACAATGTTCAACTACTCAGCTACTGCAACAAAGAGGTCCCGCGCACAGGCAACACTTTCGTACACCTCGAAGACAAACTTCTAAGGCTACTCCCGCTGCGCCTCCACCGTGTTATCAAGAGTGGAATCCAACGCCACAACGGTGTCTGGAATTTCTTCACACTAAGGGACTTCCCCGTCCAAGAAGAAGAGGGAAGTGGAAACAGTGCCTTTATTGTCCTGCGAGCCATGGAGATGATACATGTCTTCAGATTCTTAAGACAACTCCAGAGCCAAAACTTCTACCAGCTCAGAAGCATATATGCACTGTTGCTGATCAAGGACAAGCGTTATTTCCTTGACGCGGGCATACCAGAGAGGCTGCTGGACAGTGACCTAGAAGACCCATCTTCGCAGCCCAGCAACACTCCTGAGAAGGAAACTGAGATAGAAAAAGACATGTACGGGGCAGGCAAGCAGTTAAAGATCCTGTGGGAAGTGCACGGATTTGAAGACCCTGCTTCGCCTGAAACATCAAAAGACTTGATCAACAACTTCGACCGCTTCTCGTACTCTACACTCACGCATGAGCAGGTTAATGAAATTCTTCTGAAGTTAGCCAATTCTACCCCGACAAACGTAATCTATGAGGCAGGCGATGTCATAGTCCCAGTTGATGACTTAAGGGACATGGTAAAGGATGGAGGATGCTTGGCAATATCTGTGGCGGCCACCTACATCCAAACGCTACAAACAAATTTTGAACATGCATACATTGCTCATCTAATGTTGTTCAACGACATCTGCCTCACCGATGAAACATGAGCAAAGCAATCTTTTCTGGCAGAGTTGGAGCGCAGGGTTCCACGCACAATCTTCCTGCCCATCCTGCATTACAATCACTGGACGCTCCTGACGGTGTACACTTGCCAACGAGCAGGAATCTTCTACAACAACTCGGACAACAACAAAGACCATCTGGTGCAGTGTACATCTACAGTGTTGACCTCCCTCGAGCGCCTAGTACGAAAATACTACAAGGACGTGGCGGCACTAATACAACCATTCCTAGACACAGCATCAAGCAAATGGCACGAGCTTCAGTTCTGCCACCGCAGTCCACAACAGATTCCCTTATCCAATGACTGCGGCATATTCATGCTGGAATGGATATCGAATGAAGCGACGCCTGTCCAGCTCCACCACATTGATTACCACAGCAAACGAGGAGAATATGTGTGGGAGCTTCTATCCGGTGCAGGCACGCTCACCAACTAACCCTCACTGGGTTAACATTACCCTACCTTATCCACTTCACAACTCTGGGACAGAGTATGGAGTAAGTTGGGGGGGGGTACCATGTACCAGTGAGGGAGGTACAAAAATTCAAAAAAAAAATCTTTTCTTCCAACTCCGCCCCTTTTGTCCTTCTTGTTCTTTTTCTTTTTCTTCAATATGTGTACATACAAAAATTTTGCTAAAAATTTTGAATTTTTTTTTGTTTATTTTATCTCCATACATATGTACAAAGACACTATATAGTAAAAACCTGATACGACTTCTTGCCAGTTTGTTTTCTATGTGCATAAGAAGAAGCAAGTTTTGTTATGTCTTTATGATAATGCTGCCTCAAACAACAAAAGACTTCGACCTTCCATGCCAAAAATTTCAAAAAATAATCTTACAACAGCTAAGAGACGTGTATGCAGAAGGAAAAAGCTGCCCAAACAGCAAAAATTTCTCTTGTTTTCCCTTACCCAACAAAATCCCAAAAAGAGAGAATAGCCTTATGAGAGTGAATAAAAGCATGATAGTTGTGCCAAATGAAAAGAAAGAAAAAAAATACATATACACACTTGTTTTCCAAAAGTACCCATCTTTAGGCATGGTAGATCCGGGGCAGTGGTACGTAGGATGTGAAATCACTGCTCTAAAGCCAACTGGATTGGACTGCAGGGACCACTTGCCCGTTAACGGACCCTTACCTAGATGGACTGATGGAAAACAAGGAAAACCCAAAAAGCCTTAAGCCTACCCAAGCACACAACTTTCTGCCCCCAAAAGCTGTTTGGTGTGAAAGCTAACTTCGAAATCATGCACCAAAGTCTCGTTGAAGCTGTAGAGAAAATTTGTGCTTATATAAGGCAGGAGAAATAAAGTCTGTTGTTCATGGTCGGGCTGTATTGTCAGTAAGACATCTCAATGCTCGCTCAAACCCATGGTCTGAAAACTATACCGGTCAAGAAGAAGCATCACAAAACAAAGTATAAAGATGGATTGAGGACAATCAAAATGCTAAGTTTGGGGGAGTTGATAACACCAAATTTTGTGATGTTTTTGGCCCTTATTTTGTTATCAAAACTTCCCTTTTAAACCGTTTTCCTCTCTTTTATATATTTTTTTGAATAAATAGGCCTCGCTATGCTCTTAACTCAATTTTATCATCTTTTGCAGAGTTTTCCCCGATTTTTAACTCATTTATCAACAAAAAGGCCCGTCCCGGCCCATAAATGTGTTCCACCTGCATCAGCCTTCCTACCAACCAATCGTCTGATTCGCTCACTGCCCGACAGGATAGCACAATATACTGCCGCGCGACACGAGTGTGTTGCGCAAGAGGAAGCGGACAGGCGATACGCCGTTTACCCGATAGGGAGCCAAACTCGCCACGACTACCGAAGCGTGTCGGGCGATACAGGCCACCCACCGGCAGGCGCCACTTGTCACGATGACCGACATCCTGACATCCTTGTGCCGGGTGACATGCATATCGGGCATCCCTGAAGCCGCAATAATGGAGCTGAAGGAGGGCACGTGGCGTCTGGAGCACCATAACTTCCATAACTTCCTCCAACCGATGCCTATAAATAGCAGCTACAGGACTCCGATGGGACGGGTCGGAACCCTGCGCAAGCCAACTCAGGAAAGGAGCTAGCGTATCGTGCCTCAGAGGTGTGTCGGGCGATTCTAGGTGAGCACTTCCCCATCCCGAGAGGGAGGGAATGGTTCACTTAGGGTCGTCCCGGACACCAATGCAGGCCGATATTGGTCAACAACGATACACGATATAAGTAACCGATACTGGAAGCAACACTCTAGCCTGACACGATACCGAACCCCGATACGCATCACCGGTCACGGCGTGTCGCCCGAGAGGGTGCCGCCCGACACGATCATATCGAGCAAGGGCACCCCGCACGATACGTCCGCCCGTCATTAGCGTGTCGCCCGAGAGGGTGTACCGCCCGACACAGGCGTATCGGAAAAGGCCCCTGCCCGGTATCGAGCTGGAGGATCTGCTACTGCCTGTCGCCCTTCTATATCAAGAAGGCGACATTTATCTTTACTTAATTCATTCATTTACTTCCTTTCCTTATGCAATGTAATCAGACCTTTATATGTTAATGTAATTAGAAGAGTTTAGCTATCTGCTGCTTTATGTTTGGTACCTTTGTTGGATGATCTCTATGTTTAACATCTGAACTCTAGCTTGTACGCTTGGATCGCGTTTTGATTAGCTACCGAATCGTGTTTTCCCGCTGTAACAGCCTCGAGAGAGGTGTTGTGGCTCTAGTGTTTGGTCTGATACTGGAGTACGAGAGTGCCCAGGATCGGAGTTGCTTTAGTGACCTTTCCTCTCTAACTTAAGTCCAGCAACCTCGAGAGGGGTGTTGATGCTTGGTTAGAGGTACCCACTTTGAGAGGAGGGGTAGAGGATGTTTCTGCTGCCACTTGTTTTACCGAAGCTTTCTCCTTCGTTCCTTACTATAGCAATAGTGCTATCTCTCTGTTTCTATTGCACGAAAACCCCTAAAAACTGATAAATGTTTAAAACCTTTAATTTTCCTCGTAGCTCCAGTTGGAGATAGATTTTTTTGTTTTATCAGTCTTATCATGTTGTTCCCGTTGGGAATTTTACCATCTCCTTGCCCTTGCCAGAGTGTAACGTGTCGATTCAGCATTCTCAACACTACCACTTTGTCCCTGTGTTCGACCCCGTATATCTACTTCGACCCCGTAAACAAAGTTGCGGGGGCCTAGAAGGTTTGGGTTATAAATTTAAAAGTCTGACTACTTCAAATTCGCCTCCACTTTTCGGACGCACGATTTAGGCCGGTCAAAACCCAAGTCCCATGCCTATAAGTACTAGCCCTTACCTCCATGAAAATGATCATTTTCACTATGCAACCAGGCTTCCACAATGCATATTCACCATACGCCTCTAGTTTTTCATTGGTCATTTTCATCAATTTATTGATCCAGTCAACCGATAAAGTATCCACCTCCACCCAGACTCTAAGGCCTTAAAAACAGAAAAGGCTAGGTTGGTGACATATCCGTTGATAGTGGTTTTCATCCATTGACCCACCTTATCTGCCCTCATAGGGATAAGTCTGAGCCACAAAGAAAGATACCAATGACCAACAAGTCAACCTCTGAAGGACATCAAAGAGTATACCTTTCGACTCCATTAACCGCCATTATCTCTAAGCTTGAAGACCGGCAACCACACACCATGATTGTGCCTCCATATTCTACTATGACGCTGGCTTTCTCCCTCTCCTTTCCTATTATACTTGTTACTATTAACATGAACAAGCAGTCCTTGGCTAGGGTGTGGGGAATAGCCATACCACCTTTTTTTTCTTTTTGCAACATCTACTCTTGTATGAATGATGCTATGTTTTGAATCAAACATTTTATGCTTACAAATCTAATTTGGACGATTGTTTACATGTTTATCAGATCTTGGATGTAGAGAACTTCATATCTAAGATCTAGGATATTGTTTGCTTCATGTGTAATCCTTGATGATAACTTCAGATAGGTTTTCTCTAAGATGATGGGTACATGACCTCTATGTAACGTGATGTCAGGATTAAAGTAATACTTGTGTGGGTTTAATCATATTTTTTAAATGGTGGTTTTATCCAACCTCACACATGTATGTTTTTGCTTATTATGATGCAGTTAGAGAGTGAAAATAGGCAGATATGGTGGAACTCATCCACCCTTGTGTTTTCATCATGTGATACTTGTAATTCTAATCCAATCTATTTAATATTGCAATTTAGATTAATCAATCAGATCTAACTTTTATGGTAAATAATAGTTCTTGTTCAATTATTTTGATCAGAATGTTCGTAAATACGACCTCATTTGAGTTTGATCCTAAACTATACTATGATAAGATCCATCATCTTGTGGGTGGGATTGTTATACACTTAGTTAAGGTAAAAAAGGTTAAACTTATATATCATGGTGAATGCATATGTGAAAAAACTCATGCATTTAGAGCTCCACAAGTTGTATAGTTTTGTTAAGAAAACATCACCTCCACCTACTATTTGAAAAAACCAAAGCCTTCATACCTATACCCTTCCATGACATAGGTTTTTACCTTCTTCAAGAAACATCGCTCGATGGTACTGTTTGGTCATTCTTACCACATAATTCTTCTTCCAATAGTTCACGACTTTGCATCTAAGACTTTTAGAACTTTTAGCCAAATTTGTAATCTCACACCTGATTGCACCTAAGAGTCAATCACATGTATCACTATGTGGTTTCATGATGCTCGAATCATGTGTGAACACTTCATATATGCCTCTAGTGTTGGTAGAACTCCTATCATTTATTGATCTTTTGGTTAGAACAACTCCGACCAATAGATATGCATCATTGAATGTGTGATTTCATGATTACTTTCCCCATGTAACTTCTACAAATACACCTTGGTATAATGTTGTGAAACCAATGGATTTAAGTTCCCTTTCAGATATTAGATTCCTCTTGAGACCAAGGACATATCAAACCCCTTATAATGTGTGACTTGTTCCATTGTACATCTTGAATTTAGCTATTCTAATTATGTTAACTTAGTAGAGTTTATCATTAGTTGGTGAATAATTCTAAGCACTTGATGTATATAAAATCCATAAATATCCAACTATTGCAAGTATGCAATCTATAACAACAAGTAAATCTGAATATTCTTCTGCTAACGAGCAAACTTCACTTTTTAAATCCTTCAACTTTGGAGAATCTTTTAATATATGACCTCCTCATCACATATATAGCTTGTGTGTTTTCCCTCACCCTTCCAATTCTTCTTCCTATGAGCTTTGATTTTTTGTCATCTATGACATCCAAAGCATCAGACACCTAAAGAGGAAGATTTCGATGGTTTTTTTCCAAGACTCTTCCTATAGCTAATATGCAATTTCCCTTGTTAAAATTCAATGTAGTTTTTCTAAATAGAATATTTATCACCAATTGCTTTTTGATAGTGATAGAGGTGAAACTCTGAGTTATACCTATCAAACCCTTGTGGGTTGGTCATTGCAGATTTGGGTCTCACGGGTGCGAGTCAAAAAAGTTCCAGCATTAAATGAATGGTACAATAGAACACCCAAACCCGACCTGCTCATGTAATGTGTATAATAAAAAATATGTTTCGAGTTGTTTCTCAAAAACAAGAATGTTTCATTTATGAATTTTAGTGAAAGCATGGGATAGTGAGAGAAACCATTCACTATGTTTGATGTCAAACACAATATACTATCCATTGTTTTATTTGGAAATAGGTAAATATATTGCCAAAAGGAGCGTGTACAAGAAGGAACTGCAAAAATGCAAAAGTATACATGGGGTATCTAAATATAAAAGCCCATGTATAGTTTGGATCACTCAGAGAGGCCTAAGGCTAGTCCATCACTGGACTTCATCTTGAGTAACAAAAAATTAGTAATCTTAACGATTAGTGCCTCTTCATTACAACAGGCTCTCCCATGTGTTTTGTTGTTCCTCTCCTCCCAAAAAAAAAAACCAAACACTTGCTAAGCAAAGTCCCTCAAAAGAAATCTTGGTTTTGTTGTGGAGAAATGATAGCATCTTGGTGATGGTGTCCTCAAGTTTGGGTTCGATCAGCAAACCCCACTTGTTCTTTAGACATACCGTTATCCATATTCTCAGAAAGTAGTCACATGAGCTAAAAAGATGAGTATGGCTCTCATGATCCTTCCTGCAAAGAAGGCAAATAGGATTAACTTGTAAACCCCAACTGATAAGTCTATCCTTGGTTGGAAGTTTTTGGAGAATAGCCTTGTACAAGGTGGTGCTCCACTTTGGCATATGGTAGGAATTCCAGAGAAGCTTGGACCATGGTACATCAGTCCCCGTATTGGTGTTGATCCATGGTGTCACCTATGGGTTAGAAAGGTAGGTGACATCAATGCCATGAACACTATAAGCAGACTGAACATTCACCCATTGCTTGCACATGTTCTTCCTCATTTTAGATGCCTGACTATCCCAACCCTCAGGAATGTTGGAGTATCTCTTAATCATCCATTGGGACCAATATCCCTATCTTTGATGAACTTATCCATCCTCCTTCTTTGTCCTTGTTCAATAATCAGCGCTGGGTGTAGCAGATTTAGACCTCCTTTAGAAAATGGCTTTGCTATGGTGTCCCAGGAAACAACATGCCCCCTTCCGACCCATATGAAATTCATGGTGGTTTTTCTCATACTCTCAGCAATCGGATTGGGGATTTCACACACCTCACTCCAAAACCTTATCATGCTCTAGAGTACAGTCTTAACGAGAACAAGTCGAATTGTCATTGAGATGTGAATGGCTGCCCAACCTTTAATCTTTGTTCTTAAACTATCAAGGCATTGATTGAAATCTATAGACGACCCTTTCCCACCTGCAATCAGTGCACCCAGGTATCTTATGGGTAAATGACCAAGCTTCAGACCTGAAGCATTCCTGATTCTACCTCTACGTGAATCTCATGATTTTGAAAGGTAAATTCTAGACTTGATGGTGTTGATGTAAAGTCCAATGAAATTTCCAAATCTAATCATAACTTTCTTGAACTCATTCAGTCTTTTAGTGTGCCCTATTGAGAACAAAATTACATCATCAGCGAACACAAGTTGTGTGTTCACTTTAACTCCCTCTATCTTGTACAGTTTGATCTTGCCTCTCTCTTCTGTAGCAGTTATCATATTTGTGAGGCATTCCATTACTATGGTGAACCGAAGGGGGGAGATTGGGTCTCCCTGTTTGATGCCATTGGAGGCTTGGAACAGCCCCACAGGACCTCCATTCACAAGAATGGAGAACAACGTGGTTTTGATGTACTAGTTAATCAACTATATCCATCTTTCACAGAATCCCATTGACCTCATGATGGCCCACATCGCAACCCAGCAAACATGGTCATACACCTTTGTAAGGTCGACCTTAAAGCAAGCTTTGGCATTGGTTCTACTGATCTTGAAGCCTGTGAGGAATTCTACTGCCAATAGAGTACTGCCACAGATTATGTGCCCTTTCACAAAAGCACTTTGTTCTTTGGATATAATCATGGGCAGAATCTCCTTTAGTTGACCTGCAAGGACTTTAGATATAATTTTATATTAAACAGTACAACAAGCGATGGGTCTATAATTAGCTATGCTCTCGATCTCCTTCTTCTTAGGGGTGAGTTTAATAAATGCATGGTTAGCAACACGGACCATGCTATGTCCATTATATATCCACCTAACTTCTTCAATAATATCGCCTTTGATTATATCCCACATGGATTGGTAGAATTTTTTATTCGTCCCATCAGGGCCAGGAGCCTTTGTAGGGTTTATAGAGAAGACTGCCTTCTTCACTTCTTATTCTCATACATATCTACACAAAGCTTCATTCATTGAGTCATCAATTCTTTTGGTTGGTAGTAGGTCCCTGTAGTTATTACTATATGTCTTCTCCTGGTTATACAACTTGGAGAAGTCGTCGATTGCATTTTGTGCAATCTCCTCTCTACTGGTCACCACCTGCCCTTGTTCATTTATCATCTCATTAATAGCTTCCCTCATCTCTTTCTTCTTTATGGTCGAGTGGTACACCTTAGTGTTCTTGTCATCATCTTTCAACCAGTCCATCCTGCTTCTTTGCCAGTAGTACACTTCTTCTGCCTTTCTCAACTGTCGAAGCTTTCTCTCCGTAACCTCCTCCAAATGGATGAACTGCTAATTCAGGGGTTCACTTTAGATCTTTTCCATGGAAACGTTATAGTTACCTGCGGCTTCTGTCAGTAAGTTCTTGAGGTAGGCTTTCTCCCTACTCCATTTCTTGAGGGCTCGTTTGGTGTTTGGAATCTTCTTGACAGCTTTGTATAACGCATTACCTTCTACATTGATGTCCCAACTTGCTTTGAAAACTTCCTTGAACCCTGACCATTCACACCACCAATTAGAAAACCAGAAGGGTCTTTATACATGAGGTTTATTAATCAAATAAAGCTTCATCTAATAATGATCACTTAGAGGGTCTGAACCCAATTTAATGAAGGAATTTGACCATTGATTGAGCCATGGTTTGTTGACTAGGGTTTTATCTATAGCACTATCAATTCTTTTCCTTGGCTTCTGTTTGTTGGACCAGGTGGTTTTCTCCCCTACCTTGTTCAGTTTAATCAACCCTGCATACTCCACAATGTTATTAAATTCTACCAAAACCCTTTTGGGTACCCTCAGTCCTCCATGATTCTCATTTGCTCTTCTTATGTTGTTGAAGTCCCCTATGACGAGCCAAGGGACGCTATTTTGTGCAATTTCTTTTATCGTCTCCCACATACTTCCCCTATCTGCTTCCAATCTTTCTCCATATATGCCAGACAGGATGAAGGAGTAGCCTTCTCGATTGCAGTACGAGACAGTGATCACTTGGTCAGTGATGTTAATCGTATCCACTTTCCACACATTAGTGTTCCATCCTACTGCAATCCGCCCACCCTCTCTTTGCTCTAGGTTAGAAATAGAGCTCCAACCTTGAGAAAATAGAGTTTGGATTCTTTCCTTGACATCTCTTCTAATTCTAACTTCTAGACATAGAACTAGAGAGACATCCACTCCAGCTACGGCCTTCCGTAGTTCCCTCTGACTCCCTGCTAGGGAGGCCCCTCACAGATTCCAGGCGAGGATGGACATTATATCATTTTCCCATTCCCATCTCACATCTTCAAGGCGGGTGGTCCTCTTGCTATTCTTTACTGCACTTTAGTATTTCTAGGGCTCCTGCTTTGGGCTTTGGATGAACTTCATGGGTCATTGTCACCTACCTGGTCAAGAACAACAAAGGGATTATCATCCTTAGGAGCTCCTGAATTGTTGGTGTTGCTAGTGTTAGCCTCTGTCCTTCTTTTCACCCCAGATATGTCTTATTTGTTGGTGTTGGCTTCAATAGGGATTTCACCCTCTTCAATCACCACCATCTCCTGGACAATCTCGACTTCTTCTCTCGGGAAAGTGCCCTTTGTAGTCACCTTAGTGTTGGCATCACTGTTGGTAGTCGGTGTCTCTCCTATGTCAACATCTACTACTTTCTCCTTTCCTTTCCTAGCCGCAGTTGATGGTCTAGACTTAGCTGTCCTTTTGGCCATGCCCCTGGCTTGTTCATAAACAATAGGGGGTTCCTGGAAGGCATTCTTACTTCTTTCTCCAGGACATTAACCAGTGTCGTGCCCAAAAACTTTGCATTGATCACATCTATCTAGTAGGGCTTCATATTTGATACGAACTTCCCACTCATATCCATTTGGGAGTTCCACCATGACCTCTGCGGGTGGTTCTTTGTCCACAGATAGATCAATGCAGAAACAAGCACACCCCTGCACAGATCCGTTCGACCTTACTCTAGGGACTCCAATGGTGTGGGCGATGACCGCAATGGCACGCGCCGTCTAGTGCTTCCCCACATCCGGTAGCGAGACCCAGATCGGCAATGTGGTGAGAGCAGCTCTTTGAGTATCGGCTTGTGGAGTCCACTTGCAAACTAGCATGAGTTGATCATCGAAAAACCATGGCCCTCTAAGCATCGCTCCATTCAGGTCAGCTTCACTAGCAAATCATGTGAGAAAGAGACCTCCATCCAAAGTGAAGACCTCCAGCTCCCCCTTTGTCCACCATTTTCTGATTGTCCACCATTTAGTTTTTGGGGGTGGCTTTTTTTCCAAGGATCATGACAATGGTGGAAAACCGATGGTAATCCTCCATTTCCTCCATAATGGGGTCATTAAACTGAGTCCACATGCATTTATCGCCCTCCCTATGGAACGACACCTTCGGATCCGTCGCCACCGCGCCTCAGAGCTTGGGTGGTTGACCCGCTACTGATTTTACCCAGTCGCGACCCACTGTAACATCGACTGAAGGAGAGAACCAGTCATTCTCATCAATCACAGCACTAGAGGTAACAGAAGGGGTGGAGGCAGAAGGGGGTAGGGAGCCCCCAATCACCATTGCTTTGGCTAACCTAGCGGGTGTTGTGACCAAAGATTAATCCTCTGAAAAACTTTCAATTTTCTAATATACTACCCATTGTTTTTCTTAAACATAAAATTGTAAGAAAAAAGAAAATAGCCAAATGTTGTAATGAAAAACTAAAAAAATGATATACATGCTGCAAATACCATAAT
Source organism: Alisma plantago-aquatica (assembly GCA_963693085.1). Lineage (NCBI taxonomy): Eukaryota > Viridiplantae > Streptophyta > Magnoliopsida > Alismatales > Alismataceae > Alisma > Alisma plantago-aquatica. Next base: position 1,544,290,966 of record OY856410.1, read on the forward strand.
ATATCACTAAAACAACACTAGTTTTCATCTAACATTAGAAATTACTAATATAGCATGTTCTTATGGTAATATACTGCACAAAATGAACATAAAAAGAATATGATTGATGCACATATATAAAACATGCAACGTAATTAATATATGTTTATGAACATAAATTAGGATGTAGAACACAACTACTTCGTTTCCATTAGAATAAAAATTTAACAAGACATATTAAATATGGTTTTTAGGCTTTGTCTTTTTACACTATATACATTACACATCATTCATTTTATTTGCTTTATGAATGTGTGGGTGTGGCATGCCTTGAGAGTTATACATTTATTAAAATCATTATAAAATATTTACCTTAGTTTGTCGGGTCACTCGTAGGTGCCCTTAGATCACCTGTGAAACCCGCTAAGTAAACGGTTGGGTATGGTTTGGGTGATTTCTAGCATTTGAAAATTTTCATCACCTAAACCTAATTTAAATAGGTCGACCCGTGGGTGCCCACAGATTTGGACCCAATTTGACATGTCTACTCTGAGTACAACTTTATGATCTCCTCCTCCACTAGTTGTGTGCCAATTTTTTTTTGAAAATGTTGGCCCTCTTCCATACACAACTTGTATAATAGGATTTTTAGCACCCATCTATTTGTAATTTCCATATATCATTATTCTAAAACTTTTCAATTATCTTTGGTGACTCTTCATTGATCATGATTGTAACCTCAATAGAAAGACTTAGATGAATCATACTAACTACCTTGTACTCCATCATCATCATCCAATCTCCATCAATATCTTTTTTGACTTCTCTTCTTCAAGCACTTCAATTATCCCTTGTTGTAATACAATATATTTCACATGCTTTGCCACACAATGAAATTAGTTTTACAACCATGTGCCATATAAAATCTTGTAAGATACATGCTATAGATGGAATTGGGGATTTACATCAAAGTAGAAGGCAAGCAGGAAGCAAGTTGTGTCGCTACTCCTTTCGGGATTGCTAAACCAATCCTTTGAAACACTACATCCGTACACTTGGGAGTCATAACATTACTATTCATTACTTTTTGGACTCTCTTCAGAAGCTCCATAGCCTCTGGTGATAAGAATCTAAAAGTATCAAATCCAAAAGGGATAAAGGTGGGTTGATTGTCAATACATGCTTTCTCATACTTGACCATTATATCTGAGATAGTTTTAAGGTTAGCATGTCATGTTGTAAAAGCACTACTTCTAAACCCACCAGTAGAGAAACTCATGTTATATCTACACATGCACATATCCCTCTGACCCATCCAAAAGTTAAAACATCAGTAGGTCTAAGTCTCAATCTCCCCTCTTGTAGATTTGTCAAAATGTTCACAAGTGCCTCTTTCTTAGCAGCAACACCTGCATGTCTGAGTATCAAAGATTTCATCTCTTACAAGATCATACATGTATTTAAAACCTGGAAGCTCCCTGCAATAAACAGTGTGCTCCCCAAAAGTGTCCAAACATACCTTACGACAAACTAGACATATCTCATCAACTGAAAATAAAGGAATCATAAGGTAATATCATATGATAGGGTGATACTCTACTGGTGATGTATGCAGGACAAGGCCATCAATGAAAATAGCATGGAGAAAATCTTGAGCATGATCAGCTTGTAGACATCTAAAAATTTCCTTATGTCTAACGATTATGTCAAACTTAACTTCCATGTCCTCAATTACTTTGTTAAAAAGGGCACTCGCAAAGACATTTTGAGCCTTTGGGCGAATGATGTCCTTGTTAGAAAAGAAACTAAGGTCAAAAAAAGGAATCGTGACACGAAGACAATCTAAGCTAATCAAAGTCATAGTCCATACCATGAATCATGCTACCTCATAAGATATGATCCTGAAGTGACCAAGATTGAACTATAGATGTTACAAAAGTGTACGAGGAAGCCTCGACTACTGAATATAGTCTCAAGACACCAAGTCGAATGGGCAATGAAGCTGCCCTCCGTTGGAGGTTCCTGGAAAAAGGACCTCAACAAATTAAAATGTCTTCAATAGATCCCCATAAACCTCTATCAGACCATGTTGTTGCATCCTCCATGTACATCTGTTGGAAAGTCCTCCAGCCGAACAAAAGTTTGGCAATGCCCATACAAGATTGGAGCTTAAGGAGCTTACTTTAGGGATCAGCCAAATGAGGAAGAAGATGCATGAGCTCAAAAGCTTTGGAAGCCCTTTCCATAGTCAATCCTTTAATAAAATGTTGGTCTCTACTAACAATTCCTCCAAGCAGCTTCACTCCCTGTAAAGACCTCCCAATAGCCAATCCTTTTCAATTTGATGACCCCCATGGTAGTAGTTGTGACCACCATGCTTTACATACAAGTGATTCTCGTCAATTGTCTCGCAACAAGCACGCTCTAATACCACTCAAATAATTTGTAGAATGTCCAAACCTAAGCCTTCACAAAGAAAAAGAATACTAACATGACCGGCATAACTAATAACCACTAAGAAAATATCCAATAAGGTAACATATTTTACTAAGAAGACCGTAAATTCTATTAAGCAGCTTTAAGAAAACTACAAAGATTTGTCACTGCCTAACAATCCTCACGTCTTCTGATAGAATTTTGTACCCACCGTCATTCTCCCTCCTTTTTAGCTATGTTTTTTGCTTTTCCTTTTTGGCCGCCATATTATTGATTTTCAGTGTTATTTATGGAATCTACACAGGACCAGATAAGGCTAAAGGAGACAAAAGACTAGATAAGAGACAAGGAAACAACAAGATTATAGAAAAGGATAATGAGAACACAACACCAAACTATATGAAGATGGAAGGAGAGGAATGTTAAAGAATATCTTGAACTCCAAGTATATTAGCAGTATAAACTTTTGTCATAAAATAATACAATATTTATTATTTAAAAAAAAAGATAAGAGACGTTATCTGAAAACATCCGTCAAGGTATAAAAGAATAAGTGACGTCCATTCTCTTTTTAGTTTACCTACGAGAGATGTGTTCCTTTTGAAGAGGATCCAAGAAGCTTCGTAGGTCGACCTACAAGAGATTCGTTCTGCATGCTACACAGGCTGCTGGGCACCGGTTTCTCAATTCAGCAATGATATCTTCGAATGCTCGGCCTTTCTTGGCGGATGCAACAAGCAAAGATCCATACGATCTGGGTGGTGGCACATGGGTGTTTGGCCACCGCCCGACCGAACTATTGCTGGCATTGATATGTATGTGGTGTTTTCTTTTTTGTCTCGTCGCTTGTTTCGACGGGAAAGAAATAAAGCCATTGCTATATTAAAATCCAAGGGAAAAAAATCGGTGATAGCAAATGGCTCTGATACTATTTGCATTAATTTCAGTAAGGTGAACTTAATTAAACTGCCTCACCATACGCGTGTGTATTCAAATATCCAATGGATATGAATCCATATATAATTAGGAGGGAAATGCCTAAGCTACACTGTGGGATAAAAATATTTGTCTTCTGGTTTGAAATACAACAGAAAACATAACATGAACCATATGAAGTTCCAACATTTACGACATCATAAACAATTAAGCAAAGGTCCAATGGCTACAATGGCGGATCTAGAAAATCATAATAGGGGGTGAGTCAAATTATGAACGAATTTGATATTTTTGACACTATTGTTTGTTAGAAAAATTGTGATCAACCGACTAATAAGCACCCGCAATGAGTACGTCTTATTAACCTGGTCTTAAATTTTTTGTATTATACTCCTGAATTAGTTCTCAAAGTCAAAGACAAGATAAATTATTCGGGTTAAATTTAAACATAAATATGAGCTTTTATTTCTACAATTGTATTCACATCATATGTTAAACACCTTACTCGTAGAGTTAAAAAATTATTTCTTCACTTTTTATTGTTGTGTAAATTTTAGGAAATATTGTATAAAGCTTATCTGGAATAATTAAACATCCATGTGGAAATATTAAACAAAATTGAAGGCGACGAGTCGCCAGAAAAGAAAAAAGATGCATAAATAGATAGAATATTAACACATATTAGATATATATTTTTATAAGCATGGTATTAGTTTATTAGTTGACCAATCAGGACCACACCTTTGATTTCAACGTCACAAAGATTAATCGGTGTCTATGATATCATCATATAAGAATAACCAAAGTTTTTATTGCATCAATTTATAGTTTATAACAAATCTATTGCTTTTCATTGGACACTATAACCTACATATCTATAAGATATGTCTTGGATCGTTATACTTGAACTTTTAATAATACATCTTACAGGAATAGAGGCATGTCCAACTATTGTGGTGGCAGACGAACCATAGGTTGAGAACACAGAGAGAGTCTTGGATGGAGTACCACTCATTTGGTCCATGACAATGGCAAATTTATTTTCCAAGCTCCATGTTTTTCTACAAACTGCTTGCTTCCGATCTTACAAATGCTTCTGGTCTCAACAGGTAGATCTTGTAGGAAAGAAGATGGTGGTGTATAAAACTTTGAATATCTAAATCTACAGTTTGCAGTGACTGTCTGTCTGGCTTCTTGTGGTTCGGGGATCTGCGCTGCCGAACAAAAGTAGTTGCAGGGTTCCAGTCTGTATTAATTGTCTTATTGATTGAATTGCTAATCTCCGGTTTTAAGTCTTCCTAGCCTCACAGTCGGTTTCTCGTACTTCAAACATTAATGCTATTTTTAAAAGTGGTAACTAACACATATGGTTAATATTGGCATTTATTGATTTGATATTCTATATTTTAGTCATCGTAGCATGGCAGTCCGTTACTTCAACGCTAAACATAAATGCTATCTCATTCTTTAAACGGGTAACTAATGAGAGCTACGCTACCGACACCCACCCCTACCTTCGGGCTCCCACCCGGTTCTTAGATGTTGTGCCCCACTACCTGCAATACCTGCAACAACAGTCAGAAGCAATTAAAGTAATAAAGGCTGAGAGAAATAGAAGAGAGAGAAAATGTTTTTGTCCATAACTTTCAATCCGGAACGTATTTTTCGACGAAATAAATTGCATTAGAATCCTTGTAGAAAATACTTTCCAATGAGACTAATGTTGATATATTTTAAAATAATGATATTACGCGAAAAACATAGTACCATATATTAAGATACCATACACATATTCTGGGTACAGACGTACAGTACTCGTGAGTACTATACTTTTGAATGAAGGAGGATCAACAATACTCAAGAGTAATGTACTTATGGATCCATAAGTACTGTATCCACTTGTTAATACTCAAGCATAAGCATAGTACCTACCAAATTACAAAACCAAGCATAATCGTATAACTGATGTAGAAGTATAAGTATAGTACTTTCAGAATCGCATAGCAATATTAGTCATTTGGACAATTTCTTTTACAGAATACAGACATAAGTTAAGTACCTACTTGTTAATGACCTCAAAAGTATAATGCACATCAGATCAAAAATCACGTATAAAATGCAACCATAAGTATTGTACCCACATGTTAATTTCAACTCAGTTACTAACGCATAAGTACAGTACCTAACAAATTATAAATCAAGCATAATTATATAACTGGTCTAGAATCATAAGTACAGTACCTACGAATTGTCATAGCAACATTTGTCATCTGGACAATTTTTTTTACAAAATGCAGACATAAGTTGAGTACCCACTTGTTAATGATCTCAAAAGTACAATGTACATCAGATCATAAATCAGCTATAAAATGCAACCACAAGTACTATACTCACTTGTTAATTTCAACTCATTTACTCAAACATAAGTATAGTATCTAATAAATTACAAAATCAAGCATAATTGTATAACTAGTCCAGAAACATAAGCACAAGACCTACAAAATCTCATAGAAACATTGGTCATGTAGACAAATATTTATTTCAAAATGCAGACATAAGTTGAACACCTACTTGTTAATGATCTCAAAAGTACAATTCACATCAGCTCAAAAGATCAGCTATAAGATGCATCCATAAGTACAGTACTCACGAGTATTGTTGATCCTTCTTCATTCAAAAGTACAGTACTCACGAGTATTGTACGTCTGTACCCAAAACATGTGTATGGTATCCTAATATATTGTACTATGATTCTCGTGTATTATCATTATTTCAAAAATATTAATATTAGTCTCGTTGAAAAGTATTTTCTACAAGGATTCTAATGCAATTTATTTCATCGAAAAATACGCTCTGGATTTAAAGTTATGGACAAAAATATTTTCTCTCTCTTTTATTTTCCTCATCATTTATTGTTTTAATTGCTGCTGACAGCAGCGCAGCATGTAGTTGGCGCAGCATAGGCCAGTCCCGAGGGCCGGGTAGGCTCCCGGGGATATGACCGGTTATACGTAGAATTTTCCAATGTTTATGGTTAAATGTGACCCCCCAACTACGCCGGGAGATAGAAGCAGACTGCCGCCATGAAAGCAATGCGAGTTATGAACTTCCACCGTGTTCACCTGTACCATGAACGGTCATGACATATTCATATATTTGAATCTACAGGGAATTGAAGGTTTCGGAGGCACCTACCATCGCAATCCTTCCAGAAACAGCATCACCATTCTTGCACATAATTCTACCGCCAACAGCGCAGACGGTCTGCTGGACATTATTCTACTCAGCCAACACAATGTTGGTATGGCTGCTCTGCCAACAGGACATTGCTGCTTGTGTGTTGAGACATTAGCCCCTTCATCCTAACCAAATTTTAGGTTGTCCGCTGACATGTGGTGTCCAGACACAGGGACAAGCAATATGAGGCTCCCCTCCTTACATTCTTGTCAGACAACTTGTGGAGCAACTAGTCCTTGTCGTGCTGCATTTTTCATGATGTTTCCATAACCCAAGCTTGTCTCCCCACAAGAATGGCAGAGATACAATGAAGCTCTCCGCAAATAGAAAATGACAAGGAAGCAAGCTCTCAACAAATAATACAAGGAAGCTACAGACATCAGCCAGTAGAACGAAAATTGCGCTGCGTCTTCATCAACGGCTTTGACACCAAACCAGAACTCGTCGGCCAGACCATCCAGTAAACCGTGAACAACTATATTGTCAGCGCCGCCGGTGCTGTCATTCTGACAAGCATAGGTTCAGGCTCATTCTGCATATTTTATCTTGTCAACGTCCAACAGCCCGCTCTAGGACGCACATCTTATCGCGCTAGTCCATTGCATGAGGGTTGGGCCAAAGTTCAAGTCCTGAGCCCCTGATTGGGAACGGATCCGATCCGGATTGGGAGCCGTCGTCTAGCGCCAGCTCGGCATAACCCGGTCCGGTTTGGGTCAAATTTCTGTTTGGTTCGCAACCCCATTCCACCACCGTTTTGGGATAACGGAATCCCCTAATCCGGACTAACCCAGTCCCAGCCTAGGCGGGATTGCAAATCCCAGTCCGGTTTACGCCCCCCCGACACCCCTTCGACCCCAACTCTCCCTCTCACTCGCGCGCCTCCCTCTCCCTCTCGCCCCTCTCCTTCGCTCCGGTTGTTTCCCTCTCCCTGTGCCGGCTCACTGTTGGGTCCGTGGGTCCGTGAGTTAAAGCGATACCTCGAGCAGCTCGCGGATGGAGGACAACAGTCGTCGGGCGGAGCGTCCGCCGCCTGGTGAGGAGTCAATGCAGCCATCTGCGACCGTCGGGCTACTAGGGCGGCTACATCCTGCAAAGGCAAGGTACCCCAGTGCCCTGTCATGTCCTTCTGAGCATCCATTGTCTACACCGTCCACCTGATTCAGCCATCGTCCCATCTTGTCGACGTACAGGACAAACCCTAGCAAGGGCAAGCAGTGTCCGTGTTCCTACATATTGGTCGCCTTGTGCATCGAGCTGCTTCACATCCACCCACGCATCTTGGAGGAAGCTTGTGTTCGTCCCTGGTTCTCCGGCGGTGCTGCTCATCCCGTCGATTCTGGAGTTGCTTCTCGTTGTCGTCTTCGTCCCTGCTCCGGCGGTGCTGCTCGCTGTCGTCTTCGTCCCTGCTCTGGCGGTGCTGCTCCCTGTCGTCTTCGTCCCTGCTCCGGCGGTGTTGCTGCTCATCCCGGCTCTTCCGAAGTTGCTGCTGGGCATTATCCACTTTTGAATAGGTTCGTGATGATGAATAGTTAGGCCTGTTTTTTGTACTGAATGATTATGCAAAGGGGTTAGGCCTATTTGTGTACTGAATCATTATGCAAAGGGGTTCCTCGTGTTCCATGGTGTGTGTTGGATCCCCTGTGTGTGTTTTACATTGATAAAATGATGTTTGGAATCTGTTTGCATCCGTAGATGTTGTGTTCTGTTCTATTGTCTAGTTCTGTTCTATAAATTTAATTATCCAGCCTCCCTTACAAGGCATCTCTTTGGACTCTTTTTATAAAAACCTAGAGAGGACTATTCTCCTCTTCCTTTCTGTGCCTCATCTCTTTGGACTCTTTTTATATTCCCCCACTTTGCCAATTTGTTGCATATAAGATCATCTTACTTGTCACCACTCTTGCTAGATAATGAAGGCAAGTGTAGCTAAACTGTCTTAACAGTTATAGTAATCAAGTTGACGTCCTAGTATTTCACTCTCTTAACAGTTAGGCAAGTGTAGCTAAATTGTCTTCATTTTTAAGAATAAGAGTCATGACCCATACCAATAGCACATGATAGCAAATTGTTGTTGCTCACATTGAAAAAGATCATCAAGTAATAAATCTATCATGTAAGTTATTATTCACCTCATGAATACATGTTGTTCTTACTAATATGCACCAAATCAGGAAATCATCCAATAAGTATATCTTTCATGTAAGCACACCCCAAAACCATAGTCATTTGCTCATTTATTGATGTGTCATGGGAATAAACAACCAAGATTGTAAACAAACCACTAGAATGACAGACGTCAAAAATGATCCCCTCAGAAATTAGACTTAACTGACATTGGTAATATTTTTTTATAGGGGAGGCGTTTTCAACTTTTAGGATAATTGTTTAGCATGACACACTTGATATCATCTATTTAATATGAAAAGAAATTGAATAGCTCAAAAATATTTCCCTAATCAGTAGTAGAAGTCTTTTTTAACTACCTTAGAGTTACCAACCCTAAGAAAGTCCAGTCCTTGATTCAAAGGGAATCTTATACAATCACTGGTCTTTTTTAACTATAACTAATATTTTATCTTTTTTACATTAATTTGTCTAGAAAAAAAGCATAGCCATTGATAATAATTAATTAGAGATATTATTTTTCCCTTTTCACAACTATGAGGAGTTCATTTCCTGTCTACATGATTATATACTCTTTGTCTTTCCAATATCTACATTTTTCATTGATAAATATCTGCTTTGTGTGATAAGAGGGGAAACATAACAAAAAGAGCTAAAATGTTGCATATATGGCAATATTATTTTCAATTATTGTAGAGTCTGAATTTAGGATCAGATATTCTATTTTAAACTTTGAAATTGAGTCCATCATTTCCACTCTGAGACAAATTGAGAAGTCGGTGTAAAATCATCTAATTCACTACTAAGTTCACTTCCTCTTTCCCTAAATAATGTTTAGATTGAGCACTTCTATTGGATGGCTTTCCCCATTTGGTCACATTCCCATCTTCTTATCATGAAGCTAAGAAATTGATTCAGGAGTTAGGGCTTGGATATCAATTTTTCTCTGTCTGTAAAAACTAGTGTTTCTGTATAGAATACCTAGGTCTGTAAAATAAATGATTTTCTTGACCCAACTTCCTCTGTTTCAACTCATATAACAATTATGTTTGTATTGCTATAATACAACCTTTTTGGTTGATATCTACCCCAAAGTTCCTTCTTTCTCTCCCTTTTTGGTTGATATTATTGTCAAAAAAATAACTGTACTAGCTGATTATGTGCATCTATGGAATAATAAAATGATAAACAATACTTATAAATGGAATCAGTTTCGATTTAGTAGTGTTTCTGTTATAGAATACCTAGGTCTGTAAAAAATGGAATCAGTTTCGACTATGAAGAGATAATCTGTAAAATAAAATGATTATTGTTTTGGATTCTACACAATGGTTGAATTACATTGAGTCTATTTGATGACCATAACATTGAAATGATATCATTATATCATTATGTAACATTGAAATGTATTACAGGTCTTCATTGTTGTAATAAGGGGGAACAATTTAATCTACAGATTTAATCTATGATAATACCTAGCATGTGTCATGATTTATAACATTGAAATGATATCATAATATTTATTTTGCTTGAAAGCATCAAACAAATATGCTTGGATTATCCTATGATGGCTTGTTGTTGACTTTCCATGCACTGAAGATGTACATTACACTAAAATAGAACTGTTTTATACATACATGTGCAATTTATCAGTGTTGCTGTTGTACATACATGTGCAATTACACATCATTTTGTCAACCTATTTTATTATTATAGCTAGTAATATTTTTCAGTGACCCAACTTCCTTTGTTTCAACAGCTAAAATAGAACAATTTTATACCGACATGTGCAATGTAGCAATGATTGTGTTACAGAATCAATTTTGTTGTATAGAGTAAGTTTAGTTACAATCACTAGTCTTTTTTAACTATAACTAATATTTTATCTTTTTTACATTTATTTGTCTAGAAAAAAAAGCATAGTCATTGATAATAATTAATTAGAGATATTATTTTTCCCTTTTCACAACTATGAGGAGTTCATTTCCTGTCTACATGATTATATACTCTTTGTCTTTCCAATATCTACATTTTTCATTGATAAATATCTGCTTTGTGTGATAAGAGGGGAAACATAACAAAAAGAGATAAAATGTTGCATATATGGCAATACTATTTTCAATTATTGTAGAGTCTAACAAACCAACTAGCATAAATTGATGTTTCTTCTATGCAAAAGTTGTATATAGACATTCATAGTGATGAGACGTGCAAATCATTTCTAGAAATATGCCTACAAAAAAACATTATAACCAATACTGTGATAGCTTGACACTGGGTCTGAATTTAGGATCAGATATTCTATTTTATACTTTGAAATTGAGTCTATCATTTCCACTCTGAGACAAATTGAGAAGTCAGTGTAAAATCATCTAATTCACTACTAGGTTCACTTCCTCTTTCCCTAAATATGATCATCTTACTTGTCACCACTCTTGCTAGATATTATAGTTGGTTCTCTTCTCTGTCTTCTAAATTGCCTCTATTGCAGATAATTTAGCATTTACCAATGCTCTAAATTGCCTCTTTTGCAGAAACAGGACATTGGTTTGTTGAAATTTGTTAATCAATATTCATGGGATTATTGAATAAGATGGGAACTCGTATAATGCTCTCATTAATACACTGTTCCAGGTTGCTTTTTTTGAATTATTTTTTATGGTTGCTGGAGTGCCAATATTAGATCTGAAGACCTTATAAAATAAGAGGCGGGTTCTTCATTTGTTACTGAAAAGTTTTGAATTCTTTTTTATGGATGTTTAACCTAAAATTTATATAACACGGCTTGAGATCGTTTTTTATTTTATTGGAACTAATATACAGAAAATATATGCAACTGATGAACAAGGTACTTTCATATAGTGTTTGGGCAAGAGATTCTGATAAACTGATTAACTAATATCATAATATATTGCAGCACCTACGGGGGTATGTCTTCCGCTGACCCCAAGTTTTGTATTGTTTGGGCGCCAGATTCTGATGCCGCTCTAGTATCTGCATTGCGCAGACAATATGACCTAGGCAGGTGTGTCGATGGTCATTTCACTAGGGAGGCTTGGAGGGAGGCTGTGACGACCGTCTCGCGAAAATAAGATTAACTAATGCGGAAGCGTTCATCAAGCAGCGGATTAGCAAAAATCACTAAAAATTAAAACTTTTTGCAAAGAGATCCATTCATAGGAAAACTCTTTCATTCAGAACCAAAGTAAAACTTTACATCCTAGATCATATATATACATCTCATGTACTTTTGCTTCTCAAGGAATACAAACATTAACTACTCTGTCTTAACTGTACACAGGTAGTATAAAACCCTCGAGGCACTAAACCAAAATCTCAAAAATCACTAACTACTACTCCGAGGACCTGAGAGTACAGAGACGACACATATGACTCTATATACATCTGAACATGACATGACAGTCAATGTCTCCACCTGAGACTTTACTGTTGTCCCTGCTACTGCTGATGTCCTTCACCTCCTGAAGGATTCCTGTCTCCTCGTCCGCGTCCACCTAAAAAATGTGGTTCCCACGGGGGTGAGACAATTATAAAAATTGCCCCAGCGAGAGATATAACTCTCCACCAGAAACATTGTTATTGTAACTTAAGAAGATAAATATGAACAGATAAATCATATTTAATTGACAGCAGGTAAATGTCTAACAGTTTAGAACATCATTCTATATCAGAAGCATTGTAGCTGAAATAGAATCAACATATCATTTATCCTTTTAAGGAATATGAAGAACATGTATAACATCTATTCAAACTACAGGATCATTACCACTGCATTAACTCTCTTCAGGCTTAGATCATATATCTAAAGTCTGGCATTATCATTATGGAGTCATGGCTCGTAGCCACACTCTTTTCACAAGGTGTTGGGATCTTAATCCCTCATTTTAACACTGGGAGTTCTCATCCCTTCACAATTTCAATACCATAACCATGAAATCCTAGGTATTCAAACCCTTAGCTCATCACCTGAGCATTGTTACCACATTCTCAAGTAACTAACACCTTTGGGTCATCTGACCAAGATAAGCATGATACTTGTTATACAAGCATCCATCATGGCACTTGAGGCCCATCAACTCTCTTGCTACCTCTTACCGGGCACAAGGTATATTATGGCACACAAGGCCCAATAAACAAATTCAAACTAATAACACATCATAGATCATACCTGGCTATGCTCATCATCTCATAATACCTGCATGGTTAGCACATATGATAGCAGCACATCAATTATCTATCATCACCATGCAAAAACAATATATTAATAATTCAAGGGTATTACCCTTAATCCTTTACCAGGATTAGGATTTCCATCACACATCTCATGTATCAGTATTACCCTTAATCCTTTACTAGGATTAGGATTTACATCACAAATCTCATGTATCATATTCAAGTATGAATTCTATTCTTTTATTAGGGAATTATGGTTTCACATACCATTTCCCTCCATTAGAATAGGGATTGCATATAGCATCACCCTTCATTAGGGTTTCATATCATATTGTCCATAATTAGGGTTTACTAATCATTCCCAATTAGGGTTTCTCATAAAATCACCCTCAATTAGGGCTTCACATGGATACACCTTCAATTAGGGTTTCACATGGATACACCCTCAACTAGGGTTTGAGTTCAATAACCCTGTCAATTAGGGTTTATGTTCATGTTTAGGGTTTCATGATCTCTTTGCTTAAGGATCATAACCCTTAATCACCACATGAATCATATTCATGTATGAATTCATGCTATCAACTTATTAACTTGATTAGGTCATATCAACTCTTTAGTCGTGTACATACAACTATGATTAACATAGTGTATCGAGTCATTGATCCTATAAGCAATTAGGGATTCATCCCTTAATTGACACTTAATCACTTAGGTACTATTAGGGTTTCAACCTCTGTACTTTCATTGATTGTCATTACTAATCATCATTGGATCAATAGTACATTCATCATCACATTGGACCTCCATTACATAAGGTATCCAAATGAATTAGGGTTTTCAATGTTGATTCCTTCAATCATTGAATTCATGGAACCAATCATCAATTGGACCTATACTCATACTTCAATTGAGTTTAATAGGTCAACCTTCAACTGATTTGACTCTCAATTGACCCTCAATTGATCATCAATTAGGGTTTGATTCAATTGAATTAGGGTTTGGAATCGATGATTCAACAACACTAATCAATGTAAGACTAGTTGCTTTGAAACCATTGAACCATCATCCAAATTGGGTATGACCTGACCCCAAACGGTCTTGAGGTCGTTTGGATGACCTCCAAACGGTCTTGAGACCGTCTGCCCATCATATCACTCAAATCCAAGCAATCCAATTAGGGTTTGGTTCATTGGAGTGCTCACCAAATCATCAATCTATTGCAGATCAACTTGATATCTTTAGACCTTCAACCACTGAACTATACTCAACCCTAGACCTCCAAACGGTCTTGGGTGACCACCAAACGGTCTTGAGACCGTTTGCCCATCATATCAATCAAATCCAAGCCATCCAATTAAGGTTTGGATCATTGGATTGATCACCAAATCAGCATTGCATTGTATAACAGCTTGGTACCTTTAGACCTTCAAAAACCTAACCATACTCAACCCTAGACCTCCAAACGGTCTTGGGTGACCACCAAACGGTCTTGAGACCGTTTGGATGAGCTCCAAACGGTCTTGAGACCGTTTGGCCCATCCAACCTTTGGATTCTAGTGAAAAATCATCATGGATTGGTCTATCGAGTTGATCAACAGATCAGCACTACATTGCAATATGATTAGTACCTTTGGACCTTCAATTGGTCAACTATACTTGACCCCAGACCTCCAAACGGTCTTGGGGTGATCCCCAAACGGTCTTGAGACCGTTTGGATGATCCCCAAACGGTCTTGAGACCGTTTGGGCTAATCAACCCAAAATCTCAACTTAACTCATTGGAATTTCAGCACTGTTTTCAATTAGGGTTTACCTAATTGATTAGCCTTCAACTCATGATTCTTTTAGAGTTAACCACTCAAATTTGGAGGGTCATTAACCAACATCATTAGGAACAGTAATCTCAAACGTTCAATGCCTGGTCTACTCCACCAAACGATCTTGAGACCGTTTTCCCAAACAGGTCAAGTTAAACAGATTGAAAATCAGCACTTAATCCAATTAGGTTTCCCTAATTGATTAACCTTCAACTCACGATTCCTTGGGAGTTAACCCATCAAACTTGGTGAGTCATTATCCAAAATAATTAGGATCAATAATATTAAACGGTCAACGCTTGGTAAACGCACTCAAACGGTCTTGAAACCGTTTGCCCAAGCAGGTCAAATTGATCAGGTTGAAAATCAGCACTTAATTCAATTCGATTTGCCTAATTGATTGGACTTCCACCTATGATTCCTTTGGAGTTAACCCATCAAATTTGGAGGGTCATTATCCTACATAATTCGGAACAAGATTCCCAAACGGTCCATGCTTGGTCAACTCTTTCATACGGTTTTGAAACCGTTTGCCACCAAACGGTTTGCAAACCGTTTGGTCACCAAACAGTTTTGGTGAAACCGTTTGGTCCCAACCAATGAGATCATTTGCTCCCAAGATATTCGGTGAGGTGCTTGCTTATGATGATGTCATCATCATATTCCTTCGTGCACCCAAGAACAGCAACCTTTCTTGATGGAATTCGCAGCAAAGAAGCAAAAGTTTATCAAATTGAAGAAATCAATCAACAAAGCATAGAAGATTGATGCAATAGCAATGTTTGAGGGTTTAAGTTATAAAACCCGCCTCAAATTTGATCTCCAAGCTCCACGCTCCATGGCTTTAACGGTGGATGGAGCTCCAGAAGCTATCCAAGGTTCGTTCTTGAGCTTTAGGATGAAATGGATGGCTAGAAATGGAAATCGAGTGAAGATAACCTATAATCAAGCATTGATTTAGGGTTTTCACCATGAATCCAAGGTTGAAGATGATCAAACCTTACCTACAGGTGGTGTTTGTCCTTATCCTGCTCCTGGACTCTCCCTAGGTCGGCCAAAGCAAGAATGAGGAGGAAAAGACTAAGGGTTCGTTCCTTATGTGTTATTGAAATAAGGTATATATAAAGAATATGTATATGTATCTTTTATGAAAGAGAAAATGAAATCATTTTCTTTAAATTCCATACTAATTTCCCCCTAATCCTCCTCCATTACTTGATCACGAAACCACCTTCAAACTTTCGTAAAAGCTCTTCATTATCCAAGAATTAATGGAAAAGAAATTAAGCACCTTAATGCTTATTATATTAATATCCATATGTGAGTGGGTTTTCTTTTTCTTATAATAAGGTGAGTGGAATTTCACCTACTTAGGATATTTTCGTTCCTTATCTTGGCAAAGGAACTTTCATCCTTATTCAAAATCAACCCAAAACATTTTGGTTGAAAGCCCTTCAATTATTTTATTTATTTTTGCCCTAAATCAAATTAGGGTTTCAATTAGGCATTAGTCTTGATTATTTTAATATCAAGATTCTCTCTCCTCCAACTTAATTCAAATGAGGCACCCATCTCATTTTCTTTTCTCTACTTGATGCCAAAGATTATTAGGGACCTTATTGAAGTGGTAATTTGCATATAGAACCCTAGATTTTGGGTAAATTGCACTTTTCACCAAAACTAGGTTTTAATGCACAACACTGCTTTACAAGCTTAATCTTGGTGCCCAAGCTTGTGAAAACCATACCACTACATCATATTCATTCTTATGATGTCTCAACATCAGAGGAACATCTTACCAAGCAACATTTGCAATTTAACCCCTCGACTTGGGTAATTTGCACTTTGGTCCAAAATAAGCAAACATTGCTTCAACATTGTCCAAACAAGACCAAAATTGAAACATAGGTTCCTCATGAGCCCTAATTACTTTTCACAAGATAATATTAAGCATCTAATCAACCTTATTAGGAAAAACATCTAGGGTTAACTCATAACCCAGGTCAGGGATGTTACAAATTATAAACCCCTAACAAGGATTTCGTCCTCGAAATCCCAAACAAAAGGAGAAACAGATTATTCATTAATCATGCTCTCAAGTCTCCACATATCATCTTAATATCATGGAGATATCATGAATTCTATAATTCCACACAAGGCTCCTTTCACTAATTCAACCTTACCAATGTTTATGCATAGCATAAACCCCTAACATATGATGTCCATATTATTGGAAAGAAGAAGCATAAAAGAACATACTTCTATCATCACCCAAGAATATTTATCAAAAGGAACAACATATATATCTAACAAAGATAATTTACTCAGTAATCCTTTAACAAACTCTATGTAATTGGGATTGTTCACATAGTTCTTCTTATTAGTTGGAAATGCCACATAGCTTTTCCCTTTTTGATTGGGAATGACACATAGCTCTTCCCTTTTTGATTGGGAATGACACATAGCTCTTCCCTTTTTGTTGGGGATGACACATAGCTTTCCCTTTTTGATTGGGAATGACACATAGCTCTTCCCTTTTTGTTGGGGATGACACATAGCTTTCCCTTTTTGATTGGGAATGACACATAGCTCTTCCCTTCTTGTTGGGGATGACACATAGCTTTCCCTTTTTGTTTGGGAATGACACATAGCTCTTTCCTTTTGTTGGGTATGACACATAGCTTTCCCTTTTTGATTGGGAATGACACATAGCTCTTCCCTTCTTGTTGGGGATGACACATAGCTTTCCCTTTTTGATTGGGAATGACACATAGCTCTTCCCTTTTTGTTGGGGATGACACATAGCTTTCCCTTTTTGATTGGGAATGACACATAGCTCTTCCCTTTTTGTTGGGGATGACACATAGCTTTCCCTTTTTTATTGGGAATGACACATAGCTCTTCCCTTCTTGTTGGTTCCATATTTCTTATTTCATGATACTCATTAGATTGTATCAGAATGACTGCTTGATCAGGGCAATCAAAAAGATATCAATCTAGGAGTTTCCATACTCACTTTATCATCAATAGTTGTATACCTGGCCAGGGTTTACAAATACTGAGATCAAGTAGTATGCACTTACATGCTATCACATTCCTCACTTTTCATATCATTATACACACAAGATTTTCCATTCCTATATTTCCTCCAGGCATCATTTCTAAATCTCATCTTTTGACATACAGATAAGAGAGATTATAAAACATTTTAAGGAACATTGAGTGAGATATAAGTTCTCATCTCCCTTGTGTCCTTATAGGACTAGTCAAAATAATTTCAAAAACAACTATTTTCATATCTTTAACACATAGAAACATGAAAATGAAATATCAGAATGACTTTATTTCCTCTGACCTGCCCGGGACGTCTGTCCATGTCCTCTATTGTTACTAGAAAACTGCCTCCTTTGTGATCCTTGCTGACTCTGCCCCTGAGGTTGAGTCATCATTGGATTCCCGTCTGGACAATCTTTTACCAGATGTCCCGGTTGTCTGCATTGATAACAGATTCTAGGTATAGTATAAGGTCGGTGAGGTCCAGACACCAATGTTGATGCTATATTGGAGGCCTTATTTGGAATATAACTAAGATCCCTATCCCTACTTGGAATCCATTGTGTCTGGGTTTGGGATCTTGATGATGATGCCGATGCAGAAAATCTCGGCTTCTTAAAACTTTCAGACTTTTGTTTTTGAGTCTGAGTGTACACCTTCTTGCTACTAGTCTGTCATTTCTCAATTTCAGACCTCTCTATCCTCCTTACTGATTCCACAAAAGTGGCAAACCTCTCCCTGTTCTCTAAAGCAGACACAGGAGTGGTCAGTTCAGCGTTCAACCCCTTCTCAAAACGCTGAATTCTTTCCTCATCATTAACTGCCATTTGCGGACAAAACCACAACAGTTCCATGAACTTAGCTTCATACTCGCTAACATTCATCTGTCCTTGTTTGATCTTCTCAAATTGAGAAATCTTCTCATCTAAATACGTCTTAGGGAAGTATCTACTGACAAATTCTCGTCGGAATACCTCCCATCCAATTTCTTCACCTGGTCTCTTATTTTCCTCTATCATCCACCAATGACCAGCACTTCCTTTTAATAGGTACACAACATGTCTTACGTTTTCAGCTTCTGGAATATCAAGGATCCTAAAAGCCTTTTCCAGCTCTATCGACCATAGATCAGCATCTGCTGGGTCAGATGTACCAGCATAATCTATGGCTCCAACCCGGCGAAGTCTCTCAAAATCTTGCCGGCTCCATAACCCTCATAATGGGTTGGTACCCTAGGTGCAGGTGGTGGCATCCTGTCTGCCATATGTGTTATGGCTGTAAGGAATTTCTCAAACAGGGCATGAAGGGCTGGATTTTCCATCACAGTTGGGTCAATCTGAGGTTGTTCAAGTGCATGTCCTTCCCTATTCTGGTCTCTTGCACCTCCTCCCGGTGCAGCAGTGCTGCCCTCAGCAGCATGTTCTTCATGTTGTCCAGACATCTTCAAGTTCTTCTTCTCCTATGTGAGCAGAAGATACTATCAGATAAACTGGAAGACACTTTAGAACAGACTCTACAACCTTAGTCCTATGTCTCTGTAGACTCAGTGAACCTAGAGCTCTGATACCACTAAATTGTGACGACCGTCTCACGAAAATAATATTAACTAATGCGGAAGCGTTCATCAAGCAGCGGATTAGCAAAAATCACTAAAAATTAAAACTTTTTGCAAAGAGATCCATTCATAGGAAAACTCTTTCATTCAGAACCAAAGTAAAACTTTACATCCTAGATCATATATATACATCTCATGTACTTTTTCTTCTCAAGGAATACAAGCATTAACTACTCTGTCTTAACTGTACACAGGTAGTATAAAACCCTCGAGGCACTAAACCAAAATCTCAAAATCACTAACTACTACTCCGAGGACCTGAGAGTACAGAGACGACACATAGGACTCTATATACATCTGAACATGACATGACAGTCAATGTCTCCACCTGAGACTTTACTGTTGTCCCTGCTACTGCTGATGTCCTTCACCTCCTAAAGGATTCCTGTCTCCTCATCCGCGTCCACCTAAAAAATGTGGTTCCCACGGGGGTGAGACAATTATAAAAATTGCCCCAGCAAGAGATATAACTCTCCACCAGAAACATTGTTATTGTAACTTAAGAAGATAAATATGAACAGATAAATCATATTTAATTGACAGCAGGTAAATGTCTTACAGTTTAGAACATCATTCTATATCAGAAGCATTGTAGCTGAAATAGAATCAACATATCATTTATCCTTTAAGGAATATGAAGAACATGTATAACATCTATTCAAACTACAGGATCATTACCACTGCATTAACTCTCTTCAGGCTTAGATCATATATCTAAAGCCTGGAATTATCATTATGGAGTCATGGCCCGTAGCCACACTCTTTTCACAAGGAATTGGGATCTTAATCCCTCATTTTAACACTGGGAGTTCTCATCCCTTCACAATTTCAATACCATAACCATGAAATCCTGGGTATTCAAACCCTTAGCTCATCACCTGAGCATGGTTACCACATTCTCAAGTAACTAACACCTTTGGGTCATCTAACCAAGATAAGCATGATACTTGTTATACAAGCATCCATCATGGCACTTGAGGCCCATCAACTCTCTTGCTACCTCTTACCGGGCACAAGGTATATTATGGCACACAAGGCCCAATAAACAAATTCAAACTAATAACACATCATAGCTCATACCTGGCTATGCTCATCATCTCATAATACCTGCATGGTTAGCACATATGATAGCAGCACATCAATTATCTATCATCACCATGCAAAAACAATATATTAATAATTCAAGGGTATTACCCTTAATCCTTTACCAGGATTAGGATTTCCATCACACATCTCATGTATCAGTATTACCCTTAATCCTTTACTAGGATTAGGATTTCCATCACAAATCTCATGTATCATATTCAAGTATGAATTCTATTCTTTTATTAGGGAATTATGGTTTCACATACCATTTCCCTCCATTAGAATAGGGATTGCATATAGCATCACCCTTCATTAGGGTTTCATATCATATTGCCCATAATTAGGGTTTACTAATCATTCCCAATTAGGGTTTCTCATAAAATCACCCTCAATTAGGGCTTCACATGGATACACCTTCAATTAGGGTTTCACATGGATACACCCTCAACTAGGGTTTGAGTTCAATAACCCTGTCAATTAGGGTTTATGTTCATGTTTAGGGTTTCATGATCTCTTTGCTTAAGGATCATAACCCTTAATCACCACATGAATCATATTCATGTATGAATTCATGCTATCAACTTATTAACTTGATTAGGTCATATCAACTCTTTAGTCGTGTACATACAACTATGATTAACATAGTGTATCGAGTCATTGATCCTATAAGCAATTAGGGATTCATCCCTTAATTGACACTTAATCACTTAGGTACTATTAGGGTTTCAACCTCTGTACTTTCATTGATTGTCATTACTTATAATCATTGGATCAATAGTACATTCATCATCACATTGGACCTCCATTACATAAGGTATCCAAATGAATTAGGGTTTTCAATGTTGATTCCTTCAATCATTGAATTCATGGAACCAATCATCAATTGGACCTATACTCATACTTCAATTGAGTTTAATAGGTCAACCTTCAACTGATTTGACTCTCAATTGACCCTCAATTGATCATCAATTAGGGTTTGATTCAATTGAATTAGGGTTTGGAATCGATGATTCAACAACACTAATCAATGTAAGACTAGTTGCTTTGAAACCATTGAACCATCATCCAAATTGGGTATGACCTGACCCCAAACGGTCTTGAGGTCGTTTGGATGACCTCCAAACGGTATTGAGACCGTTTTCCCATCATATCACTCAAATCCAAGCAATCCAATTAGGGTTTGGTTCATTGGAGTGCTCACCAAATCATCAATCTATTGCAGATCAACTTGATATATTTAGACCTTCAACCACTGAACTATACTCAACCCTAGACCTACAAACGGTCTTGGGTGACCACCAAACGGTCTTGAGACCGTTTGGATGAGCTCCAAACGGTCTTGAGACCGTTTGCCCATCATATCACTCAAATCCAAGCCATCCAATTAAGGTTTGGATCAGTGGATTGATCACCAAATCAGCATTGCATTGTATAACAGCTTGGTACCTTTAGACCTTCAAACACCTAACCATACTCAACCCTAGACCTCCAAACGGTCTTGGGTGACCACCAAACGGTCTTGAGACCGTTTGGATGAGCTCCAAAGGTCTTGAGACCGTTTGGCCCATCCAACCTTTGGATTCTAGTGAAAAATCATCATGGATTGGTCTATCGAGTTGATCAACAGATCAGCACTACATTGCAATATGATTAGTACCTTTGGACCTTCAATTGGTCAACTATACTTGACCCCAGACCTCCAAACGGTCTTGGGTGATCTCCAAACGGTCTTGAGACCGTTTGGATGATCCCCAAACGGTCTTGAGACCGTTTGGGCTAATCAACCCAAAATCTCAACTTAACTCATTGGAATTTCAGCACTGTTTTCAATTAGGGTTTACCTAATTGATTAGCCTTCAACTCATGATTATTTTAGAGTTAACCACTCAAATTTGGAGGGTCATTAACCAACATCATTAGGAACAGTAATCTCAAACGGTCAACGCCTGATCAACTCCACCAAACGGTCTTGAGACCGTTTGCCCAAACAGGTCAAGTTAAACAGATTGAAAATCACCACTTAATCCAATTAGGTTTTCCTACTTGATTAACCTTCAACTCACGATTCCTTGGGAGTTAACCCATAAAACCTGGTGAGTCATTAGCCAACATAATTAGGATCAATAATCTTAAACGGTCAATGCTTGGTCAATGCACTCAAATGGTCTTGAAACCGTTTGCCCAAGCAGGTCAAATTGATCAGGTTGAAAATCAGCACTTAATTCAATTCGATTTGCCTAATTGATTGGCCTTCCACCTATGATTCCTTTGGAGTTAACCCCTCAAATATGGAGGGTCATTAGCCTACATAATTAGGAACAAGATTCCCAAACGGTCCACGCTTGGTCAACTCTTTCATACGGTTTTGAAACCGTTTTCCACCAAACGGTTTGCAAACCGTTTGGTCACCAAACGGTTTTGGTGAAACCGTTTGGTCCCAACCAATGAGATCATTTGCTCCCAAGATATTTGGTGAGGTGCTTGCTTATGATGATTTCATCATCATATTCCTTCGTGCACCCAAGAACAGCAACCGTTCTTGATGGAATTTGCAGCAAAGAAGCAAAAGTTTATCAAATTGAAGAAATCAATCAACAAATCATAGAAGATTGATGCAATAGCAATGTTTGAGGGTTTAAGTTATAAAACCTGCCTCAAATTTGATCTCCAAGCTCCAAGCTCCGTGACTTTAACGGTGGATGGAGCTCCAGAAGCTATCCAAGGTTCGTTCTTGAGCTTTAGGATGAAATGGATGGCTAGAAATGGAAATCGAGTGAAGATAACCTATAATCAAGCATTGATTTAGGGTTTTCACCATGAATCCAAGGTTGAAGATGATCAAACCTTACCTACAGGTGGTGTTAGTCCTTCTCCTGATCCTGGACTCTCCCTAGGTCGGCCAAAGCAAGAATGAGGAGGAAAAGACTAAGGGTTCGTTCCTTATGTGTTATTGAAATAAGGTATATATAAAGAATATGTATATGTATCTTTTATGAAAGAGAAAATGAAATCATTTTCTTTAAATTCCATACTAATTTCCCCCTAATCCTCCTCCATTACTTGATCACGAAACCACCTTCAAACTTTCGTAAAAGCTCTTCATTATCCAAGAATTAATGGAAAAGAAATTAAGCACCTTAATGCTTATTATATTAATATCCATATGTGAGTGGGTTTTCTTTTTCTTATAATAAGGTGAGTGGAATTTCACCTACTTAGGATATTTTCGTTCCTTATCTTGGCAAAGGAACGTTCATCCTTATTCAAAATCAACCCAAAACATTTTGGTTGAAAGCCCTTCAATTATTTTTATTCATTTTTGCCCTAAATCAAATTAGGGTTTCAATTAGGCATTAATCTTGATTATTTTAATATCAAGATTCTCTCTCCTCCAACTTAATTCAAATGAGGCACTCATCTCATTTTATTTTCTCTACTTGATGCCAAAGATTATTAGGGACCTTATTGAAGTGGTAATTTGCATATAGAACCCTAGGTTTTGGGTAAATTGCACTTTTCACCAAAACTAGGTTTTAATGCACAACACTGCTTTACAAGCTTAATCTTGGTGCCCAAGCTTGTGAAAACCATACCACTACATCATATTCATTCTTATGATGTCTCAACATCAGAGGAACATCTTACCAAGCAACATTTGCAATTTAACCCCTCGACTTGGGTAATTTGCACTTTGGTCCAAAATAAGCAAACATTGCTTCAACATTGTCCAAACAAGACCAAAATTGAAACATAGGTTCCTCATGATCCCTAATTACTTTTCACAAGATAATATTAAGCATCTAATCAACCTTATTAGGAAAAACATATAGGGTTAACTCATAACCCAGGTCAGGGATGTTATAGAGGCAACTGTGGAAATGCAAAATAGGATGGGGAAGACGGCCTGCAATACAGACCAGCTGAAAACTCAGTGGAAGAACTTGAGGAGGGACTATGCCGCTTTGAAGCTTGTGATGAATAAGAGCGGCGTTGGATGGGATGACACAAGGCATAAGCCAACGCTGCCTGACAGCCCTGAATGGAGGGAGAGCCTTGCGGTATATCCAATAACCAGTCCCTTAATTAAAAAAAATGTCATCTATTAACACTTTAATTTCATAATAAACATTTTTTTATACTTAGGCAAACAAGGACCTTTCTAGGTTGCTTAACAAGCCATTTCCCCACTACTATGACATCGAGATGATGGCGGGGAGGAACATTGCTAGAGGACATCATGCAATGTCTTCAACGGACACACATATCCCTTCTGACGTTGCCTCCGAGGATGATATCACTGTCGACTTAGATGGCCCAGACACACCCATGAACACTGGAAGCCAATATGGGGAACCTAATATGGGCGCATTTGGGATGCAAAGTGAGGGAGAAACCGGGGGAGGCGGAACAGATACACCGAGTGTTGGCGGGAGGCCTCCTGTCGTTAGGCGCAAGAAGCGGCCATCAATGCCTCAAGACCGATGTGGGTTATCAAATGAAGTGTTATCTGAATTCACACAGGTTTATGCAAAGGTTCACGAGTTAGGAAGTGGTGTGGCAACTAGAGCCTTTGAAAAGAAAGAATTTACAACCATCTTACAACATTTCCAGGACACTTACCCAGATGCCCCCACTCCTGTGTTTACAATACTTGTGAACGCCATCAAGGACTCAACAAACCGCACCATCTACCTCAGACTTATAGACACGCCTCAAAAGATAACCATATGGTTGCAAGACATTTGGGAAAGGTCCCAAGCTGCCAATGCAACACCAACACCTTCAATGCCATCCTCGTTCCAAGCTGCCAACGCAACAGCAACACCTTCAATGCCATCCTTGTTTATGCCATCTCACCATGCATTTTTCCCGCAATCCCCAACACCCAACTTCAGCAACAGACCAAGTATGCCATCGTCGTTTGCGTCATCTCACCGTCCATTTTTTCCTTCGTCCAATGATGTTGGGCCTTCCGGATCACCAAACTTTGCGTCATCTCACCGTCCATTTTTTCCTTCGTCCAATGATGTTGGCCCTTCTGGATCACCAAACATTAACAGCCAGACATTTAACTCATCAAATCAGTAGAAAGTTCTTTCGTTGTTGTAATAATCTATTTCCCATCCAAACATTTTCGTTGGGCTTAATCTTATTTGTTGAATTGTTGTAATATTTTTATTCCCGTCCAGACATTATTGATTAACTGTTGTAATACTTTATTTCACTGCCATGGTTTTATTTTGCGATCAATCTAATTCGCTTTGTATCCTGGAAGCCATTATTTTATGTGTCCACAGTTACATATGATTGTAGCCTAGTCATTTTCCTTGTCCTTGCCATGACAACGTTTCTATGCTTCCACTTGTAGGCATAATGTCAACCACTGACCAAACAGAAACACCTGGCCTCGTCACGCACATTCTACATACATTGTTTGGTCCAGCTAATCACATTGCTGATACAATAGCTGAGTCCATAGCAAACTCCATCATTGACGACATTTCCGACATACCACCTACAATACCTAGGTCAGTTAGCATTAGGAGTGGCCACCAGAAGGTCTTAGAAATTTTAAACGGTCATGAACAAAGGGCTTATGACCTATATCGAATGAGACCATATTCTATATTGGCCCTTGTGGACAACCTTGAGAGTCGGGCCTTGTTACGAAGCACTAGAGGCGTCAGTTCGGTTGAGGCTGTGTGCTACTTCCTACAAATGGTTGGCCATGGACATACAAATCGTGCTTTGGCTGAGGAATACATTCACTCTGGTGAGACCATAAGTTAGGAAGTTCAACGAAGTCTTGGACGTTGTGTGTTCGTTGTCCAATGAGTACATTGTCATGCAAACTGCAGCAACATGCACGACAACACATTCTCGTATATTGGACACCCCAAGGTTCTACCCTTACTTCAAGGTAATAGTTAGCCCCTATAATCTTTAATCATTTGGAAATATTTTGTATGTTGACAACCTATTTTGGTGTTATAGAATGCCATCGGGGCAATTGACGGAACACACATCCCCGTCTTGGTTAAACGAGACAAGCAAAATCGCTACCGAGACAGAAAAGGGAATGTCTCTCTTAATGTCTTGGCTGTAGTTGACTTCTCCATGGAGTTTACATATGTCCTAACTGGGTGGGAGGGATCGGTTGCTGACCAATGGGTCCTACAGTCAGCAACGACCACAGGCGGGTTTAAAGTTCCGCCGGAAAAGTTTTACCTAGTAGATGCAGGGTATGCCAACACTCGGCAATTCCTTGCACCGTATCGCAACACAACTTACCATATTTCTGAGTACCGAGGAAACAAACATGCCTACACCAGCAAGAAGGAGATGTTCAACCACCGCCACGCACAATTACGTAATGTTGTAGAAAGAGCATTTGGGGTGCTGAAGCGGCGGTTTCCTACCTTAAAAAGGGGGTGACATATCCCATACATTCGCAGTGTCGCCTCGTAATGGCTTGTTGTATCCTCCACAATTTCATACGCCGCCAACATGATGGCGACAGTATAATGGACAAACTCCCAGATGACATTTCAACATCTGTCGTTCCCCCTGCTGGGGTTGACCTGAGTTCCCTCCAACAAACAACTCGGGCCGATTCAAGGGAGGGCGAGCGTTTACGTGAATCCATTTCTAATTTTCTATGGGATGCCTGTTGACTTACAATTATATATGTAATAGTCTTCGACATTATTTGAAAAATTGTCCACGACATAACTTTGTAGGCTTTAGTTGTTTTTTTTACAAACTTTTTTCTGGATCCTAATAATATACATGACATAATGAATCGGTAGGTTGTCTTGAAATGGATAATGGAATGCCTCGATGTACATGCGGCCTTCAATGCACTGTACGTGTGTATATGGATGAAGCGGACGCGAAAAATGGACGTTTTGAAATCAACAACCCCCACAGACCGTATTTTACATGTGGTAGGGGGCTTGTTTCGAACAGATGTCAGATGAGATTGCCTGCGCAGCGTGTACCACCCACAGTTGCCACACTTACTGCACTTAGGGATGCTATGCTAACACAACTTGCATATGTCCGAAACAAACGCAAGCTATGGTCTGAACAATGTGACTTTTGTTGACCTAGGTGTCGCACATTGCCCATATTTTGATAATGACTTAACCATTCCATTAATATGTATCTAACAAATCTATTTGAGATCATTGCAGATATTAGGTACAAGAAAATAATCACTTTTAACTCCAAAGCTACTCTTCCGGCACATGCAAAACATGTGACTTTTAACCGCTTTGTAATATAGCCCTTAGAGGCTTAGAACATTTTATGTAATCACTCATAATCATGTTCTGCATTGTATCTAAGATGGATAAAATGATTGGGACTCAAAAATCCATCGTTTGTACAGTTTATGAAAATTCCAAAATACCCTTAACAGGAATTTTGTCGGCCGAATTCCAAACTCGGCCGATCCATATATTCTGGAATTTTCTGGGCGGTCGGCCGAGTTTCCAACTCAGCCGATCCCTGTTCGGTCGAGTTTCAATGGTAGGAAACTCGGCCGATCCACTGATCGGTCAAGTCTGAAGGTCGACCGATCGGTCGAGTTTCCCCATGGAAACTCGGCCGATAGTCTATCTCTCAGACTTGTCGCCTAGTGTGTCGGCCGAATTGCCTTTAATGAAACTCGGCCGATCGGACTGTACTGGAATGCAGAAAAAGCATTTCCAACCGTTGGAGGAGTTGGTGGGACTCAAAATAGATCCGTTGCAAGTTGTAAAATGGCTAGTTTTTGCCACTTAACTCTCCCAACCTCAAAGGGACACCCTCAACTATAAATAGGACCTCTTGGACTTCATTCCAAGGTTGCTCATTCACATATGCTTGGTCCTAGCCTTAGTTGAGTGGTTTCTAATCCTTTGAGCCCCTTTCTCTCTCTACCTTCAAAGCAAATTCGTGAGTATGAGTGAGTTAGGATCCCATGTATGAGAGCTATCATTTGTAATCTTGTAAAGCTCTCCTTTCCACTTCTCCCATCTCCATTCTCTATGAAGATTGATTGAAGTTTCTTCTCCGAGTGAAAGAGAAGAAGGCTAGCTGCTCCAGGCCTCCAAGTGAAGGAGGAAGGTGCTAAAGCTCTCCAAGTGAAGGAGAGGTGCAAGGCAAAGCTCAAGCAAGATAGGTAAATCCTGCAAGGCCGAAGACTAGAGCAAGAGTGGGTAATTCCTTTGAAGAAGGTGGAAGACTACTTGCTTGGTGGGTAAGTCCTTGGTGAGGTAGAAGATCTTGGCTTGATATATAAGTCCTTGGATGGTTGGTAGTTGTAGCTTGTAATCTTATTGTGTGATATATATAAGAGAACCAAGTTACAAATCCTAGAGCCTAACCAACTCTAGGTAGTGGACTGACATTGCTCCTAAGTTTAGGACATGGAACCACTCTAAACCACCTGTCCAAGTGCATGCTTTCCTTGTCTCTTATCCTTGCTTTGTATGCTAGTTTAGGACATCAAATTGCTGTTTTGAATCAAGTTCTGCACTTAATATAATTTGGTGGTCTAATCACTTTTGTGAAGTTTGTGAAGCTCTATTCAACCCCCCCTTCTAGAGCCCATTGATCCAACAAGTGGTATCAGAGCAGGTCTTCTCCAAGCTACTTCAACAAGTAGGAGAAGATGGGCGATTCAGCTCTTGGGTCACTCAATCTTGAAGGAAGCTTCTCCATGAGACCCCCGGTCTTCGACGGCACAAACTTCCTATATTGGAAGAGAAGGATGCAATTCTACATCCAAGGCGTGAGCTACGAGATGTGGAAGATAGTCCATCTCAAGTATGAAGAGCCGAAGGGGAACATCACCACGTGGACGGAAGATGAGATGAAGCGTGCTCAACTCAATGCTAAAGCTGTGAGCATCATCTACGCCGCCCTTTCACCATCGGAGTTCAACCGCATCTCTTCTTGGGACACGACGCATGAGATTTGGCATAAGTTGTGTGTCACCTATGAAGGGACGAAGCAAGTCAAGGAGGCCAAGGTCTATATGCTCGGCGGCCTACTTGAGAACTTCAAGATGGGGAAGAATGAAAGAGTTGCGGACATGTACACAAGGTTGAATGTCATCTTGAACAGCCTTGCAGCCCTTGGGAGTGTCATGGATAGAGGTACCATCAATGCAAAGATCTTGAGATCTCTTCCAAAGAGATGGGAGCCAAAGGTCACTTCAATTGAAGAAGTCTACAAGCTGAGCGAGTTGTCAACCGAGGAGCTGGTTGGTAATCTCCAAGCACATGAACCAAGGCTCGACAAGCAAGAGGAAGAGGAGAAAAGAGAAGAGAAGGAGTCCAAGAAGATGAAGGACACAGCCTTCAAAGCTCAAGTTGAAGAAATGATGCGGCAACAACAACTTGCCATGAAGTCTCCCTGTCCTTCCTCAAGCGAAGATGAAGGTGCAAATGATCATGAAGCCAACTATTCAAAAGGAAGACACTTCAAGGGCAAGCCATCCTCCTCCACTCCTAGGTGCTACGAGTGTGGTCAAAAGGGCCACTACAAGAATGACTGCCCAAAAGCCAAGAAGGGCTATCATAAGAGCAGCCACAAGAAGGATGACAAATACAAAAGAGAAGCCAAGTACAAGAAGAAGAACAAGAAGGAGAGACGACCCAAAGATGCAGCTCATGCGGCATGGGAGGAGTCTTCTACTTCAAGTTCCTCAAGCTCCGAGGAGGGTGAATGTCACCTTGCACTCATGGCTTCTACTAGTGAAGAAGTAATTGAGGTAAGTGAGGTAAGCAAGGTAAGTGATGAAAGTTTACTTGATTTATCTAAGGAAAGCCTCATTGAAATGCTTAATGATTGTCAATCATCTTTTGCTAAATGTAAAGCTAAAAGAAAAAGATTAGGAAAGATAGTTGATGATCTCTATTCCAAGATTGACATTCTAGATCAAAATGAGAAATTGCATCTTGATAGCATAGATTCCTTACAAGGGCAATTTCTAGACCTTGAACTTCAATATAATGGAGTAGAGGTTGAGAATGGTACTTATCTTAAAACTATTGAAAATCTTAAGATAGAGAACCAAAATTGCCTAGATGAGCTAGATGTTCTAAAAACTGAAAATGTTGAACTTAAGCTTATTGATGATGCTAGGAGAGATGAAGTGTATGCTTATCAAAGAGAAATTGTTGTCCTTAAATCTGAAAATGCTAAACTTCTTGCACAAACAAATGATTTATCTTCTAGACCTATCTTGCCTAGAAATGAAGTTGCAAACTTAACTCTTGAAAAAGACTCTCTTCTTACTAAAGCCCTCTGTCTTGAGGCCGACCTTTTGCATGCTAGAGAAGATCTTGCTAGTTTATCTACTACCATTACAAATCTTAGTGATGATAATGCTAAATTAAGATCTACTTTGCAAAGGTTTCTTTCGGGTAAGAAGTCTCTAAATGATGTTCTAGAGCACTCTACCAAACAAGTTGGTACTAGTGGTCTAGGATACAATGCGACTACTCCAAAAGGTAAGAAGAAGAAGAAGAAGGGTAAGAAAAAGAGTGTGGAAACTCCAATTTTCAATGGAGAGTCTTCCGGCTCTAAAAACCCCATGGTATGTATGCATTGCAAATGTGATGATCATTATTCTACCTATTGTCCTTACAAGCCTAAGGGGACCAACCCAAATATGAAATGGGTCCCCAAGCTAACCCCGGACCCCAAAGTTTGAGTTGGGTTCTGACATCCTCTTTTCTTGCAGGTCACAAAGAAATGGATTGTTGATAGTGGCTGCTCTAAGCACATGACTGGAGAAATCAGCCATTTCAACAAATTTGTGAAGAAGAAAGGAGGATCGGTAACCTTTGGGGACAACAAAAAGGGTAAGGTTATAGGTGAGGGTGATGTAGGTAATGAATTGTGCATTAAAAATGTTTTGCTTGTTGATGGCCTACATCACAACTTAATTAGTGTTAGCCAATTATGTGGTAATGGTTATCTTGTGCTCTTTACTTCCTTAGAATGCTTGCTTCTAGATTCCCTGT
Source organism: Alisma plantago-aquatica (assembly GCA_963693085.1). Lineage (NCBI taxonomy): Eukaryota > Viridiplantae > Streptophyta > Magnoliopsida > Alismatales > Alismataceae > Alisma > Alisma plantago-aquatica. Next base: position 1,544,322,465 of record OY856410.1, read on the forward strand.
CCTATAATGTCATATATAAGGGAACTAGAAATGGTAATCTATATGTGATTGTTCTTGATGCTTTAAAGCCCATACTAAATAGATGCTTAGTCGTGGATAAAAACGATCTTTCGCTTTGGCATCGACGTTTGGGTCATGTGAACTTGCATCAAATGAAGAAACTGAACAAAAAGGACTTGGTTCGAGGACTTCCTAAATTGGATTTTGAAAAGGATGAGGAATGTCAACCTTGTACTCAAGGGAAACAAACCAAATCCTCCTTCAAATCCAAAGGAGTCATGAGTACCAAGAGAGTTCTAGAGCTTCTTCATATTGATCTCTTTGGACCTATGAGAACACAAACGCTTCGCGGCTCCAAGTATTGTCTTGTTATTGTCGATGATTTTTCTAGATTTACTTGGACTTTCTTTCTCGTTTCTAAAAGTGATACACTCGATGTTTTCTCGAGCTTTTGTAAACGAGTTGAAAACGAAGCTTCTTGTCATGTTGTTTCCATCCGTAGTGATCATGGGGGAGAGTTTGAAAATGATCTTTTTGAATGTTTTTGTGAAAAATCGGGTTATTCGCACAATTTCTCTTCTCCTCGCACACCCCAACAAAATGGAGTTGTTGAGAGGAAGAATAGATCGCTACAAGAGATGGCTAGAACCATGCTTCTTGAGTATGACACTCCTAAGAAGTTTTGGGCTGAAGCCGTTAGCACCTCATGTTTTGTGCAAAACCGAGTTTTCACTCATCCGACTTTTAAGAAAACCCCCTATGAACTATGGCGTGGTAGGAAGCCGTCAATTGATTTCTTTCATGTGTTTGGATGTCCGTGTTTTGTTTTGAACACCAAGGACTCTCTCGACAAGTTTGATCCGAAATCCTACAAGGCTTTCTTCCTAGGCTATAGCACTACTAGCAGGGCTTTTAGAGTGTTTAACATTGAACTATCTAAAATAGAAGAATCTATAAATGTTAAATTTATTGAAACTAACCCTGGTATTGGCAAGCATTTTGGTGATGATGATGTTGCAGATGAAATCATTCCTATCTTAAAAGAGCTCAACATCAAAGACAAAGGTAAGCAGGTTGAAGAAGAAGAGAAAGAAGAGGAAAGGAAGGATCCCACTCCCCGCTTTGCAAAGAATCACCCCAAGGAGTTGATCATTGGCAACCCGTTTGAAAGAGTGAGGACACGAGCTGCACACAACAAAGAACAAGCAGACAGTGCCTTCATCTCTCAACTGGAGCCAAAGAACATCAAAGAGGCCCTTGGCGATGATGAGTGGATCCTTGCCATGCAAGAAGAGCTTGAGCAGTTCGAGAAGAACCGAGTGTGGACCTTAGTGCCAAGACCAAATGATAGAAAGATCATTGGTACCAAATGGGTCTACCGCAACAAGCTTGATGAGCAAGGAAAAGTGGTAAGGAACAAAGAAAGGTTAGTAGCACAAGGTTACAATCAACAAGAAGGTATTGATTTTGATGAAACCTATGCTCCTGTTGCTAGATTAGAATCTATTCGTATGCTACTTGCCTTTGCTAGTTATAAAAATTTCTTGCTTTATCAAATGGATGTTAAAAGTGCATTTTTAAATGGTACAATCGAGGAGGAAGTATATGTTGCTCAACCTCCAGGCTTTGAAAATGATAAGTTTCCCAATCATGTATATTTCTTGCAAAAAGCTCTCTACGGACTCAAACAAGCACCTCGAGCTTGGTATGAGAAACTAAAGAACTTTTTGTTAGATAACGGGTATATCATGGGCAAAGTTGATTGTACTTTGTTTCTAAAACACACTTCTACCCATTTTCTCATAATTCAAATATATGTTGATGATATTATATTTGGCGGAACTAACCTTGATCTTTGCAAAGAGTTTGGTTCTCTTATGCAGAGTGAATTCGAGATGAGTATGATGGGTGAGCTGACCTTCTTCCTCGGCTTCCAAATCAAACAAACCAAGGAGGGTAACTTCATCAACCAAGGCAAATACACACTTGAACTTCTTAAACGCTTTGGGATGGAGAACATGAAGCCAATGGATACACCCATGTCAAACACTGCAAAACTTGACAAGGATGAAGAAGGTGAGAAGGTAGATGAGAAGCTCTATAGAGGTATGATTGGAAGTTTACTTTACTTAACTGCCTCTAGACCTGATATAATGTTTAGTGTTGGCTTGTGTGCTCGCTTTCAATCAAGCCCTAGGAAATCACATCTTGTTGCTGTCAAGAGGATTTTGAGGTACTTAGCCAAAACTCCAAATTTTGGACTATGGTACCCTAAGTCAAGGGACTTTACTCTTGTAGCATATAGTGATGCTGACTACGCAGGTTGCTTGATTGATAGAAAGTGCACAAGTGGCACTTGCTTCCTCTTGGGACCATGCTTGGTGTCTTGGTTCTCCAAGAAACAGAGCACAGTGGCATTATCAACTACCGAAGCTGAATACATTGCAGCCGGAAGTTGTTGTGCCCAGGTCCTATGGATGAAGCAAATGCTCCAAGACTTTAACATTCATTTTGATGCTTCTCCTATTTTCTGTGATAACACTAGTGCAATAAATCTTTCTTATAATCCAATATTGCATAGTAGAGCTAAACACATAGAAGTTCGCCATCATTTTCTCCGTGATCACATTGTCAAAAAGGATATTTATATCACACATGTGGATACGGAAAATCAGTTGGCCGACATTTTCACTAAACCTCTTGCTAGAGAACAATTTAACTTTATTAGATCAAAATTGCTCATAATCTCTCTTGATGATGTTGAATTGCTCTCTAATTAGTTGGTTACATCTTATGTGTGTTGCTCTTGCTTATAAATGCTTTGTTTGCTCAAAATGCTTGTTTTTGATAAAATTTCTCTTGTTTCTATCTCTTCTTCGGGCTTTTCTCACAAATCGGGTTTTAATCGACAAATAGTACCCTATGATGATGGGAATGTGCCTAAATATGCTTAATATACAATCTAGTCCAACCAGAAAAATTGCATTCGGTCATTTGAGGCTAGGGCTAGATTTTAGGTTTTTTCCTCATCAGGGTTTCTGTCGGCCGAGTTTCCAACTCGGCCGATCGGTCGGGTACAGGGCACCTGTGCGCTCTGTCGGCCGAGTTTCCTTTTCCTGGAACTCGACCGATCGGCGGCAGGCTGGTTTAATATATATAGGAATCGGCCGACTTGCTCCCTCTCAACTAGAGCAAAGTCGACCGAACCCTAGCCGCCCAGCCCGACCCTTCCTCCCCTGGTGCTCCTCTCTCTCTCTCCGGCCGTTTTCGCCCCCAAATCGACCTGTTCGTTTGTTCTTGCTGCTCTTGGAGTGCCTCCTGCTCTCTCTCTCTCCACGTGGATCGGCTCCATCTCCTCGTTCTCCTCTCCAATGAGGTCCCAACGCCGGAAACGTGCCGTTCCCGCCCCTGCCCCTGCGGTTCCTCTTGCGCCTAGGTATATGGCATTTGATAATCTTTCTTTTGTTGACAATGCTGCTGTTGCTCGCTACAAAGAGCTCCTTCCTCGCTCTCCCTTTCCTTTTCGAGCTCTTTATCAGCCCCATAGCTTTCACGCCGACCTTTTCGAAGCTTGTCAACTCTTTCGCACACATCATCTTGAAGCTTTTTGTATTGAGGATTCCCGTTTTCATAACCTAAAATACAGCTCCAAATCCGTACGTGAATTCTACGCTAACTTGCGGTGGAATTACGACTCTTTGGTCCCCTCTTCGGACACCTCAATCGTTTTGACGTCTATGATTGCCGGCCAACCTTTTCATATTACCGAACGCTCGTTCAATCTTTATCTAAATGGCAATGTTGGCACGGCTTCGTGGATTACCGATTACCCTGTTTATCTTGATCTCTTGTATCCCGAGGACGTCTATAGGACCATTGAGGTTGACTTGACTGATATTCATAAGTTTCTCAAGCAACCCGATTTTCCTTATAGAAAAAAGGGCACTCTGCCATCTTCCGCCCTGTCCTCTCCTCGCCGTGTTTTGGCGTTTGTTCTCAGTTGTAATGTCCATCCCAAGAAAAATCAAACGGACATCGCTGAGAATACAGCTATGATGATGTATCTGCTTTTGAAAAACCAAGGAGTCAAATGGGCCCGTTACATCCTTCACCATATGACCTATTTTGACTCGGGAAAGAACACCAAGGGCACACATCTTCCATATCCTGCCCTAATTTGTGGTCTTTTCCAGCATGCCACTGGAAAATCTCTCTTTTCTGATTTTCTCTACCGCCCTGATCGTAAAGGAGTTTATATCAGTGAGACCACTCTTCAAAAGAGTGTGCCTACCCCTGGTGCATCATCCTCCTCAGCTCCACCTCCACCTCCATCTTCCTCAGCTGCACCTCCTCCTCCACCCTCCACATCTGCCCCTCCTCCTCCTGAGCCATCCTTCCAGCCTCCTCCGCAGCCTGCCTTTGCTGACTTCTACGTTTCTAATGAGGCCCTCATGGGGTATCTCATGCACCAGCAGGCTTACAACATGCAGGTCCAGCAACATCACCATCAGGATCTGTGCCACATCATGTCTTCTATGTCGTTATCTTGCCCTCAGCCCTACCCCACCTTCGAGCCCTATCCGGGTGGTGACTACGCTTCTTACGCGTATAGCCAGTTTTATCCTCCTCCACCCCCTTCTGCTTCCGCTGATCACTCTGCAGGTGGATACTCTCCTCCGGTTCTGGCGCTCCCAGGTGGTCGTTTTTCTGAGCTTCTGGCCCAGTACACTTCTTCTGCTCCCCCCATTGAGGTTGCCTATGATTTACATGCTCTAGGCATGTCTTGGGCCGAGCAGAGTGCGAGGTGGCCCGGGCGTGCTTCTGGTCCTCCAGACGAGGATATGGTTGACCAGGAGGATGCTGAGACTGACGCTGATGAGGCTACTGCGACGGATGTTGAAGACGAGGATGCGGATGACGATGCCAATGCTGAAGACGAGGCTACACCAGCTGCTGCTCCTTCTTCCGATGATGGAGATGAGGACTACCAGCCCGATGAGGACATGGAGGCTGCCGTTGATGATGTTGACATAGATTAGTGTAGCTTAGAGTTGATGTGTCTAGTTTAGTCTTGGATGACCATGATATATCTTTTTGGACTATGATTGTATTATCTACATTAGGCACATCATCTGAGTTGTACTATTGCTACTCTGTTTGTCCGTGTAGTTTTTGTCTTATGGTTTCTTTTGGAAACACTTTGTATGGCTTATCTTATAGTGTGTTCCATATTTTGATGACTGACAGGTTTTGCTTTCGTGCTTTATCTTGGTGTTTATCTGTCTCTCTGTGTTTTGGTTGATTGAGTGTTTGGAGAAGACCTTGCTTTTATGCTCTTCTACCCCCCTGCCTTTTTGAGATGACAAAGGGGGAGAAAGACCTCAATCATATTGTTTTTATTGCTTGTATGGTTCTTTTCTTGTCTGTAAACTACAATGCATCTAGACTTGTTTAGAATCATATAATATATATATATATGCTATGGTTGCTTGTGTGTTAACTAACTATGCAGGAACGAGTAAGCATGAATTGAGGGGGAGCATTACAAATTGATCATATTTGCATCCCCTTGCAATTCCCTAAAGAAAAGGTATAATTTTCACATTCTTTTCAATATGTTGAGGAATGGTTTGTCATTGTCAAAAAGGGGGAGAATGTTGACCTAGGTGTCGCACATTGCCCATATTTTGATAATGACTTAACCATTCCATTCATATGTATCTAACAAATCTATTTGAGATCATTGCAGATATTAGGTACAAGAAAAGAATCACTTTTAACTCCAAAGCTACTCTTCCGGCACATGCAAAACATGTGACTTTTAACCGCTTTGTAATATAGCCCTTAGAGGCTTAGAACATTTTATGTAATCACTCATAATCATGTTTTGCATTGTATCTAAGATGGATAAAATGATTGGGACTCAAAAATCCATCGTTTGTACAGTTTATGAAAATTCCAAAATACCCTTAACAGGGATTTTGTCGGCCGAATTCCAAACTCGGCTGATCCATATATTCTGGAATTTTCTGGGCGGTCGGCCGAGTTTCCAACTCAGCCGATCCCTGTTCGGTCGAGTTTCAATGGTAGGAAACTCGGCCGATCCACTGATCGGTCAAGTCTGAAGGTCGACCGATCGGTCGAGTTTCCCCATGGAAACTCGGCCGACAGTCTATCTCTCAGACTTGTCGCCTAGTGTGTCGGCCGAATTGCCTTTAATGAAACTCGGCCGATCGGACTGTACTGGAATGCAGAAAAAGCATTTCCAACCGTTGGAGGAGTTGGTGGGACTCAAAATAGATCCGTTGCAAGTTGTAAAACGGCTAGTTTTTGCCACTTAACTCTCCCAACCTCAAAGGGACACCCTCAACTATAAATAGGACCTCTTGGACTTCATTCCAAGGTTGCTCATTCACATATGCTTGGTCCTAGCCTTAGTTGAGTGGTTTCTAATCCTTTGAGCCCCTTTCTCTCTCTACCTTCAAAGCAAATTCGTGAGTATGAGTGAGTTAGGATCCCATGTATGAGAGCTATCATTTGTAATCTTGTAAAGCTCTCCTTTCCACTTCTCCCATCTCCATTCTCTATGAAGATTGATTGAAGTTTCTTCTCCGAGTGAAAGAGAAGAAGGTTGCTGTTCTTCCCCAAGTGAAGGAGAAGAAGGCTAGCTGCTCCAGGCCTCCAAGTGAAGGAGGAAGGTGCTAAAGCTCTCCAAGTGAAGGAGAGGTGCAAGGCAAAGCTCAAGCAAGATAGGTAAATCCTTCAAGGCCGAAGACTAGAGCAAGAGTGGGTAATTCCTTTGAAGAAGGTGGAAGACTACTTGCTTGGTGGGTAAGTCCTTGGTGAGGTAGAAGATCTTGGCTTGATATATAAGTCCTTGGATGGTTGGTAGTTGTAGCTTGTAATCTTATTGTGTGATATATATAAGAGAACCAAGTTACAAATCCTAGAGCCTAACCAACTCTAGGTAGTGGACTGACATTGCTCCTAAGTTTAGGACATGGAACCACTCTAAACCACCTGTCCAAGTGCATGCTTTCCTTGTCTCTTATCCTTGCTTTGTATGCTAGTTTAGGACATCAAATTGCTGTTTTGAATCAAGTTCTGCACTTAATATAATTTGGTGGTCTAATCACTTTTGTGAAGTTTGTGAAGCTCTATTCAACCCCCCCCCCTTCTAGAGCCCATTGATCCAACAACTTTGTCAGTTCGACAAGAGCAGACATCGATAGGCTTGAACAAGGTATTACCACTCTACGTGAGAGGTGCCAATATCTTCGACAACTACTTCACATCACGAGCAGTAACGACTCTTCAAACGAGGACGGATACAATACATCATAGATGTAGAACAAGCACTTAGGCCTATTTTATGTTCGGAAAGTTGTATTTGAAATCTATGTTCAGAATCTGACAATGTTTTTACTAATCCTCAATTATGTTTTAGATGTCAATGGATCCATCTGGAGTTCCGAGGTGTGATTGTGGGTTAGATGCAGCCTTGCGGCTTAACACAGAGGATGCAAGGTTGTATGATTTTGGCATTCTGAGTGAAAGGTCGGGCGAAATGTATTACATATGTCCTTCTCGCGAGGTGAACTAGTAAATACATACATAATAGGTTGTCGTTGTGTATGCTGCACATTCTTTGTCATTCATTAAATTTGATTATACATTGTAGGGAAAAGATCGGTGCAGATACTTCCGTTGGGCAGTCGATCTCCCCCCAACAATTGATTCTTTGAAAGCTGAGATTATGTTACTAACTGTCGAGTGCAAGTCAGTGTGGGGCCAGACAACGAACATGAAGGACTGTGTTGAAATTCATCACAACTACGATGATATATACACCCAAAAAAAGTATGAGAATGACGGTGTAGAACGCTACGTTGCCAGTCTGGAGGAAGAATGTAGTCTTCTTTTAGACATTCCTTCACCCACGGTGACGCCATAACGTTTAATGGCAGAGAACTACATTTAGTTTGGTGTGTCGATTTACATTGTCCAACATTCGATGTTTTTAACATTACATCTTTCTGAATTCATCCGACATCAACATGCTTTAGTTATTTATCATAATGTTGGTGTATGTTTTATGGAGGGTGTATGTTTTTTCACCGTTATGTTGATAAATGTTAGCTAACACTGAATATGCATTTTATATTCCCTTAATTATGCGATACACACTTACATCTAAAACATATTACTTACAGAATCTGTAATATGGTTGGGCCTCAAAGGACTCCTTCCTTTATGTGGTGTAGGGAGCTTGATATGGTTCTCAGAGGTATGATGAGAAACCAATATGAGTTGGGGAGATGTGTTAATGGAGTATATACTACACATGCTTGGATGGAGGCATGGTGTCACTTCCGAAACATAATTGGGGAGCCCATATCTTTGACTGAGTTGCAGATGAGATGGCAACACATAAGGAGAGAGTTCATAACAGACAATCTTTTTATTTTGGGAGATGTATTGCCTCCCCCACCATTGGCCGTGCAACGCAACTTCATGACGACTCGTCGCATTTACCCACCTGGCGTTGCTCAATACCCTTTTAACACTGATGAGTGAATATTATCACAGTTTGTAGTTGTTTGTGTTTACCTCGCAACATTTATTTGTATGCAACTAATTTTTTTTGGACCATTTTTTTTATGTATTGAATGCATAAATCACGTTCTTACTTGTTTGTAGCTAAGTTTGTTTGGAGCATTTATTTTTATTCAATATTGTCACAGTTATCTTTCTATTCTTGATATTTGCTAATACTAAAATTTGATTTATTAACTATAGATGTCATCATCGCGGTCACGGTCAAAGGCAAAGACAGAATTTGAAAAAATATTGATGTCTCCGTCGAAGATTAAAAAATATGTAGAAGAAAATCTTATTTGCAAAAAACCATGTTGCGAGCCTCCACGCGATGAGGGCTCAAATGAGAGAGACGAACAAGCCAAAGGAACAAGCCAAATGAGGGCCCAAATGTTGCGAGCCTTGTTTCCTCCTACTCACCATCTGTCGTTGTTGTTCGAGTGGCCAAAAGACGCCAGCAAACAGGAAACAAATCAGGTGTTGGACGAACCCTGTCATGTGTCGTGGGAAGAGTACGACGAGGCCATGAAGAACGATGAGGCATGAAGTTGCCTGCTTGATCACCAGCTTAGATTGTGTAACTATGTCGTTGTCTAGGTCCAGGGCAGACCTCTCGTTTCATTTTGTATGTTACATATGTATTTTCCTGAGAACCAACAATATATTATCTTTTAATTTATGTGGTATTACGTTTTGCTACAGACATGCTACGCACCTTTGCTACTATTTAATTTAAATACATTAATTATATTATGTATTTGTTATTTAGTATATAATACACTTCAGCCAACTTCTGCTTAAGCGGCAACACAACTACACATACCTTATTCTTGTTAAAACAGTTCAACAACATCACGACAGAATCAGCAGATACTGACTACGTTGCCAAACAAAATCAGACTGAATCCAGTCTAGTAGCCAAACAGAACCAGACTGCAATCAGACTCAAACCAGACCAGCTGACCAGAATCAGACTGGGTTGCCAAACAGAATCAGACTGGGTTGCCAAACAGAATCAGACTGAATCCTGACTAACCCAGTCTAATCCAGTCCAGACTACGAAATCCCAGCCCGTTCCCAAACAGGGGCTGAAGGTTGTTTTTCTCAGGACACTCTGAGCAGTAACCGTTAAAAAAAAGTCCTTTTCTAGAAATTTATGTGTACAATATTTACCAATGAATTGCACATCTCCCAATAAATTGCATATATCCAAACACACTAAAATGCTCATTCAGGGGTCAAGATTATCCTCAAGACGTCACGAGAAAAAAAAAGACAGTCAGACCCAAATCGAAACATAGGGTTAGTGTGTCTGCCAACATCTTGGGATTGGCAATCTTTGACCAGACGCGAACCCAAAATTGTGGAATGAAGATCATTTCTCAATGATCTGATTGCCACCCTTCCTGAGAAGTTATGATAGCGGTCTTTAAATTGACACAAGCATGGGTCGATTGGGCAAAATGCTCATGAACTCCTTGTGGGAGCCACAACTTAAGTTAATCCAACACCGCTGAAGCTCCAAAAGCTGCTCAACTACGGAGGTATGCAAGTCAAGGGGTCATAGAATCTGAGAACAAAGTTCTAATTTTCTAACTTGTTGTGCTAGGTTGTATTTGATTGGCGGTGATATTAAGTCGTCGGTAGGTTCTAGAATCACGCAGCTAAGCTTGGCAGTCTGATCCGCACAGTCCGGACTCTGGGTCCATAGTCTGGACTCTGGGTCCATAAGATATGTGGTCTGCACTAGATCGCCTAATTCCATTCCAAGCAATGGCGGATCCAGAAAATCATAATAGGGGGGGGGGGCTGAGTCAAATTACGAACAAAGTTGATATTTTTGACATTATTGTTTGTTAGCAAAATTGTAATCAACCGACTAATATGCACCCTCAATGAGTATGTCATATTAACCTGGTCTTAAATTTTTTGTATTATACTCCTGAATTAGTTCTCAAAGTCAAAGACAAGATAAATTATTTTGGTTAAATTTAAACATAAATATGAGCTTTCTTTTCTACAATTATATTCACATCATGTGTTAAACACCTTACTCGTAGAGTTATAAAAAATTTCTTCACTTTTTATTGTCATGTAAATTTTAGGAAATATTGTATAAAGCTTATCTGGAATAATTGAACATCCATGTGGAAATACTAAACAAAATTGAAGGCGAAGAGTCGCTAGAAGAAAAAAAGATGCATAAATAGATAGAATATTAACACATATTAGATATATATTTTTATAAGCATGATATTAGTTTATTAATTGACCAATCAGGACCACACATTTGATTTCAACGTCACAAAGATTAATCAGTGTCTATAATATCATCATATAAGAATAACCAAAGTTTTGATTGCATCAATTTATAGTTTATAACAAATCCATTGCTTTTCATTGGACACTATAACCTACATATCTATAAGATATGTTTTGGATCGTTATACTTGAACTTTAAATAATACATCTTACCAGAATAGAGGAATGTCCAACTATTACGGTGGCAGACGAACCATAGGTTGAGAACACGAAGAGAGTCTTGGATGGAGTACCACTCATTTGGTCCATGATAATGGATAATTTATTTTCCAAGCTCCAGGTTTTTCTACAAACTACTTGCCTCCGATCTTACAAAAGCTTCTAGTCTCAATATATAGATCTTGTAGGAAAGAAGATGGTGGTGTATAAAACATTGAATATCTAAATCTACAGTTTGTAGTGACTGCCTGTCTGGCTTCTTGTGGTTCGGGGATCTACGTTGCCGAACAAAAGTAGTTGCAGGGTTCCAGTCTGTATTAATTGTCCTATTGATTGAATTACTAATCTCCAGTTCTAAGTCTTCCTACTTCAAACACTAATGCTATTTTTGAAAGTCGTAACTAACACATATGGTTAATATTGGCATTTATTGATTTGGTATTCTCTATTTTCCAATCATCGTAGCCTGGCAGTGTTACTTCAGCACTAAACATAAATGTTATCTCATTCTTTAAACTGGTAACTAATGCTTATGGTTAAATGTGGCGGTCATTGTCAGGATTTAAGGGGGGGCTTCAGCCCCGGTAGCCCCCCTCTAGCTACGCCCCTGATCCCAAACATGTCTTAATGTAATTATAAAATTTTACATCACAATCAGTAATGATCTTAAAGATCTATGTCCACAATTAAGAAAGTGTTATCCGAATTGTTGACCTAGAGGTTGTACATTACCTATATTTTGATAATGACTTAATCATTCCATTCACATGTATCTAACATGTGCGTTAAAAAATTTTTGCAGACATTAGGTACATGAAAAGGATCACATATACAAGCCCTAGAATGGGCCAAGTGCAAGCCAAATTGACTACAAGTGTGCAATTTAGGATTTCCATGTAAATCACCTTAGAAAATAAATGTAATCACTTGTAACGATGAATATGCTTGTAACTTAGAAGAGAAAAATGTTTGGGACAAAATTCACCAAGTGCTAATCACTTTTATTGCAAATTAGAAAATCCATTTCAGGCACTTGGTCGGTCGAGTTTCCCACCCTGAAACTCGGTCGATCATCCTGAGTCGATTTTCTGAAGATTGCAATTGGTCGAGTTGTGCACTCACAGAACTCGACCGATTGGGTAGTAGGCCAATTCCAGTTGGAATGGTCGGTCGAGTTTCCTCAGGACAAACTCGACCGATCAATTCAACATCGAATTGCCTGCTACCTGATCGGTCGAGTTACACCCATTGATACTCGACTGATTGCACTGTACGGAGTTTGCAGAAAAAGTAATATGACCGTTGGTGAATTGTTTTGGGAAAAAATATAGCCGTTTTCTTGAAGGAAAAACGACCACTTATGCACCCAAGTGTCCCACAACATAAAGGGCCACCCTCAACTATAAATAGAACCCCTTGGACTTCATTCCAAGCTGCTCTTCCATTGCAAACTTGGTTCTAGCTTAGTTGAGAGTATTCCAAGCCCTTGAGCCCCTTTCTCTCTCTACCTTCAAGACAAATTCGTGAGTGAGATAGGTTCCTTTGTATGAGAGCTATCCTTTGTGCTATGTAAAGCTCTCTCTTCCTTCTTCCCACCTCCAAATCAAATAGAAGATTGATTGAAGCTTCTTCTCCGAGTGAAAGAGGAGTTGCTACTGTTCTTCTCTGAGTGAAGGGGAAGATGTGTTGCTGATCTTCTAGAGTGAAGATTGATCGTTGCTCCAGCTCCCTTGGTGAAGGGAAAACGTGGGCAAGCTCTCCAAGTGAAGGAGAGGTGCAAGGCAAGCTCAAGTAAGATAGGTAATTCCTGCAAGGCTGAAGACAAAGGTGAGATTGGGTAAGTCCTTTGTAGAAGGCTGAAGAATCTCGCTTTGTGGGTAAGTCCTTGGATAGGTTGAAGATCTTAGCTTGTGTAATTAAGCCCTTGGTTGTGTGGTTTATGTTTCTTGTAATCTTATCGTGATAAATAAGAGGATCAAGTTGCAAATCCTAGAGTCTAACCAACTCTAGGTAGTGGATTGACATAGCTCCTAAGTTTAGGACGTGGAACCACTCTAAAACCACCTGTCCAAGTACATGATATTCATTATCTCTTATCCTTGATTTGTATGCTAGAATAGGATATCAAATTGCTGCTTGCATTAGTTTTTACACTTCATTTAAATTGGTGGTCTAATCGATTTTGTGAAGTGTGTGTAGCTCTATTCACCCCCCTCTAGAGCCCATCGATCCAATAAGTGGTATCCGAGCGGGTCTTTTCCAAGCTACTTCAACAAGTAGGAGAAGATGGGCGATTCGGCCTTTGGGTCACTCAACCTTGAAGGAAGCTTCTCCATGAGACCTCCGGTCTTCGACGGCACAAACTTCTTATATTGGAAGAGGAGAATGCAATTCTATCTCCAAGGGGTGAGTTTCGAAATGTGGAAGATTGTCCATCTCAAATATGAAGATCCAAAAGGGGACATCACCACATGGACGGAAGTGGAGATGACGTATGCTCAACTCAATGCCAAAGCAGTGAGCATCATCTACGCCGCCCTTACACCATCGGAGTTCAACCGCATCTCTTCGTGGGACACGGCGCATGAGATATGGCACAAGTTGTGTGTCACCTATGAAGGGACTGAGCAAGTCAAGGAGTGTTACGACCCCACCTTCCGATAACCCCCAATTAAGGGAGACCGAGAGGTTGAAGCCGCACCCATAAATTCCGGATCAAAGGTTCGACATATAACCAATAACAATTATTAAATTCTAACAGACTATACTGAAAATGGTAATAAAATTTTTCTTCATCATACCTTTGAAAAGATTGGAAGTACTAGACTTCTAACCACAGATGAACTACTCTAACTAGTTCCTCCTTGTTCTTTAATTCTTGATTTCACAATGTGTCACTTTACTGTTTTTGCTTTGGGATTTGTACCTAAAACGCCGACAAACAAAACAACGGTCAGTCGGTATGTGGGGGAAACAATAATCAAGCAATTATGCTAACAATGTAATCAAGCAATTAGTCATTTTAACAATCAAGATTACATTTTAAGCCAAACTACTCAATCCATACTTATCCACAACTCTGTGTTGTCCCTGTAAGGACTTATATGGAACCTCTCTAAGGTGACTTGATGGACTTACCCTCTAGGCAGCCAAAGTCTTTCATGACCTGATGGACCTACCCTCTAGGTAGCCATGTACTAGGTCAGCCATTACGACACAGAGGGGAACCAAGATCTGAGCTAGTAGGCACATATCTTATGTGATAATCGTAGTCACTTTATAGTTGCAAGAACTAAATAAACATCCAACAGTTTAGTTGCATTCAATGCGATTAAACCTCCGGGAATCCATTGGAAAACCTAAGCGGTTATTCATAAGTGTAACCACATACCTTTAACTGCACTTTTCAAGATAACAACCCAATCAACAAGCAATGAGGAAGAGAAATCCTGAAATAAAAGTACCAATTCCTTTTATTAATAATTATCCAATTTCATCATTCAACTTAGGATTCCAATTCCATAATTAGGGTTTCTTCTATAAATTAGGGTTTTACTTCTTCTTTCATCATTATCATCCTTGATTTATCACTCTTCATAAAACTCCTAATTTCTCATTGAATTTCCTTTATTAGACAACTGATTTCCTTATTTCATAAAAATATGGTTTTTATCTCTCTTTATCCCAAATTAGGGTTTTCTTGCAAATTAACCTTCTTTAATTCATTATAATTCCAAGTTAAGCATTTTTGCATTCAAATAGCAAATTAAACTACCATTATCAGAGTCAATCTTAACAATTTGACTTGTTGAATTACCAAATTACCCTCTCAACATGCGATTAGGGTTTCTCATCAAATTTTAATAAACTTTATTAGCCAAATAAAGTACTTTTGCAAAACGAAGTGGAATTAGGTTCTGGAAGTATTTTTATCATGTTCCTTGTATTTTTCTATGCAACTTTCATATATAAAGTTTTCTCATGCGAGTTTCCTATCAGTTTCTATTAATTTCGCAAGATAAATCATTTTTTCTAAATATTCGTTAGAGAGGGATATTTTACCAAAAATAGGCAGTCGTTGGATCAGTGCGCCCCTTGGTCCGCACCTCGATCCGACGTCCAGCGTCACGCGCCTCCTTCACTTAAGCGCCTCGCGGCTCAAGTCGTCCGATCTCGTGAGTCCACGGTGGACCATGATCCAAGGGTTTCGGCCAACTTTGACCCAACCGTTGGATCTCGATCGCACGGTGGCTGAACGTGCCCTCTAGCAACCTCGCCCCCTCCTCTGGATCGTCAGATTGCGTGGGAGTCCACTGTGGTCCGCAATCCGACGGTGCCCCGGTCGTCGTCTTCCTCAGCAGGCCTTCGCGCGGTCAACTCGACGGTTGACTCAGGGCTTCAGGCCTCCGTTTCTTGTTCCAACTAACCAGGAAGCTCCGCCTCCTCTCAACGAAGTCGAGGGCTGGGTCAATTCATGCCCAGGATCCCCCCGACAATATCCCCCTGCTCGCCGGATTCCGGTGAGGTCCCCGGCGGTTAGGAGGTCGAAGGTCAGGACGAATCCACCAATTGAGTGTATAAAAACACTCCTCGCACGATTATGCAGAGATCGAGCAAGCAAGAGTTGATGCTGGTACTCTCTAACTCCCCCCCTATATATAAGGTCGAGCTCAGGTTCTACCGAATTGGGTATTTCCTGAAACAAATAGGAAACCTACCCAAACCAGGGATCATCCTCAACGATTTCATCTCCTGAAACTATTGGGATTGTTAGAACACGCCCACATGCTCTAGATTCCAGGGAAAACGGAGAGGAAGAATCCTCTGTTGCCCGCGAGCTCCTAGTCCCAGTAGAAATGAGACAATGACCGAGCATCGTAGGATTAAGATCCAACTATTCAGGTTAAATACGCTCAAACCAAAATAGGAAATCATTTCCTAAATCATCAATTAAAGCCAATTTCAAAGGGAAACTTAGAAAATTAATAACTCCAAACTGGCTACTCCTATTTTTACCAAATTTTGAGGGAAGCTTCCTCATAGGTTTCTCTTCCTTCCTACAAAATTTGGAGTGATTATAACAAGGATTAGATTCCTTTTCTTAATATGCAAGTTATTATTATATTAAACACATTTTCCCATCTTTCCCTAAATCCTTTTATCATTATTTCTTGGTTTTGAGTTCCTTGAACTCCAAGGTATCCATTATCTCGAATTCTTATTTTTAGGGAAATATTCCATATCCTTTTCCTTATTTTATGGAATTCTTTATGTATTCTTTGATTATATCAATTTGGGCTTCCAATAAAACAAGGCCCATTAAGAAACATGCTACCAATCATCCATGGAATCCATTTCAATCCACATCACATCAATCATGCAAAATCATTTATCTTTAAATGATATTTACAAAACTCATTATATAATTTAGAAAATTGAGGTTATAACATCCTCCCCTCCTTATAGGAATTTTGTCCTCAAAATTCAACAATCAAACAAACCATTCAGGATAAGACTTTTCCATGTCCATCATTGGCCCCTATGTGGCTTTACCGTACTCATGGCGCATCCAAAGAACCTTTATCATCACATATTCTTTTCTCTGAGTTCTTTCATCCTGGCATCTATAAACTACACAGGTGACTCAGGCCATTTCAGCCTCCTTTGGGGCTCACTAGGTTCTTTGCTTAACACATGGTCGGGGTACTTCACATAGTGCTCTGAATTGGACACATGAAAAACATCTCACATTACTCTATCCTGAGGGGTAGGGTCAAAACCTAACCATCTCCACCCATCCATCTCTAATGGACCCATGTATTGGGGACTCAGCTTTCTCAGCTATATCTTAGAGGGGTCGGATTCTCACATAATATTCTCCCACAGTGCACTGCATGTTAGTCAACTTTGCATCTGCTCATGACTCTCATCGTCTCTAGGCTCCTTTCAGCCATTTCACAATTAAAGTGACTATTGCCTTCATGCATTGTGGTCCTTTCATAATCATCATGTGGTCCTTTCACCAACATCACCTTACTGAAGTGATGACCGACACAACCTCCCTTAAGAGCTCTTTAGAAACCCGATACTGGCTATGGTGGTCATCATCACATCTTTCATAGGTCAAAACTGTCTCTAGCTATCACCCTGAACAAGCACATATGCTCTCATTAGACCCTTTAGTCTGGATCATACTAACCATTAGGTTGGGGTAATAAACTGTACTAACATTGAGTTCTTCATGTCCCGACTTCCACCTTTTGGAAGGGAACTTCTAGGTCAAACTCAAGAACCTTTGAACTCACATCATGGTGTAGTTGAACCATCTTTCTCATGGGTAGTTCAACCAGATCTATCCTAAGACAGAACTCTTTCTTTCTTATGTCATCTATGTAAGGTAAACTACCATAACCCATATTGCATCTCGACCCTCCTTGTCCAAGGGGAGACTTATCACAACATCCATAGTGGTGAAGTCCCTTTCTTTCTCGGGGACTCTTTTGTCCTCTATATCGTTACACTGGGTTACTGGGGTTCGCCCTTTACCTCCTGACTTGCATGGCCATATACCATATGCAACTTTATCTTAAGCATTCAAAGTGCTAATGCTATTTATCATGATGTATGGTGATCTTCAATCATGATTTCCGGTATGTCATGATTCCTCAAGATCGATTCCTCCAAAACCCTAAACCACTCATGTCGGGGTTTCATCACCAGAGAAGTGCATCTGAGGTTCCACCACCACACTTTTATTGCATCAAGGAGTAGACTGGCTAACCAAACAACCCTTAACTTTTCAACACATCTTATCACATTTGAGTGTTATCCAAACACCACTCCTTTTCAAACTTAGGGTTAGCCAAACAACCTCTTCTAGCTAAATGAGGTAGCTATAACTCAACTAGAGCATCCATTATCACTTCATATCCTTAGGTATTAGATAACATCGAAGACATACACTTCTCTTTATTTCACTTATCATCTCACCTCCAACTCTATGTCCATTTTTATTAAGAACACTCTCTGATTTCATCATCAGGGTGATCAAGCTCAACCTGGTATAACTTGTAAGTTCCACATAATTCATGATAAAGACATCCTCATAAGGTGACTACCTCATTCCTCTAGTGTTTGCAAACCATCTGTGTATCATTCACTCTACCAGAGCAGGTTATCCCATTTATTGTGGCAACATTCCAACCTACATCATCTCTTATCCTTGATGTATGGCATGCGTAATATCCTATCTCTCACTCCCATAACAAGAAGAAATAAGCATTTGGCTGCAGTCCAAATACAAAGTTCTTCCTGTTCCAAGAGTAGAGATGGTACATCCCACCTTGCCAATACACCTTTTAAATCTAAGTTGAAATGTGCCACATGTGTCTCTACATCACATACATGATAACAAATTAATCTTGAATCCAATGAGGTTTATATCCCTAGTCAACTCCTCTAGGTCCATAGGGTACCGACTCTTTTGGGGTCATCCCTCTTCCCTCATGCATCAAGGGAGTGCCCTTTGGGTCCCATGAGTTCATGAAGGTGATCAATCTCCTAACCCATGGCCCTCAGACAACAATAGTTGTTACCTCCCGACCCTATGGTCATGTGCAACTGGGGAATTAGGCAACTCCTACTTTCATCGGTCTTATCCCTACCTGACCCTAGGATAGACTTAGGATTCATCATCATAGTACATGTTCACTTAGAACCTTACCCTAGTCTTCATCATCTCTCTTTCTGCATTCATGGGCTGGCCTTCATCCTTTCATTAGGATCATGGCATCCTTCCTATCTTGGTCAAGCCCCATACCGATTACCTCCATGGTAACTCATTCATATGCAATTAGATATGGATATCAATGGGTCTACAGGTTCATTCTCATACCATGTACTTTTCACTTAGCTTCTCGATATCCTACGAGACCTCTTTAGGTTGTCTTAAACCACCAAAACTGTTATACACCCTACCAAAGGGGTCCCTCTCCCAGGATGGGAGGAAAACTATCTCTTGACAACAAGGTCACAAAAGCTCTTAGGTCTAGGGTTTACATGTGAGCCTACTTAACCCTAGCAAGCTATTAAGGCATAAGCAGATCACCTACTGAACCATGCTAGGTCATACTTGTCCTCTTTCCTCAATGTTTTATCAAGATCATACCTTTCTTTACCAACAACCTAGCTGTGAGGGGTTCATCAAACATACTTTAAACTTAAGGGCTTCCTTTTCCTTTATACATGAGGCGTACCCCGCTCAAAACTATAGCAACTAAACTCTCATCCTGAGCATTAGGTATGCCACTTCCCTTCTTAGGCCTAGGAACCCTAGGTTCACTCTTAGGTGTCCAACTGCATGCTCTATCTCTTAACCATGAATCAAGCTTTCCATAACGTGCACTTCCTATCATCCTTCAAATCGAACAATCCTTTGAGGTTGAGTCCTCCTCAAGGACAAACAACAAGGTACAAGGCCTCAAAACCTATTACTATACCTCTTCAGGGTTTATGGAACTCTTCTTCTCATCTATACCATAAGTGCAAAGGTATAAAAAGACTCATCCTCTTTCTAGGATTTGGGTGGTCAAAGGTACTCGGTCATCCAACCTCTCATGGCTCATATGGCATCCCAGGCACATCCATCCAAACACTTGGTCTAACTCATCATGCCATCTCTCTCTATATCCTTCACTTAGGGTTAGGGTTAACGTCATCCTTGTAGAATGAGCCAGGTTTCTACTTACACTGGAGATCTCTATCTCCAAGACTAACTTATCCTCCTGACAAGAAGGTCTAGCCTCAGGTCTCTTCTGAGGACATGACAACTTATGTCATATGACCTAAGCATGTATCTATCCTTTAGTTTGCGCTTACTCTATTAAGCTTATGTCCATGACATCTTATTTACATGCATTTCCTTTAATGTGGTGGAGGATCCCTTAAACCTTATTAGCCTTACCCATACCTCAAGAGGGTGAGGAGGAGAGAGAAAACCCTAATCCTTTAGGTCCTTATCAGAATTTTTGTGATGAGAAGGGATGAATAAGATGAGAAGTCCTAAAGGTATCTTATTTCGATTCATACCCTAAGATTTTGGCCAGGCAGTCACACGGATCCGGGAGTCCTCGTATTCCGACTAGCGGTGCGGAGGAAAATATTGCCAGCCCCCGGTCGTGATCCTTTTCTAGACACCTCCGTCTTTCAGATAATCCTCTAATAACTCCCTTGGGTTCTATGGAGTTTGTAAAATTTAATAATTATTAATGGTTAAATGAGGAACCCATGCTCTGATACCAAATGTTACGACCCCACCTTCCGATAACCCCCAATTAAGGGAGACCGAGAGGTTGAAGTCGCACCCATAAATTCCGGATCAAAGGTTCGACATATAACCAATAACAATTATTAAATTCTAACAGACTATACTAAAAATGGTAATAAAAATTTTCTTCATCATACCTTTGAAAAGATTGGAAGTACTAGACTTCTAACCACAGATGAACTACTCTAACTAGTTCCTCCTTGTTCTTTAATTCTTGATTTCACAATGTGTCACTTTACTGTTTTTGCTTTGGTATTTGTACCTAAAACGCTGACAAACAAAACAACGGTCAGTCGGTATGTGGGGGAAACAATAATCAAGCAATTATGCTAACAATGTAATCAAGCAATTAGTCTTTTTAACAATCAAGATTACATTTTAAGCCAAACTACTCAATCCATACTTATCCACAACTCTGTGTTGTCCCTGTAAGGACTTATATGGAACCTCTCTAAGGTGACTTGATGGACTTACCCTCTAGGCAGCCAAAGTCTTTCATGACCTGATGGACCTACCCTCTAGGTAGCCATGTACTAGGTCAGCCATTACGACACAGAGGGGAACTAGGATCTGAGCTAGTAGGCACATATCTTATGTGATAATCGTAGTCACTTTATAGTTGCAAGAACTAAATAAACATCCAACAGTTTAGTTGCATTCAATGTGATTAAACCTCCGGGAATCCATTGGAAAACCTAAGCGGTTATTCATAAGTGTAACCACATACCTTTAACTGCACTTTTCAAGATAACAACCCAATCAACAAGCAATGAGGAAGAGAAATCATGAAATAAAAGTACCAATTCCTTTTATTAATAATTATCCAATTTCATCATTCAACTTAGGATTCCAATTCCATAATTAGGGTTTCTTCTAGAAATTAGGGTTTTACTTCTTCTTTCATCATTATCATCCTTGATTTATCACTCTTCATAAAACTCCTAATTTCTCATTGAATTTCCTTTATTAGACAACTGATTTCCTTATTTCATAAAAATATGGTTTTTATCTCTCTTTATCCCAAATTAGGGTTTTCTTGCAAATTAACCTTCTTTTAATCATTATAATTCCAAGTTAAGCATTTTTGCATTCAAATAGCAAATTAAACTACCATTATCAGAGTCAATCTTAACAATTTGACTTGTTGAATTACCAAATTACCCTCTCAACATGCGATTAGGGTTTCTCATCAAATTTTAATAAACTTTATTAGCCAAATAAAGTACTTTTGCAAAACAAAGTGGAATTAGGTTCTGGAAGTATTTTTATCGTGTTCCTTGCATTTTTCTATGCAACTTTCATATATAAAGTTTTCTCATGCAAGTTTCCTATCAGTTTCTATTAATTTCGCAAGATAAATCATTTTTTCTAAATATTCGTTAGAGAGGGATATTTTACCAAAAATAGGAAGTCATTAGATCAGTGTGCCCCTTGGTCCGCACCTCGATCTGACGTCCAGCGTCGCGCGCCTCCTTCACTTAAGCGCCTCGCGGCTCAAGTCGTCCGATCTTGCGAGTCCACGGTGGACCACGATCCAAGGGTTTCGGCCAACTTTGACCCAACCGCTGGATCTCGATCGCACGGTGGCTGAACGCGCCCTCTAACAACCTCGCCCCCTCCTCTGGATCGTCAGATTGCGTGGGAGTCCACTGTGGTCCGCGATCCGACGGTGCCCCGGTCGTCGTCTTCCTCAGCAGGCCTTCGCGCGGTCAACTCGACGGTTGACTCAGGGCTTCAGGCCTCCGTTTCTTGTTCCAACTAACCAGGAAGCTCCGCCTCCTCTCAACGAAGTCGAGGGCTGGGTCAATTCATGCCCAGGATCCCCCCGACAATATCCCCCTGCTCGCCGGATTCCGGTGAGGTCCCCGACGGTTAGGAGGTCGAAGGTCAGGACGAATCCACCAATTGAGTGTATAAAAACACTCCTCGCACGATTCCGCAGAGATCGAGCAAGCAAGAGTTGATGCTGGTACTCTCTAACTCCCCCCCTATATATAGGGTCGAGCTCAGGTTCTACCGAATTGGGTATTTCCTGAAACAAATAGGAAACCTACCCAAACCAGGGATCATCCTCAACGGTTTCATCTCCTGAAACTATTGGGATTGTTAGAACACGCCCACATGCTCTAGATTCCAGGGAAAACGGAGAGGAAGAATCCTCTGTTGCCCGCGAGCTCCTAGTCCCAGTAGAAATGAGACGATGACCGAGCATCATAGGATTAAGATCCAACTATTCAGGTTAAATACGTTCAAACCAAAATAGGAAATCATTTCCTAAATCATCAATTAAAGCCAATTTCAAAGGGAAACTTAGAAAATTAATAACTCCCAACTGGCTACTCCTATTTTTACCAAATTTTGAGGAAAGCTTCCTCATAGGTTTCTCTTCCTTCCTACAAAATTTGGAGTGATTATAACAAGGATTCGATTCCTTTTATTAATATGCAAGTTATTATTATATTAAACACATTTTCCCATCTTTCCCTAAATCCTTTTATCATTATTTCTTGGTTTTGAGTTCCTTGAACTCCAAGGTATCCATTATCTCGAATTCTTATTTTTAGGGAAATATTCCATATCCTTTTCCTTATTTTATGGAATTCTTTATGTATTCTTTGATTATATCAATTTGGGCTTCAAATAAAACAAGGCCCATTAAGAAACATGCTACCAATCATCCATGGAATCCATTTCAATCCACATCACATCAATCATGCAAAATCATTTATCTTTAAATGATATTTACAAAACTCATTATATAATTTAGAAAATTGAGGTTATAACAAGGAGGCCAAGGTCTACATGCTTGGTGGTCTTCTTGAGAACTTCAAGATGGGAAAGAATGAAAGAGTGGAGGATATGTACACAAGGCTAAACGTCATCTTGAACAGCCTTGCAGCCCTTGGGAGTGTCATGGATAGAGGTACAATCAATGCAAAAATCTTGAGATCTCTACCAAAGAGATGGGAGCCAAAGGTCACTTCTATTGAAGAAGTCTACAAGCTAAGCGAGTTATCAACCAAGAAGCTGGTTGGTAATCTTCAAGCTCATGAACCTAGGCTTGACAAGCAAGAGGAAGAGGAGAAAAGAGAAGAAAAAGAATCAAAGAAGATAAAGGACACAGCCTTCAAAGCTCAAATTGAAGAAATGGTCCGACAACAACAACTTGCTATGAAGTCTCCCTGCCCTTCCTCAAGTGAAGATGAAGGTGTCAATGATCATGAAGCCAACTACTCAAAAGGGAAGCACTTCAAGAGCAAGCCCTCCTCCTCAACTCCTAGGTGCTACGAGTGTGGTCAAAAAGGCCACTACAAGAGTGACTGCCCAAAGGCCAAGAAGAGCCATCATAAGAGCAGCCACAAGAAGGATGACAAGTACAAAAAAGAAGCAAAGTACAAAAGAAAAGACAAGAAGGAGAAAAGGTCCAAAGATGCAGCTCATGCGGCATGGGAGTCTTCTTCTTCAAGCTCCTCAAGCTCCGAAGATGGAGAATGTCATATTGCCCTCATGGCCACTACAAGTGAAGATGTAGTTGAGGTAAATGAGGTAAGCAAAGTAAGTGATATTAGTTTACATGAGCTATCTAAGGAAACTCTTATTGACATGCTTAATGAATGCCAATCATCTTTTGCTAAATGTAAATCTAAAAGGAAAAGATTAGGCAAAATAGTTGATGACCTTTATGCAAAAATTGACATTCTTGATGAAAATGAAAAATTACATCTAGATAGCATAGACTCCTTGCAAGGGCAATTTCTTGACCTTGAACTCCAATATAATGGAGTAGAGGTTGAGAATGGTACATATCTTAAAACTATTGAAAATCTTAAGATAGAAAACCAAAATTGCCTAGATGAGCTTGATACTCTTAAAGTTGAAAATGTTGAACTCAAGCTTATTGACGATGCTAGGAGAGAAGAAGTCCATGCTTATCAAAGAGAAATAGTTGTTCTTAAATCTGAAAATGCTAAATTGCTTGCTCAAACAAATGATTTATCTTCTAGACCTATTTTTCCTAGAAATGAAGTTGCTAGCTTAACTCTAGAAAAAGACTCTCTTCTTACTAAAGCCCTGTGTCTTGAGGCCGACCTTTTGCATACTAGAGAAGATCTTGCTAGTTTATCTACTACTGTTGTAAATCTTAGTGATGATAATGCTAAATTAAGATCTACTTTGCAAAGGTTTCTTTCGGGTAAGAAATCCCTAAATGATGTTCTAGAGCACTCTACCAAACAAGTTGGTACTAGTGGTCTAGGATATAATGGGACTACTCCAAAAGGTAAGAAGAAGAAGAAGAAGAAGAAGGGTAAGAAAAAGAGTGTGGAACCTCCAATTTTCAATGGAGAGTCTTCCGGCTCTAAAAACCCCATGGTTTGTATTCATTGCAAATGTGATGACCACTATTCTACCTATTGTCCTTACAAGCCTAAGGGGACCAACCCAAAGATGAAATGGGTCCCCAAGCTAACCCCGGACCCCAAAGTTTGATTTGGGTTCCGACATCCTCTTTTCTTGCAGGTTAAAAAGAAATGGATTGTTGATAGTGGCTGCTCTAAGCATATGACTGGAGAAATCAGCCATTTCAACAAATTTGTGAAAAAGAAAGGAGGATCGGTAACCTTCAGGGACAACAAGAAGGGTAAGGTTATAGGTGAGGGTGATGTAGGCAATGAATTATGCATTAAAAATGTATTGCTTGTTGATGGCCTACATCACAATTTAATTAGTGTTAGCCAATTATGTGATAATGGTTATCTTGTGCTATTTACTTCTTTAGAATGCTTGCTTCTAGATTCCCTGTCCTACAATGTTATATATAAGGGAACTAGAAATGGTAATCTCTATGTGATTGTTCTCGATGCTCTTAAGCCCATACTAAATAGATGCTTAGTTGTGGATAAAAACGATCTTTCGCTTTGGCATCGTCGTTTGGGTCATGTGAATTTGCATCAAATGAAGAAATTGAACAAAAAGGACTTGGTTTGAGGACTTCCTAAATTGGATTTTGAAAAGGATGAGGAATGTCAACCTTGTACACAAGGGAAACAAACCAAATCCTCCTTCAAATCCAAAGGAGTCATGAGTACCAAGAGAGTTCTTGAGCTTCTTCATATTGATCTTTTCGGACCAATGAGAACACAAACGCTTCGTGGCTCCAAGTATTGTCTTGTTATTGTTGATGATTTTTCTAGATATACTTGGACTTTCTTTCTCGTTTCTAAAAGCGATACACTTGATGTTTTCTCGAGCTTTTGTAAATGAGTTGAAAACGAAGCTTCTTGCCATGTTGTTTCCATCTGTAGTGATCATGGGGGAGAATTTGAAAATGATCTTTTTGAACGTTTTTGTGAAAAATTGGGTTACTCGCACAATTTCTCTTCTCCTCGCACACCTCAACAAAATGGAGTTGTTGAGAGGAAGAATAGATCGCTACAAGAGATGGCTAGGACCATGCTTCTTGAGTATGACACTCCTAAGAAGTTTTGGGTTGAAGCCGTTAGCACCTCATGTTTTGTGCAAAACTGAGTTTTCACACATCCGACTATCAAGAAAACCCCCTATGAACTATGGCGTGGTAGGAAGCCGTCTATTGATTTCTTTCATGTTTACGTATGTCCTTGTTTTGTTTTAAACACTAAGGATTCTCTCGACAAGTTTGATCCGAAATCATACAAGGCTTTCTTCCTAGGCTATAGCACTACTAGCAGGGCATATAGAGTATTTAACATTGATCTATCTAAAATTGAAGAATCTATAAATGTTAAATTTATTGAAACTAACCCTGTCAGTAGCAAGCATATTGGTGATGATGATGTTGCAGATGAAATAATTCCTATCTTAAAAGATCTCAACATCAAAGACAAAGGCAAGTAGGTTGCAGAAGAAGAAAAGAAGGATCCCACTCCCCGCTTTGCAAAGAATCACCCCAAGGAGTTGATCATTGGCCATCCATTTGGGAGAGTGAGGACACGAGCTGCTCACAACAAAGAACAAGCAGATAGTGCCTTTATCTCCCAACTAGAGCCAAAGAACATCAAAGAGGCCCTTGGTGATGATGAGTGGATCCTTGCCATGCAAGAAGAGCTTGAGCAATTTGAGAAGAACCGTGTGTGGACTCTAGTTCCAAGACCAAACGATAGAAAGATCATTGGCACCAAATGGGTCTACCGCAACAAGCTTGATGAGCAAGGAAAAGTGGTAAGGAACAAAGCAAGGTTAGTAGCACAAGGTTACAACCAACAGGAAGGTATTGATTTTGATGAAACTTATGCTCCTGTTGCTAGATTAGAATCTATCCGTATGCTACTTGCTTTTGCTAGTTATAAAAATTTCTTGCTTTATCAAATGGATGTTAAAAGTGCGTTTTTGAATGGTACAATCGAGGAGGAAGTATTTGTTGCTCAACCTCCGGGCTTTGAAAATGACAAATTACCCAATCATGTTTATTTGCTACAAAAAGCTCTCTATGGACTCAAACAAGCACCTCGAGCTTGGTATGAGAAATTAAAGAACTTTTTGTTAGATAATGGGTATGTCATGGGCAAAGTTGATTCTACTTTGTTTCTAAAACACACTTCTAACCATTTTCTTATCATACAAATATATGTTGATGATATCATTTTTGGCGGGATTGATCTTGATCTTTGCAAGGAGTTTAGTTCTCTTATGCAGAGTGGATTTGAAATGAGCATGATGGGTGAGTTGACCTTCTTCCTCGGCTTTCAAATCAAGCAAACAAAGGTAGGAAACTTCATCAACCAAGGCAAATACACAACTGAACTACTCAAGTGCTTTGGGATGGAGAACATGAAGCCGATGGATACACCCATGTCAAACACCGCCAAACTTGATAAAGATGAAGAAGGTGAAAAGGTAGATGAGAAGCTCTATAGAGGTATGATAGGAAGTTTACTTTACTTAACTGCCTCTAGACCTGACATTATGTTTAGTGTTGGATTGTGCGCTCGCTTTCAATCTTGCCCTAAGAAGTCACATCTCACTGCTGTTAAGAGAATTTTGAGGTACTTAGCCAAAACTCAAAATTTTGGTCTATGGTATCCTAAATTAAGGGATTTTACTCTTACGACATATAGTGATGCGGATTATGCAGGGTGTTTGATTGATAGAAAGTGCACAAGTGGCACTTGCTTCCTTCTAGGACCATGCTTAGTGTCTTGGTTCTCCAAGAAACAAAGCACAGTGGCATTATCAACTACCGAAGCTGAATACATTGCAGCTGGGAGTTGTTGTGCACAGGTCCTATGGATGAAGCAAATGCTCCAAGACTTTAACATATTTTTTGATGCTTCTCCTATCTATTGTGACAATACTAGTGCAATTAACCTCTCTTATAATCCTATATTGCATAGTAGAGCTAAACATATAGAGGTTCGCCATCATTTTCTTCGTGACCACATTGCCAAGAAAGATATCTATATCACACATGTGGACACGGAAAATCAGTTGGCGGACATTTTTACAAAACCCCTAGCTAGAGATCAATTTAACTTTATTCGATCTAAACTGCTCATTATTGATTTAAATGATATTGCTATGTGATCTAGCTAGTGATCTATATCCTATATGCTTGATCATGTCATTCTTCACCTTATGTTGCCTATACATGCTTGCTTATGCTATTTTTTTGTCAATCAATATGCCTAGTTTTTGCTTGTTTTTGGGTTTTTATCGAATTTCGTGTTTTATCGCTAAATAGTGCACAATGATGAGCAAAATGTGCCTAGGTATGTTATTTATGCATAATAGAATGGAAAAATAAATTTAATAGGCATGTATGTGGATAGAATCTAAAATTTAGTTTGCTAGGTCAGGTTGACCATCGGTCGAGTTTCACCCCTGAAAACTCGACCGATCAGGAGCCGAGAGTGGTTCTTCAGTGACCAATCGGTCGAGTTGTCCTGTCTCAGAACTCGACCGATCGACGGGCTGCGCTAACTTAAAACTTAGGATCGGCCGACTATTTTCCCTTGCAACTAGAAAATAGCCGACCGATTCCTCTTCTCTTGGCCCGTGCTCTCCACCCTAGCCCTAACCCTTCCCCGTTCCCAGCCCTAGGGTGCCCTAGCAGCTTGCTCCTGACCTTCTCGGGCGATGGTTGTGTGTTCTTGTTGGGTTTCGAGGTTTGTTTTGCTTGTGTGTGCGTTTTCTTCTCTTGCTTTTTGCTTCCATGGCTTCCCACAGGAGAAAACGACCCGCCCCTCGCAATGCCCCAGCTTTTTCCTCGACCCAACGGTTGATTCCCTTTGATAACACCACGTTTGTCTCTCTAGAGGCTGTCAATAGGTATAAGGATCTCCTTCCTAGGTCTCCTTTTCCTTTCCGCCCCCTAGTTGGTCCAACTCATTTTTAAAACCATATCAACTCCATCGCACAGCTTCTTGCACATCACAACCTTTCCGCCTTTGCGATCGAGAGTGACTGCTTCAATAATCAGTTAACTAGTACCAAAGCAGTTCACGAGTTCTATGCTAATCTATGTTGGAACTATGATTCGATTGTTCCTCCGCCAAATACCGAAATAGTCCTAACATCGATGATAGCCGGTCATCGGTTTCAACTCTCCGAGGAGACTTTCAATCTCTATCTTGCCGGAGATGAAGAAACCACTACTTGGCGTCGGGGCTATGACGAGTATTTTGATCTTTTAGACCCGGAAGCCTTTTACAAACATCATGAATTGACTTTACCGGATATTCATCGATATTTGAAAAAGCCTGACGTGGCCTATAAGAAGCGGTCCACCCTTCCCTCCTCCTCCCTTGACCTTCGGAAGCGCATCCTAGCCCTTGTGCTTAACTGCAACATCCATCCAAAGCGCAATCAAACGGATATTGCAGAAAACACAGCGGTTTTGATGTATTGTTTGTTGAACAACATAGGTGTCAAGTGGGCTTGTTACATTCTTCATCATATGACCTGCTTTGACAAAGGCAAGAACACCAAGGGCACCCACCCTCCCTATCTAGCCTTGATCTGTGGTCTCTTCCAGTTCGCCACTGACAAATCACTCTTTTCCGACTTCCATTACCCGGTTGCTCGAAAGGGAGTGTGCATTAGTGAAACCACTCTTCTAAAGTCTGTGCCTGCCCCTGGTGCTTCTGGCTCTGCCTCTGCCTCTGCCTCTGCCTCTGCCTCTGCCCCTACTTCTGGTGCCCCTCCCACCTCCACCCAGGCTCCACCCCCGCAGCCCCACCCTCACCCTAGCCGTGCGTCTTTCAGAGCATCAAATGAAACCCTTCTGGGTTACATGATGCATGAACAGGCGTACAATCGCCAGGTCCAAGATCACCTCCATCAGGATTTGTGTTCGATCATGTATACCATGAACTTATACTGCTCTTCACCCTACCCAGCTTACCAGCCTTATCCGGGTAGTGCTTATGCCTCCTATGCATATGAGCATTACTTTCCTGCTCCACCACCGTTTGCTGCCGAGCCTTCCGCTGCTGCTCCACCTCAGTATCCCTCCAGTAGCTCTACTCCTGCATATCTACCGCTACCTGCTGGCCCCCTGGCCACTCTGCTCGCGTCCTTGGGGGACTCTGCTCCTTCCTTTCCGTAGGCCCAGGAGCTCCTAGATCTTGGCATGTCGTGGGATGAGCAGAATGCCCGCTGGCCCGGTCGCTCCTTTGGTCCTGCTGACGAGGAGATGCCCGACCAGGCTGAGGATGCCAATGAGGATGCCGACGAGGATGCTGATGATGCTGATGGTGATGGTTCTTCTACCGAGGATGGCGATGATGGTGCTGATCTGTTGCTGGCACAACTGTCCCGCCTTCGGATGGTGATGAGGACTACAACCCCGGCGATGACGAGGACACAGTTGACATAGATAGCTTAGATGTCTAGGAGGTTGTCTTAGATTATAGTCTAGCATGTCTATTATATATCTTTCTAGACTCTTTTGTATAAGCAACATCCTGGCACATTAGTCTGAGCTGTACTATTTTCTTATTCTCTGTTTTCTCGCTTTTTATGGTTGTAGTCGCTTATGAGAACATATGTCTGAGTTGGAATATCATTGCTACACTTTGGCTATTTCATCTGTGTTATCTTCTGCTTGGTGTTTGATGAGCTATATTTTGATTCTGACTTGGATTGTATGTTTCTCCTCTGTGGTTGTATGTTATATGCCTTTACACTGTTGTTTATCATCTTTTGCATATCTGTGTGGTTGAGTCTTGGAGAAGACCTAGATTTTGCTCTTCTACACCCCCTTCCTTTTTGATAATGTCAAAAGGGGGAGAAATATCTCATGGTCTGAAACTCAATCATATTGTATTTATGGTGATAATACTATTGCTTTCTTGCCTAAGTGATCCCTTTCTTGTAAATTTGCTGATTGATCATATGACATGTAAGGGATTACATATTACATGGATTTTGGTTTTGCTATGTATAGAAAACCTAACATGCAGGTGAGAGGAAGCATAAATTGAGGGGGAGCAATTCAAATTGTTCTTATCATGAATCCCCCTAATTCACAAGGCAAAGGTTTAATTTTCTTATCCTTTTCAATATGTTTGAGGAATGGTTTGTCATTGTCAAAAAGGGGGAGAATGTTGACCTAGAGGTTGTACATTACCTATATTTTGATAATGACTTAACCATTCCATTCATATGTATCTAACATGTGCGTTAAAGATTGTTTGCAGATATTAGGTACATGAAAAGGATCACATATACAAGCCCTAGAATGGGCCAAGTGCAAGCCAAATTGACTACAAGTGTGCAATTTAGGATTTCCATGTAAATCGCCTTAGAACATAAATGTAATCACTTGTAACGATGAATATGCTTGTAACTTAGAAGAGAAAAATGTTTGGAACAAAATTCACCAAGTGCTAATCACTTTTATTGCAAATTAGAAAATCCATTTTTAGGCACTTGGTCGGTCGAGTTTCCCACCCTAAAACTCGACCGATCATCCTGAGTCGATTTTTTGAAGATTGCAATCGGTCGAGTTGTGCACTCACAGAACTCGACCGATTGGGTAGTAGGCCAATTCCAGTTGGAATGGTCGGTCGAGTTTCCTCAGGACAAACTCGACCGATCAATTCAACATCGAATTGCCTGCTACCTGATCGGTCGAGTTACACCCATTGATACTCGACCGATTGCACTGTACGGAGTTTGCAGAAAAAGTAATATGACCGTTGGTGAATTGTTTTGGGCAAAAATATAGCCGTTTTCTTGAAGGAAAAATGACCACTTATGCACCCAAGTGTCCCACAACATAAATGGCCACCCTCAACTATAAATAGAACCCCTTGGACTTCATTCCAAGCTGCTCTTCCATTGCAAACTTGGTTCTAGCTTAGTTGAGAGTATTCCAAGCCCTTGAGCCCCTTTCTCTCTCTACCTTCAAGACAAATTCGTGAGTGAGATAGATTCCTTTGTATGAGAGCTATCCTTTGTGCTATGTAAAGCTCTCTCTTCCTTCTTCCCACCTCCAAATCAAATAGAAGATTGATTGAAGCTTCTTCTCCGAGTGAAAGAGGAGTTGCTGTTGTTCTTCTCTGAGTGAAGGGGAAGATGTGTTGCTGATCTTCTAGAGTGAAGATTGATCGTTGCTCCAGCTCCCTTGGTGAAGGGAAAACGTGGGTAAGCTCTCCAAGTGAAGGAGAGGTGCAAGGCAAGCTCAAGTAAGATAGGTAATTCCTGCAAGGCTGAAGACAAAGGTGAGATTGGGTAAGTCCTTTGTAGAAGGCTGAAGAATCTCGCTTTGTGGGTAAGTCCTTGGATAGGTTGAAGATCTTAGCTTGTGTAATTAAGCCCTTGGTTGTGTGGTTTATGTTTCTTGTAATCTTATCGTGATAAATAAGAGGATCAAGTTGCAAATCCTAGAGTCTAACCAACTCTAGGTAGTGGACTGACATAGCTCCTAAGTTTAGGACGTGGAACCACTCTAAAACCACCTGTCCAAGTGCATGATATTCATTATCTCTTATCCTTGCTTTGTATGCTAGAATAGGATATCAAATTGCTGCTTGCATTAGTTTTTACACTTCATTTAAATTGGTGGTCTAATCGATTTTGTGAAGTGTGTGTAGCTCTATTCACCCCCCCTCTAGAGCCCATCGATCCAACACGAATTACAAAAATAACTTACTTAACCGTGATTGAATGTAGGCAAACCTAGTTAGGTTCAGTTTATAATTAACGTCAAAAATCACAATTAAAAGATTAGCTTTACCTGAGTAGGGAAATGAATACGATAAGTGTGCATGTCTTTCAAAAGGAAAATAACTGAATAAAAATGTTACATTGCTAACATGATATATGCAGGGAAAGAAACACCAAAACATCTAAGTGTATATATTACTAGCTTTTTCTTTCCTTGACACATTGACACCGAGATTCTAAACTTTAGAGGGTTTTTCCTCCACCTGTGTTCTTCCAAGATACTCAACTGTCCGAGTCCTCCACCTTGGACTCAGTTCGTTGTTGCAAGTATTCCTCCTCAATTGTCTCCAAAAGAATGGAAAGCCTCTGCATAACCACTGGACTTGCCATGTCCCTGGCTTCTCTTATATCAGTTTCTTCTTTACTCAAATTATATGCATCAATCATAATTTTAACCCACTTACGCAGCTCCTTGGGCGTCCTGTCAAATAATCACAAATAAAAGACATCAAGCATATAAACAGTAGCAGAGTCACCTGAACGGGTGGGCAAGCGGCCTACCCAATTTAAAAAGAAAATCATCAGCAAAGTAAATAGGTGGCAGATTAGAAGGGGGAAACGGAACATGATTCCTTTCCTTCATTTCAGCATCATTTTTCCGTGGTAATTTATAAGATTATTTATCAAACCCACATCACTAGAGTAATTTATATTCCTTTTCGCTCAGTTACAACTACTGATGTTGCTTTTGATGGAGAAAAGACAAGCATTTCTACAGCAATAGAAAATCTCTAGCAGGTTTGAAATGTATACTCAACACAGGAGCAAAAAACATTGTTCTGTACGTTTTCTACACTGGGTCGATTACATAGGCATTTAGCAACAAGATTAATAATTTGTTGTTTGCCAAGCACTTGAATTCACCTGGTTAGTTGTGGTGACAAAATCATAGTTTTTATTCACTAGTGGCTGCTGGTCACTGGCAAACGCCGGCAAACTTGCAGCATTAATACCAGTTAGGAACCTGAACTGATCACCACTGCCAAAATCACCTCACTGAGCAACTGGGCAATAGGCCACCCACGGTAGATTAACTATTCCTGAAAAGGACTAGCAGTTGCAATTCCATATCATTCTTCAATCTTTTATATGCTAACATGGGGTGATCTATACTCCTTTCCGGTGAGTATTTGGCAATGATACACGTACAATAGATATAATGGCAGCAATCATTCCTTACAAGGTCCATGTTCTCCTTAGGGAAGAGGATCAAGATTCCAGTTGCTATTATTATAGTTGCCAGTGTGAGAATTTGGTGTTTTGATCTGTGTGAAACCTTCTGTGGTACATATCAGTTCATTTTATTTTACTTTGGACTCTAAGCAAATGCTTGATTGTCATTTGCGGACTTTAGTTGTTTCGTATTACAAAGGGGTTGGAAGATGAGGCTGCCACTATTACTATTGTTCTTTACTCTACTAATACTATGAGAGTTTAAGTCACTATGGATGTGTTTACAATAATATAGGCAACATCTAAAGGATTCATTATGACAAGCCACAGATGAATGTGACATTTGCATTTCCTGACCGTGCACCTCCCACAGCGGCCGACTTTATCTAGCATTGGCGGTGCTTGTGAGACTGCTTTAGTTTAGTTGGTTTACTACACTGCTAATATTAGCACCAAAACTTTTCAATTTTACCTGTGACACTCATGACATTGAATGTATCGGCTTGCCATAGCCGACTAAATTGCTTAGGCCGGCAATATCAGACTCAACCTGCCAAATACGACCTCACCCAGCTAAGGTGGGTCTGAGACCGCAATTTTTAGACTAGACTCGGAATAGACCAGGACCCTGGAAAATCGATAATGGGTCGGATTTGAGCTTTGAATATCCAACCAGGCAGACTCCATCTACTGGGCTGGAGTTGCTTGTTGTACCCAATTATGTTTGAAAGAACACATTCTATATTATTTTATGGAAAAAATATCACTGGTCTTGTGCTTTGTCACGAACTCATGGCACAGTTGCTGTATATTACAAGCAAAAATGTGGAATAAATAAATTGTGTACAACAACATGAGCAAATATGTAAATATGTGTACTACATTCTTCTGTAATGCTAGAATAAATTTTCAGGTTTGTTATTTCTGGGTTTGGGTCTCACCAAATGTAGTATGTCAGTAGGTCTCAAGATTGCATTCCTAGGTTATATACTTATATGCATGAGGGTTTGGCCAAAGTTCAAGTCCTGAAGGATGTTTTTCTCAGGACACTCTGAGCAGTATCTCAACCGTTACAAAAAAAGGTCCTTTTCTAGAAATTTATGTGCAATATTTTCCAATGAATTGCACATCTCCCAATAAATTGCATATATCCAAACACACTAAAATGCTCATTCAGGGGTCAAGATTATCCTCAAGACGTCATGAGAAAAAAAAGACAGTCAGACCCAAATCGGAACATAGGGTTAGTGTGTCTGCCAACATCTTGGGATTGGCAATCTTTGACCAGACGCGAACCCAAAATTTTGGAATGAAGATCATTTCTCAATGATCTGATTGCCACCCTTCCCGAGAAGTTGTGATAGCGGTCTTTAAATTGACACAAGCATGGGTCGATCGGGAAAGCTTCTCATGAACTCCTTGTGGGAGCCACAGCTTAAGTTAATCCAATGCCGCAGAAGCTCCAAATGTTGCTCGACTACGGAGGTATGCAAGTCAAGGGGTCATAGAATCTGAGAACAAAGTTCTAATTTTCTAACTTGTTGTGCTAGGTTGTATTTGATTGGCGGTTATATTAAGTCGTCGGTAGGTTCTAGAATCACGCAGCTAAGCTTGGCAGTCCGATCCGCACAGTCCGGACTCTGGGTCCATAGTCCGGACTCTGGGTCCATAAGATACGTGGTCTGCACTAGATTGCCTAATTCCATTCCAAGCAGTGGCGGATCCAGAAAATCATAATAGGGGGGGCTGAGTCAAATTACGAACAAAGTTGATGTTTTTGACATTATTGTTTGTTAGCAAAATTGTGATCAACTGACTAATATGCACCCGCAATGAGTATGTCATATTAACCTGGTCTTAAAAAAAATTGTATTATACTCTTGAATTAGTTCTCAAAGTCAAAGATAAGATAAATTATTCTGGTTAAATTTAAACATAAATATGAGCTTTCTTTTCTACAATTGTATTCACATCATGTGTTAAACACCTTACTCATAGAGTTATAAATAATTTCTTCACTTTTTATTGTCGTGTAAATTTTAGGAAATATTGTATAAAGCTTATCTGGAATAATTGAACATCCATGTGGAAATACTAAACACAATTGAAGGCGAAGAGTCGCTAGAAGAAAAAAAGATGCATAAATAGATAGAATATTAACACATATTAGATATATTTTTATAAGCATGGTATTAGTTTATTAGTTGACCAATCAGGACCACACATTTGATTTTAACGTCACAAAGATTAATTAGTGTCTATGATATCATCATATAAGAATAACCAAAGTTTTGATTGCATCAATTTATAGTTTATAACAAATCCATTGCTTTTCATTGGACACTATACCCTACATATCTATAAGATATGTCTTGGATCGTTATACTTGAACTTTTAATAATACATCTTACCAGAATAGAGGCATGTCCAACTATTGTGGTGTCAGACGAACCATAGGTTGACAACACGAAGAGAGTCTTGGATGGAGTACCACTCATTTGGTCCATGACAATGGCAAATTTATTTTCCAAGCTCCAGGTTTTTCTACAAACTGCTTGCTTCTGATCTTACAAAAGCTTCTAGTCTCAATATATAGATCTTGTAGGAAAGAAGATGGTGGTGTATAAAACTTTGAATATCTAAATCTGCAGTTTGTAGTGACTGCCTGTCTGGCTTCTTGTGGTTGGGGATCTGCGCTGCCGAACAAAAGTAGTTGCAGGGTTCCAGTCCGTATTAATTGTCCTATTGATTGAATTACTAATCTCCAGTTTTAAGTCTTCCTACTTCAAATACTAATGCTATTTTTGAAAGTCGTAACTAACGCATATGGTTAATATTGGCATTTATTGATTTGGTATTCTCCGTTTTCCAATCATCGTAGCCTGGAAGTGTTACTTCAGCGATAAACATAAATGCTATCTCATTATTTAAACTGGTAACTAATGCTTATGGTTAAATGCGGCGGTCATTGTCAGGATTTGAGGGGGGCTTCATCCCTGGCAGCCTCCCCTCTAGCTACGCCCCTGATCCCAAACATGTCTTAATGTAATTATAAAATTTTACATCACAATCGGTAATGATGTTAAAGATCTATGTCCAAAATTAAGAAAGTGTTATCTGAATTACCAAAATAACCTACTTAACCGTGATTGAATGTTGGCAAACCTAGTTAGGTTCAGTTTATAATTAACGTCAAAAATCACAATTAAAAGATTAGCTTTACCTGAGTAGGGAAATGAATACGATAAGTGTGCATGTCTTTCAAAAGGAAAATAACTGAATAAAAATGTTACATTGCTAACATGATATGTGCAGGGAAAGCAACACCAAAACATCTAACAAGTGTATATATTACTAGCTTTTTCTTTCCTTGACACATTGACACTGAGATTCTAAACTTTAGAGGGTTTTTCCTCCCTTGCGTTCTTCCAAGATACTCAACTGTCTGAGTCCTCCACCTTGGACTCAGTTCGTTGTTGCAAGTATTCCTCCTCAATTGTCTCCGAAAGAATGGAAAGCCTCTGCATAACCACTGGACTTGCCATGTCCCTGGCTTCTCTTATATCAGTTTCTTCTTTACTCAAATTATATGCATCAATCATAATTTTAATCCACTTATGCAGCTCCTTGGGCGTCCTGTCAAGTAATCACAAATAAAAGACATCAAGCACATAAACAGTAGAAGAGTCACCTGAACGGGTGGGCAAGCGGCCTACCCAATTTAAAAAGAAAATCATCAGCAAAGTAAATAGGTGGCAGATTAGAAGGGGAAACGGAACATGATTCCTTTCCTTCATTTCAGCATCATTTTTCCGTGGTAATTTATAAGATTATTTATCAAACCCACATCACTAGATTAATTTATATTCCTTTTCGCTCAGTTACAACTGCTGAGGTTGCTTTTAATGGAGCAAAGATGAGCATTTCTACAGCAATAGAAAATCTCCAGCAGGTTTGAAATGTATACTCAACGCAGGAGCAAAAAACATTGTTCTGTACGTTTTCTACACTGGGTCGATTACATAACCATTTAGCAACAAGATTAATAATTTGTTGTTTGCCAAGCACTTGAATGCACCTGGTTAGTTGTGGTGACAAAATCATAGTTTTTATTCACTAGTGGCTGCTGGTCACTGGCAAACGCCGGCAAACTTGCAGCATTAATACCAGTTAGGAACCTGAACTGATCACCACTGCCAAAATCACCCCGCTGAGTAACTGGGCAACAGGCCACCCACGGTAGATTGACTATTCCTGAAAAGGACTAGCAGTTGCAATTCCATATCATTCTTCAATCTTTTATATGCTAACATGGGGAGATCTACACTCCTTTTCGGTGAGTATTTGGCAATGATACAAGTACAATAGATATAATGGCAGCAATCATTCCTTACAAGGTCCATGTTCTCCTTAGGGAAGAGGATCAAGATTCCAGTTGCTATTATTATAGTTGCCAGTGTGAGAATTTGGTGTTTTGATCTGTGTGAAACCTTCTGTGGTACATATCAGTTCATTTTATTTTACTTTGGACTCTAAGCAAATGCTTGATTGTCATTTGCGGACTTTAGTTGTTTCGTATTACAAAGGGGCTGGAAGATGAGGTTGCCACTATTACTATTGTTCTTTACTCTACTTTGGATGTGTTTACAATAATATAGGCAACATCTAAAGAATTCATTATGACAAGCTACAGATGAATGTGACATTTGCATTTCCTGACCGTGCACCTCCCACAGTGGCCGACTTTATCTAGCATTGGCAGTGCTTGTGAGACTGCTTTAGTTTAGTTGGTTTACTACACTGCTAATATTAGCACAAAAACTTTTCAATTTTACCTGTGACACTCATGACATTGAATGTATCGGCTTGCCATAGCCGACTAAATTGCTTAGGCCGGCAATATCAGACTCAACCTGCCAAATACGACCTCAACCAGCTAAGGTGGGTCCGAGACCGCAATTTTTAGATTAGACTCGGAATAGACCAGGACCCTGGAAAACCGGTAACGGGTCGGATTTGGGCTTTGTATATCCAACCAGGCAGACTCCATCTACCGGGCTGGTGTTGCTTGTTGTACCCAATTATGTTTGAAAGAACAAATTCTATATTATTTTATGGCAAAAATATCACTGGTCTTGTGTGCTTTGTCACGAACTCATGGCACAGTTGTTGTATATTACAAGCAAAAACGTGGAATAAATAAATTGTGTACAACAGCATGAGCAAATATGTAAATATGTGTACTGACATTCTTCTGTAATGCTAGAATAAATTTTCAGGTTTGTTATTTCTGGGTTCGGGTCTGACCAAATGTAGTGTGTCAGTAGGTCTCAAGATTGTATTCCTAGGTTATATATATATATATATATATATATATATATATATATATATATATATATATATGTATATGTGTGTGTGTGTGTGTGTATATAGGCTGTTTTTTCAATGCCCGCCAGGTATTTTATTAGGCTACCCGTGCTTGAAAACACGGTGGCACACTTGTAAATATTAAGCTCGTACTCCCGTCTTCTGAATAGCGGTGTTGCTTTCTGTAGATAAACCCAATGTCAATGCCAGTCTTCGGTAGTCCCTTCTCCCGATATCATCTGCTTCAACGCCGGGGTGTGGCTCAACACCTTCGATACGGTAGAGGACGTAAATTTCCAAGGGTAAGCGGGCCGCATAGGACGTCCACCAGGTCGTCCGGACGAACTCCGCAGCCATAGGAGGTAGAACACGTCGGTAGAGCTCGGCGGCGACGTGGGGCGGGATGGGAATGACGACGGCGATGCTCGGGACAGAACAAGCTGACGGGACTTTAAATCCGGGCGCGTGGATGTTGTTCATCGCGGCGGATTGCTTGGTCGTGCACGCGGTTGTCCGTCCTGCCCGGCCTATCAAAATTGATTAATCAAATCGAGGGGTCGGAACGGAGGACGGGAGGGCGGCATCTGTATTGAGGTACCTCGTTCGGCGTCGTCAGCGATCTTTAAGACACGGGCCTGAGGATGCCCTCATCGGTCCATTTGGGGAAGTCGGAGTCGACCCACATAGTTCTCGGAGATTGAGGTAATGTTTGTACGCGGCTACATCCGCTACGCTTGGTTTGGCCCTGACCGCTGTAGACGTCGGGACATTGGGTCTTGAGGATATGAGGCGGCGCGGTGAGGAACAAGTTGAAGAGGCAGAAGAGCAGGCCCCGGAAGGCATCGGCGACGAGTCTCTTCTTCCCACCCACCGTAGCCGCCGCATCAACAACCTGCAACGTGTGACCGACGTGTTGTTGTTG
Organism: Alisma plantago-aquatica; assembly: GCA_963693085.1. Taxonomy (NCBI): domain Eukaryota; kingdom Viridiplantae; phylum Streptophyta; class Magnoliopsida; order Alismatales; family Alismataceae; genus Alisma; species Alisma plantago-aquatica. Next base: position 1,544,362,538 of record OY856410.1, read on the forward strand.
TGGTTGTTGCTGTCTTCCTCCTCCAACGTGGGTCCCTCCAGAGACAGACAACCCCGACGACGCGGACTGGGTGGGGACCTTGAGTAAGCATTGTGGTTGGGCACTGCGCATTCTTTCAACCCAGTGAGTAAGCATAAGAAGTTTTGGCTAACGCCCAAATTGTTCCAATGCCACAAGTAGAAACTTTTTCATCATTTTATATGGCAGTTCTTTTCTGATATGTAGGTCCGAACTGGTCTATTCCTGTCAGTTATATTACCAGCCACTTCATCTGCATTTGCAAACTCATTTTCAATATTACGCAAATATCAAGGAAACCATTTCCAAATCGGTTGACTATGAATCAGTAAATTCAAGTAGGACTCCAATGGATCAGGTGTCCAGCTATATAGAAAAATAAAGGTAGTATCATTGAGTCATATCTAGTGTCCAGCGGCATGTGTCTGTACCGCGTCATGTCTTGGTTGCTTCCTAACCCAGCAAAGCGGGTATATTGCTCGTTCTCCTCTGCTCTGAGTTTACCCTCTCACCCCTGTTCTTTCAGTTCTATATCTACACATACAAAACCCTTCCTTCTTCTATCCTGCTATTTTCGTTTCTGGAATTAAGTCTCCATGGCCTACGGAGGTGCGACGGTGGGCAACTACTGCTCACTATCGGAGGAGGCGTTCTTCCTCAGTGAACAGAAAATGAGTCGAGCCCCTTACACCCATCCCAACTACAGCCGCAGGCACTCCAATAACCGACACCCACCTGTCGCCGGTGCCGCCAGAACCCTCCTCCACCATCCAGCTCGTCTTGGCCCAGTGTGAGTGTTGCAGCCTCACCGAGGATTGCACGCCGGAATACCTCTCACGCGTCCGTGATTGCACGCCGGAATACCTCTCACGCGTCCGTGACCGACACGCCGGGAGGTGGATCTGCGGCCTATGCGCCGAGGCAGTCGAGGAGGAGCTTTTCCGTCCCCAACGCGGGGGACAACAAGACCAGAGCCCGACCATATCTACCGAGAAGGCCGTGCTACGCCACTTCGAGTTTTTCTTGCAGTTCCGGTCCACGTCGCCTCCGTTTTCGGCGACTCCGGTTGGGTCTGGCGGGGACGATCTTATATCAGCGGTCGTGCAGCTGCTGAGGAGGAGACTCAGCTTGCCGTCGTCTAGGTCGGTGCCAGGGAGCCCTATAATGAGGAGGGGTGGTGGCGTGCGAGGGGAGGATGGGGATGGGCCGTCGTCTCAGGTGGATTTCTCGCCGGAAAACAAATTTGTAGTGGAACTTAGATTCGGGACGCGAACATTTTAAGAATCAAACAGGTAAGTTAATATTTACAAACCGTGCCACCGTGTCTTTAGAGCCGGGTAGTTAACTTAAGTTACCCGCCGGGTATTAAAAACAATCTCATATATATATATATATATATATATATATATATATATATATATATATATATATATATATATATATATATATATATATATATATATATATATATATATATATATATATATATATATATATATATATATATTGACAACCACCTTCTGAGGTGGAACAAGAGTCTTGAGTTTGGAATGAAGATAAGTATGATGCTCCCAAGTCTACGGTTTTGTTAAGAATCAATAATTTAGAGCTTACAAGGCAGTATCTGAACAGAGATTTTTTTCATTGATAATAAGAGAAGTAAACATATGTGCCAGTGTGTTTGGTTATTCATGCTTTCTTGGATCGGAAGCAATTGAAATTAAGCTAAGTTATCAGAAACAAGCGGAGACGGGGTAAAAAGGAAAATAACAAGGTTCTCAAATAACCAACAAAGTCGGGTGACTTTAGCAGTACTAGCTGGTAAAGCAAGTAAATCAACTTCAATAGCAGAACGAGAAACGACTATTTGTTTCTTGGCCTTCCATGCAAGGAGGGAGACACCGAGAAAAATTCAAACCTAGTGATGGAGCGCCATCAAAAGTAACTAAACACCAATTTTCAATTGACGGAGACGAGCATCTGTCAGGGTAATACCGAGTTATGGCAGACTCGTACCCAAACCCATAATGTCAAACGGGTGATGTCCTGCGTCTTAAGCCCAGATAATGTTTGAATCTCATCCCGTACTCGACCACAAAATAAATCTGGGTTTTGGGTCGGATTCTTACCACCTCGGATAACATACAGAGTAAAGATATTTTTGAACATATATTATGTTGAAACATATTTATTAATAACGCCAACAAACATATCTTAGATTGTATAAGTTGAGAAATTTTAGCCAAAGTGTTATATTACAAAAGAAGTGTCTTTTATACAAATAGGTAATTATATATACACGTATATGTAACAAATCTGGGAGTTTCCTTCCACGAATTAGCTCTGAACACAATCCTTTATTGCTATTTATACCCAACAGAAAGAAAATCCTATATGTGTTCAAGACTAAAGCTGCAAGGAATAAAGATGATGGTTTCAAGAAATTTCTTGCTGACAATTGGTGATCATCTGGTAATATTTTACATCTTCAATGAATCTTATTAGATTGAAAATAATCTGGTGGGATCAGCAGGCGTTAAGAACTAAACAGAAATTAAAGCATCAAATACGCAGTGGAACTGAAAACATGTCGTCATGAACTATGACCATTAAACTTTCTCAGCAAGGCATTTGTCGATGACATGATTCTATTTGCAAGAGCTGATATTAAACATATTGACATTATATTGGACTGCTTCAAAACTTTTGAAAAGTCTTCAGGTCAATCCATATCAGCAACGAAAATAATGGTTTTCCTTTCCTGAACGGTGCCCATGACATTGAGAAATTCAATTTGTTCAAAGGTAGGCATGACAATGACTGATAATCTTGGAAAGTACCTTTGTAACGTTCCAGGATTTGAGGCATCGGATAAAATGATCTTATAAGGAATGATTGGACTATTTATATCACCAAGGTGCACCTCTTTTTCCAGGAGCCTATCACTAAAGAACTTCATAGTTAAGCGTGCTCAACTTGGAATAGTACTAGGATGGGTGACCAGTGGGGAAGTTGATCTCGGCTTGCACGTGAGTGAGGACAAAGTGCGCAGTTAAGGCTAGTGGCGGTCTGTGGGGCCAGTCGTCATTCCTGAAACTCCACTAGAACCTTGGACAGTGGGTCTGGGTGTTACAAATGGTATCAGAGCCATAACCCCTCCAGTAGGTGTGGCCCACATGGGCATGTGGCATGCCAGTCTTGAGCCGTGCGGTTCAGGCATGTTGGAAAGGGTTGTCCATGGTTGACGTAGCCACCCTTGCACTGGTATTCCGTGATCGGGAGTTAGGTGTCCATGGGTTATTTGGGTCTGCACTAAAATGGGGAAAGTTATGAGTTTCTATAGTTGAGCCTTGATGAGGACGTCAAGAGTCTATGTGGGGGAGATTGTAACGTCCTAGGATTTGAGGTCTCGGATAAAATGATCTTATAAGGAATGATTGGACTACGCATATCACCAAGGTGCACCTCCATTTCCAGGAGCCCATCACTAAAGAACTCCATAGTTAAGCGTGCTCAATTTGGAGTAGTACTAGGATGGGTGACCAGTCGGGAAGTTGATCTCGGCTTGCGCATGAGTGAGGACAAAGTACGCAATTAAGGCTAGTGGTGGTCTGTGGGCCAGTCATCATTCCTGAAACCCTACTAGAGCCTTGGGCAGTGGGCCCGGGTGTTACAACCTTGGTAGTCCCAGTTATACATGACCATAACACAATCAACATATGCAGATGACAGTAGGATAAAAGGATTAGCCCACACATTATCTGTTACAAGTTGAATATGTCTAGCGGTTGGTGGCCGCTGGGTTGTTACAGTGGGAGTGGTAGCGATTGGGTTGGCAGGGAGGATGGAAGGTGGAGGGAGGGTAGGGCAGCACGGGTGTTGACAGCAAAAGTTGATGCAGGGGAGGAGGGAGCAGCGTAGGAGAGGGAGGCACAGGGAAAAGTGGCAGCGGGTTAAGGAGAATCGAAAGGCTGTGATACCATGTGAGGCAGTAATCAGAGTGCAATCATCTCTCTTTTATAAGACGAGAGAGAACAGGAAAAAGGAAACACAGGATAAAACTAGGAAAAAGAAATAAACTATGAAAGAAAATAAACAAATAAACCAGGAAAAAAAAAACTATTAAAAGGAAAGGAAAGAAAACAAGAAACCATGTTGAGAAGAAAACACGTGAACGATAAGTAGATCCATTAACTAAACAACTAAATACTAATACTTTCAAATAAGCCTGATATCGGAAGTTGATAGAAAACCAGGAGATGCCATGAGAGAAGCCTTACACAAAGCAGATCAAACAAATAGGAGGAAACTAGAGTAAGATTCAGTTTTAGAGTCATGGAAAAAAAGCAGCAGCCTTTCGGTAATATTGCAGGAGCAGCCTTATAGAATATTCGCATCAAAAAGAAAAAAATAGCTTAATAAGGCTACAGAAGCCTTTAAATAGAGTAGACGGCTGATTACATTAGGCTGCAGATCACATAATCAGCAGTGAGCAGCCATGTCAAACAAATCCACAACCAATAATAACATAGTATAGGAGCAGTTATGCGTGAGAAGGAAACCCGCTGCAGATGGCGTCTACCAACCAAAGGTGCTGGGAAGAGGGGCTGACAGGGTAGACTACAAACCGAATGAGGCCTCGGAGGCCGAGACTGGTGGAATCACAGGGGAACAGAATTCGAGCCAGGATAGGTGGAACGCAAAAGCCATAGTTGGAAACTTCAGGAGGCGAAAGGAAACAGAAGCCATAGTCAAGAGCCACGTGTGAAGCGGGAGAGAGAATTGGTAAAGTGAAGAGAGGAAAGAGGAGCCGGCAATTAGGATAGGGAAGAGAATATAGACCCTGATACCATGTTAGGAAAGGATATTTCTTTGATGTAGATCAATAGGTCCCTATATATAAGACATATACTCGCAGTATACAGCCAAAAGCAATGTGGGCCTAAACCAGATACAGCCTATACATACATTCTATATACCTTAGCACTAAGAAGACTCTCCACCATCAGTTCCTGTCAGGTCATAACAGTTGGAAACGTTTCCCTCAAACCAAAAGTTGTGTACGGTCAGGTAACCAGGCAGCCTTACCATATGGTAGCAGTGATAGTTGCCACAAGGACTTGTTGTGGCATATTTCACTGAAGATTTGTTAGACTTTCTTTTACACAAATCACCAGGTAACATACTCTGTTACCAAACACAGTGACTTGCTTTGAGGCGCTAGCCTTCACAGCATAAATGGCATCAAACATTCAATGCGGAAAATTCTTGAGACTATCTTTTCAGGATATATAACTCTGAATGTCAAAATGTCACCCACAACCAGGCTAAAATTAAATGATTTGATCCTCCGATATTAAATTAAAACTGGAACTTTTTCATCAAATCATAGAGACACACAGCGAGGTTATATACGAAAAAATATAATTGTACACAAATTAAGGTGTTTCTGAATGGGGGTGTAATTACTACTTATGAAAGTGAAGATGTTTCGTTGTTTATATGCTACTAGTGGTAGAAGGACAAAGATAAAACACACTTATTCCTAAAAAACGTGATTCCTTACGTGTATATAACAGCATCTTCCTGAACTTCATGTTCATTTCCTGGAGTGAAAGCAGTTGCCAACGCTGAGAATCTCTCCTCTGGATCAGTTATGTTCAGTAATTGTTTGAGTAGCTTTATCTCCTTCGGTGCTAAGTCTTTTATGCAGTCTTTTGTAACTTTGTATATGGTGTACATGATGTCTTTAGCCTGAGTCAAAACAATCACAAGAGATTGGGAGACCCAAGATTGCACCTGCTGATATACCCTTCCATTGGTTTTAGGTGGAGCTGTTGAGAAATAGACCCTCATAAAATCAATGCCGGGGGAGCAGCGAGGGTACAATCCGAGGTATACATCCCAATGTCCAATTTTTGAGATATCAGTGTGACATGCAACATGTTCTGAACATACAGAAATCAATAAACCAGTATCAAACAAAGCGAAGTGCTGGACCACAGTGAGCAGTGCATGACTGATTCAGAGTTCTTTTCACCGTGAAGGTCACAACATTACATACAATCTAGTTAGAAGAAGGTGCCAATGAAGTGGCACCCCAGTGGTAAAAGTGATGATGTAAGACCAAGAGGTCATGAATTCAAACCTAGGCGACGGGATGAATGAATCGCCATTTTTTTCCATTTAGATCATTCCATTGGGTAGATGCTGATGGCATTGAGTGCAGGTGACAAAATTTTGCTCCAAATTCAGATTTCTCTAAATACCACTAAACAACTTGTGGATTCTGCTAGACCAGATCTATATCTTGAGTATACATTTTCAAAATTCAAATCTTGTGAAATTGCTGTTTTCTGAAATCCAGTTGCAAATTCTTGTTTACAGTTTCGTAGGGTTGAAAATTGAATAAGCCCTCCAACCCAGTTCCTTTAGGGAAAGGTACAAAAGTATGATGCATAAGGAAATAATAAAAAAAGAGCTACAATGCCCCCAGGAACCCAGGGAATCACCTTGCAAAAGAAGAAATCCCACCATCGCAACACTAGCACAGAAGCCCAACCAATTTCAAATTTGTACTAAGGTTTACCCAAAGCCTTTAACTTCATCCCAATACTTGGCCATGGATGGGTACTTGATCTCCTCAGCTTGCCTTCACAAAAAGGTGCTTGCATATTCAGAGACCAAAGAAAAAGAGTTCATATCTTTTGTTCACATAGTAACAAAAGTCTCCGAATTTTACGAAAAATCGACAATTTTTAGCAATTTTGTAGGCTCCCGAATGTTCAACATGATTTATACGCCGGTCGCCGATTTTTCATGACTTTTCACGATTTTTCCCGCTTTTTTGCGATCTATGCGTTTTTTCACGATTCTTCATGACTTTTCACGATTTTTCTCTTATAAGTTTTTTTCTCTTTTTGTTACCAAACCATGTAAACAGAACTCCTGATATACACTAGACCTCCAACCCCCCACTCTCCCGATAGTCTGTTGTCATTGTTCAACTATTCTTTAATTCTTTTCCTACTTTTTACACTCAATAATATTGTATGTCTAGTGACCTTAATACTTACATTTGTATTTGATATCAAACAACCAACTTGGTTTCATGCCTGGAAGATCAACAACAGATGTTATTTTTCTGATAAGGAGGCTTATGGAGAAGTATGGAGAAAGCAAAAGAGATCTTCATATGGTGTTTATTGATTTAGAAAAGGCTTATGATCGAGTACCCAAAGAAGTGTTGTGGATGATTTTGAAGAAAAAAGGTGTGTCAATCCAATACATTGACTTGATCAAAGACATGTATGATAGCTCTACTGCAAGTGAGGACTCTTGGAGGAGAGACACCAACTTTTCCTATCACAGTTGGGGTACACCAAGGATCCACACTCAGCCCATATCTGTTCGTTCTTGTTATGGATGAGTTGACAAAGAATGTTCAGAATGATGTTCCTTGGTGTATGTTATTTGCTGATGATGTTGTTTTAATTGAAGAAACTAAAGATGGATTGAATGATAAGTTGAACGTTGGAGAAAGACATTGGAATCAAATGGATTGATGATTAGCAGAAGCAAAACTGAGTATAGGCATTGCAATTTCAGCCAATCTCGCAATGTGAATGATGGAGCCAAGTTGGACGGAGTAGATATACCAAAATGTGATAAATTTCGTTACTTGGGTTCTTTTATTCAAATAGATGGGGATGTCCAAAATGACGTTTGTCACGGGATCACTGCAGGATGGTTGAAATGGAGTGAGTGCAACTGGAGTTTTATGTGACCGGAAGATCCCTCTCAGGTTAAAAAGTAAGTTTTATAAAACAATTATACGGCCAATCATGCTCTATGGGAGTGAATGTTGGGCGGTGAAGAAACAAGGTCTCAACAAGATGAACGTGGCTGAAATGCGTATGCTGAGATGGATGTGTGGGAAGACAAGAAAAGATTGCTTGAGAAATGACTATATCAGGAATAAAGTGGGGGTGGCGAGCATTGAGGACAAGTTGCGTGAGGGCCGACTCAGATGGTATGGACATGTGCAATGTAGACCGACAAATGTGCCTATACGAAGCAATGCTATTGAGTCAAGCACAATAAATAGAAAAAGAAGAAGACCTAAATTAACATGGGATGAGCTTATAAAGAGAGATTTTGAATCCAGAATATGACCCATGATAGAGCTGAAAGGAAACGAAGGATCCATGTAGCCGACCCCAACATAGTTGGGACTAAGGCTTAGATGATGATGATGATGATGATGTATGTATGTATGTATGTATGCATGTATAATATAATATATATATTATTTATGTATATATATATATATGTATATACATCCATATATACATATATGTATATATATGTGTGTGCATACATAGATGTCTTTACATAAGTATATATAAGTATACATATATAAGTGTATATAGCCGACTTATTCTCGATTATTTCCGAATAGTTGACCGAACTTTGACCGAAATACATCAATTATCACAAATTTTTCTGATTTTTACCGAATTCCGATTTTTTCAGGCTCGTCGAAAAGTTGTTGAATCCTGAATGCTTCACTATGTCAGCTTACACAATTAGTTTGTCCTTAGACTTCATGTATGGAAGCATGAATACAGTTCCAGGCACAGATAGACGCATAGATGAGATGTGACGGTTTTAGAAATACAGGATATGAGCACATAACGGGATAAAAAGACACATGGACGTTGCAATTAATTATAGATGAAATTTGTAGCATGTAATTATCATAATTCCATCAAATATAAGTAATGGTTCCTTTTAATATGTTGTATATGTCAACTCATTGTTTGTATTATTTTTTTTCTATCATCTTGTTTTTTAGATACTATCAGAACCTGATGAGCAAAAATGATTTACAACTTGCACCCAATCACCAAAGAATAGATGCAAAATATATACCATTGCAAGGTCTTTGGTTCAATGTTATTAGGACCGGATCCGTTATCGAACCGGTGAGGCTACTGGTTCCCGATTAACCGGTTTGACCTGTGGTTGAACCGGTTCAACCGATAACGCCAACAATGTATAAAATATTATTATTAAGATGCAAAAATACAGAAAAAAATTGGAAAAATATGAACTAGTTCAACAATGATGAATGTATAGTAGAATTCTTGTGTTAGAACAAAGGAGTTAGTAGTATTTCTTTATTTGTGTTTTACTTTCTGTTAAGTCCATATTATTAGGTGGACTTTGTATGTAGTTTTCCCCTTTTCTCATTAATATAAGTATAGGAGCAGATCTGTGTCGGATCTTACGCTCTGTTACGTAACATGGTACCAGAGCGTTTATGGCGTCTCCCGTAGGAAACCCCAAGAGCAACAGTTGCAGCTCTCCCTAGGCCGGCGACTATTGTTGGTCTTAGCAATCTCCTCGCCCGAGGCCAGGCTCTGCGGCCAAGCGGACTCAACGGAAGCAGCGGCCTGAGCAGCGCTTTGTCACGATAGTGGCAAGGACCGCGCGTTGATCTCCCCAACCACGGTAGCGACATTGTCGATATCAGTCAGCCAAGCATAAGAGAAGCTTGACGCAAAGCCTGATGTAGCAGCGTTTTGTTCCCTGTGATGCAGGTGTAAAAGCAGTGCCAATTTTTGAACAGGCCCCTCGTCTCCGGTCTCCCTCACCACAAACTTCCCCTATATGTGTGGTTGAGCGCATATGTTACTAGGGGACTATTTATGCATCAGTTTTGCATCATATTTCTCTTACAACGGTGTTGATTCCCATCCTTGATTCTGTGTGATGGCAAATATACCCGTCCAGTTTATTTGTTGATCCTGTTTATTTAGCCTTAGCACTATGGAGAAGAAGAGTCAATCAAGCAATGTTATTCCCACAACCGTAGTCTACAATGATCAATCTCACATCACTATTTTCAAGTTGAACACACAGAATTATTTGTGGTGGATGAGCGCAATCTATACTGCTTTAGAGTCACGGGACAAAGTGAAGCACATTGAAGAAGAACCCCTTGTTCAAACCGATCCTTCCTATGTTGAATGGAGGAAGAACAACGGCCTTGTAAAGTCCTAATTATGGATCAGTATGGATGCATCCATTGCTACAAGATTGATGTTTTATTCTTCTGCTAAACAAGTTTGGGATGCTGCAAAGAAGCATTTTTCACACGAAAAGAATGCCCTTCGCCTCTACAAAGTTTATGATAGGCTGCTTGCAGAGAAGTAGGGCAACAAATCTCTTGATGACTACTTGGGCTCCATTCAATCTATAGTGCAGGAGTTGAGTTTTTATCAACCTTAAAAATAGATGACCAGATGAAAGAGAGAGATGACTTAGTGATTGCACGTTTTCTTTTTTTATTAGATCTTGCATTCCATGCAACAAGAAGTGTGATCCATGCAACTGACAAACTTCCTAGTCTTAAGGAGGCATATGCACAGATATAGCAAGCCTCTTTTGAGCCTATTCATGTTGTTACAGGATCATCAGTCGTTACTGAAGCTCATATATCACTAGAAGTTGCTGCTCGAGGATGTAGACGTGGCACATGTCGTAGAAGAGGAAGTCGATACAAGTGTACTTTTGGTGGTCGATTGGGGCACACCGTGGACAGGTGCTATCAAAAACATGGGTGTCCTTCTACTGCTATAGGCTCTTTTGGTGTTGCACATTATGTTGAGTCATTTGATGGTATTGCTACAAGGACACAATCGGATGTGACTGTATCAAAGGAAGAATATGATTGTCTTGTTCAAGAAGCTCAAAGTGTATCAGTTAATTCTTCTTCTCTTTCTTCAAGTGGGGCTTCCAAGTTAGTGTAACTTAAGGTAATGATGCCACTTTGTTCCTGACAAGGCACTCGTCAAACCCTTAGATGGTAAATTTTGGAGCTTCACAACATATGACGGGTATGAAGTCTTTGTTGCAAACTTATGATACCCATATACCACATACCTCTGCTACACTTGTTGATGGATGTGTTAGACACGTTCAGGCGTGTGGGACTATTCGTCCATCCTCTTCACTTACTTTGGAATTTGTTCATTATGTTCCCGATTTCCCATTCAACCTTATGTCTATTTTTTATTTTTTACATTGTTGGGTAATGTTTGGTCCTTCATGTTTTGTTCTGCAAGATCTCAAGAGTTTGAAGATGATTGGTGGGGGGCCTAGGAAAGGTGATCTCTGCTTTTTCCACGGTAATCGTCCAGCTCGTTAGATACCTACATCCTTCCTTGGTATCTTCCCTTTACAGTGGCATTGTCATTATGGCCATCCGTCTCTAGAGACCCTCAAGAAGTTGGAGCCTAATTTATCTTCTCTTCCGTCAATTGAGTGTCAGTCGTGTCAGTTGAGGAAGCACGATAGGGTGTCTTATCTTGGTCGTGTCATTAAACGCGTTACACGCCCTTTTCAAATTATTCATAGCAATGTCTGGGGTCCTGTCAAAGAATCCAATTATCATGAATATGGTTATTTTGTGTCTTTCGTTGATGATTTCTCTAGGATGACAAGGGTGTATCTCATGAAGTTCAAAAAGGTTGTATCCATCTTGAAAATTTACTATTAATTAATAAAAGTTCAGTTTGATTGCTCCTTTAAAGTGTTTCGTTCTGACAATGCTTTAGAGTATGTTCAAAAGGTTGTCTCTAAAATCTGTAATTTGATTGGTATAATTCACCAAACTTCTTGTGCTCATACGTGACAACAAAATGGGGTGGCTGAGCGTAAGAATCATCGTCTTCTTGATATTTACTAGGACATTGATTTTCAATGTCATGTTCTTAAAAGGTTTTGGTCTGATGCAGTTCTTACTGCATGATTTTTGATTAATCGTCAACCTTCATTTGTTCTTCAAGGTGTAACAACCTTTCTTTATTGTTGCGTCTTCATGATGTTCCCTTTCATATTCCTTTAAAGATTTTTGGATGCATTGCTTTTGTTCATAATTTTGATCCCAAGCAGATAAGTTGTCTCCTAGGTCTGTTAAAACTCTCTTTCTGGGTTACTCCAGTACCAAAAAAGGGTACAAATGTTATTCACCCTCCTTTGTGTTTTTGTCTCAACGGATGTCGCCTTTCATGAGTCTACCCTTACTTTTGTGATGATGCCACACGTCAGGAGGAGACACCAGCTGCCACCATGAGTGAGGAGAGAGTTTTTCTTATCCAGAGAGCAACCCTTACGCATTGTCAGCGAAGAGAGCATGTTTTTTCAAGAGAGAGAGACAGAACTGCATTCCACTTCCACTATCCAAACCTTTCCCCAGGTTTACTCCATACGAGCTGGTACGAGATCCAGAGGAAGTAGCGACATTAGTCCCAGTGGTGGTACCATCTTCGTCTGATACTCCTGAGGTACATGACTCTTAATGATAATCTTGCTACAGATTTAGATCTTTCTATTGCTGCTCGTAAGGGTGTGCGTTCTTGTACCATTCGACACCATGTGTCTAATGTCTATTGCCTAGCAAATTTGCCTCCTTCTGCTCATCCATTTGTTGTAGCTCTTAATTCTATCAGTATTCCAAATTCTTGCATTGCAGCTTTGCAAGATAAAGGATGGACTAAGGCTATGGATCTTGAAATTGAAGTTTAACCTCAAAATGATACTCGGGAGTTGCTTGACTTGCCTCCTGGTAAGTGTATTGTTGGCTGCGTTGTGCATATACGGTGAAACAAAAACCTAATGGTAGTATTGACAGACTGAAAGCACGCCTTGTTGCCAAAGGCTATACACAGACATATGGTGTTGATTTCTTTGAGACTTTCACATCAGTTGCTCGCTTGAACTTTGTGAGGATTATTATTTCTGTTGCTACTCACTTTGATTGGCCCTTGTATCAACTCAATGTGAAATATGCCTTTCTTCATGGTGATTTATTAGAGGTTTACATGGAGAAACCACCTGGGTATGTTGCTCAGGGGGAAAGTCAGCAAAAGGTATGCGGATAGAAAAAGCCTATCTATGGTCTTAAACAATCTCCTCATACATGGTCTGACATTTTAGTAATGCTCTCACCTATTTCAGTTTTAACCGTTCTTCTACAGATCACTCCTTATTTTACTTGTGAAGTACTACGAGCACCATTATTCTTGGTGTGTATGTTGATGACATTGTTCTTTCAGGAGATGATAATGAGGGTATTTCTAATCTCAAGGTATGGCTTCAAACACAGTTTTGCACGAAAGATCTCGGGAAGCTGCGATACTTTCTTGGAATAGAAGTCTTGCGTTCCAAGAAGGGGATTAATCTTTCTCAGAGGAAATATACTTTGGACTTATTGGGTGAGACCGGTATGCTTGAGTCCAAGCCTGTCTCTACGCCCATTGACTATCATTCTAAAGTGACTCCCAACAATGATGATGTTTTTCATGATCTTTCATTATAGTATTATACAGGAGGGTTGTTGGAAAACTAATTTATTTGATCGTAACACATCTTGATATTTCTTATGTAGTTGGAGTGGTCATTCAATACATGAGCACACCTAAGAGCAATCATTTGGCGGCAGTATGTCGTATTTTGAGGTATGAAAAGGAGCTCCTGGTAAGGGACTTACATATTATGTGAGCAATCAACGTAGTTCTACTCTTCAAGTTATTAGCTACATTGATGCAGACTGGGCTGGTATGTAAAGGATAGGCAGTCTACTTTTGGATATTTTTCTAGGATCTCATCTTGTTACTTGGAAGAGTGAAAAGCAAAGTGTTGTAGTTCATTCTAGTATTGAGGCTGAATATCGGGCTATGGCCCATGCATGTTCTGAAGTGTAGTGGGTTCTTTCTATTCTCTCTGATCTAGGATTAGCATGGATACTCCTACTACTCTAATGTGTGACAATCAAGCAGCTATTCATATTGCTAGCAATCACGTATTTCATGAGAGGAGGACAAAGCATATCCTATTCCAGATTTAGTGCAGAGGTGGAATACCGAGCTATGGCTCATACTGCATGCAAACTTTTGTGGGTTCAGAGTCTCCTCCAAGAGTTTGATATATCCTATTCCAGCCCTATACCGATGTTTTGTGACAATAAGGCCTCCATTTTTATTGCGAGCAACCCTACTTTTCATGAGAGAACGAAACATATTGAGGTCGATTGTCACTTTGTTCGAGAAGCAGTCCTTTCTGGCCGGATTTGCACTCCATATCTCAACACTGAAAAGCAAGTTGCGGACATCTTCACGAAGATACTACCCAAAGCTCGTTTTCAGACTCTAGTTGACAAATTGGGCATGTTCGACATCTACACTCCAGCTTGAGGGGGGGTATAGAGATATGTTGTGTTTTGTTATGTTTTGTTGAGTGTCATGTGCATAGCATGTGCCTCACTTATGCTTTCACTTTTGTAGTTTAGTCCCATATTGCTCACCTCTGCTTTAGTCTCTATTCTCTTCTGTTATATAAGAGACTGTATTGTACACTGTTTTACTCACTCAATAAACAATCTCTATACTCAAGAATGTTGAAATCTCTTCAACTTTACAAAATCACTACTAAATAACGGCTCAGTGATGAGAATACTCCCTAGGAAGATAGCTAGTGCAAGAAGACTAGCTTTGAAGTCTTTTTCCACTCCCCTATGAGATGCACGGGCCATAACCTCTAAAACAGATTGTTGCCAGAATAAGAACATGGCTTCCCCCTCTTCTAGATTTGTTAGAAGACAGTTCTTTGTTAATTTTTTCTAAAGATGTGCAAGTTTGGAGCATCCCTTGTTAAGGGATCTTAGAAAAGCAAGGTAGGGATAGAATCAAAAATCATCAACATCAAGACCTTCAAGGTGGTTGAACCTAGTGGAGTCCAGGTCCTTGGTAGGAGAGGTGTTGCATTCAACTGTTTCCACAGATATTCAATTTCTCGTTTGAACTCATTTAACAAAAGAGTCACCGCCATAAAGAATACCTTCATCTTTACCGAGTATAACCAAATCTTTTGTTGTTTCTATGGGATCTTGCAAGAAGATGTTGATCATCTTTATTGGTCATGCGGCTCTTGAGTGTTCAACAGTCTTAGAGATAATGTGAAGGTTGATAACCACAAAGCACTAGAGTGTTAGGATGCTAACAAAGTTTTTCTATGGTGGAGGGAACAACAGCGGATAACATTGAAACACACGATGCTTGGGAAGTGTGAAAGTAGACAAATTCCAGAAGGTTCTTATCGGCTTTGCTAGGATGGCACCAAGACAACATCGCGTGCTTACAAGGATTTCATCACCAATTATCATTTAACTGTAGAAGAAGTGTGGTCTTCATAGGTCCCCCTCTTAATATGCTTCTGAAGCTTCTAGAATAAACTAACAACTATGACTTAATACTACATACAGTCATCATGAGTATGCAGCACAAGTGTGATATATCTCTATTTACTTATGTTGTTACATATGAACAACTGGTGAGAAATTCTGTGGAGGCTATAATGGAAAAGTAATTATGTCTATTACTCTTGGTTTCCAAATTTTATTCCGCCAAAAAGGACCATAAGGTGGACTATGTTTTTCCTCACTCATTTACACTTAGTTCCAACTTAATTCTTTCCAGAAATACTTTTTTAATATATCTCTACCAAGTGTAGGCTTCATTTATGTAAATGCTACAATTAAAAGATGCATAATTGTCAAGCAGAGAACGGTATCTGTTACTGCAGGCTTTAATTTAGCCAATCACCAAGCGACACATGCTTAGTGATAACTTCAAAGTTTCTAATCTGAATAAGATAGATCATAGACAAGGATAGAAGGCAAGATAGATCATAGATAAGGATAGAAGGCGAGACAAATATACACTAACACATGCTGAAAAACAGAAACTGTCAAATACATCAATGAAAAAATAAACATTATGAATTAGATTAAAATAGGTGAGAATACAAGTTGCTTTCAATATATGCTAACACGTTGAGAACCAGAAGAAACTTACTTCTTTCCTCATTGTAGTAGATTCTTTGGCTGCAGCCCAAGCTCGGTTTATCAATAAAATCAATGGTGAGTCGAGTTCCTTGGCTTTAGCTAGGCTCTTAATTTTTTCACAGGCTGCATCTAACGAGTGAGAATTTAGAATCTCATCAAATCTTTGTTGAACGGACTCCAGCAACTCCAAATCATTGGTTGCATTATCATAGGTACGGACTGCACAGAGGCATTTAGCACCAAGCCTGGACATTGCTGTTCAAAGTAAACAAATGATTTCCAGTTGTATGAGGATTGTGAGACATAATTGGCACATTTATAACACCCAGTATTTTTCTATAGAACTCGATCATCTTGAAGTAACCCCAAACTAAATACGTCATTGTATTACATCAAGCATAAGCTATAATGATAAATGACCGTTGAGGCCTTGACTTAACTTGAGTCTTTAACTTAATTTATATGTAGATAGGAGAAAGGCTGAATACCATCTCTTTCCTCCAAGCTATCATTTACTTCTGAAAGTATATTAAGGTAACGGAAGAAATCTCCACTGAAGTCATTGCGTCGCTTTGCCACAACAGCATTCAAGTCCATTGGGTTTTCTTGAATCTCCTTGACGAGATCTGAGTGTTTTTCCATTTCATCGTCTACCTGCAGTTAAAAGACATATCATATAAAAAGGATTTCCCCAGAACAAACTGATCCCACAACCAAATAAGGTAGTCAGAATGATCCTCCACTTAAGCGAGATAGTCAAAGTTTCTAATTATGGAGTCATAACTGCACGCTATCAATCATACATCCACTGGTTTAAAAAGAAGTCTAGAAGAACTCCTTTTGGTTGGGCATCAACCCAGAAAAATGTTTCCTGAAATTTTGCATTATTAGTTAACCGAGTAGCAAAATAATCCATACGTCAAGTACATATCTATGCATATTGTTTTGGGTCTATTTTTGGAATGTGACTTTCTTTACAAGTTTGATCTCATATCATCTCACATTGCATGTCAATGTGTGATTCAGTTGGTACGTGTACCTGTTGGTTCATGAGCCTATCTGAAGTGTAAACTGCACTCTAGAACACAGATTTGGAAAACCATGTGCAGATAAGATGTAGTAGTCAAGAAAACAACCGAAGGCAGGTAATTCTCACCACAAACTTTTCTAGATAGGTTTGGCAGTTGTAGGCCTGGTTTTTGGGGTTTGTTTGATCGTGAGTTTATTCGGTGGTCATATTAGCGCCATATGTTACAGTAAAGACCATGAACCCTACATGCCCTACATGGCCAAGGGATACATCAAATTGGAGTTGTTTTCCTTAATAGCTCTGAAATGCCAGCCTCTCCCAGTGTCATGCAGTTTTCAAACTTACACGCAGATCTCTAATGCACATCCAGAGCGCCACAAAGATCTACATCATAAAGGTGGCAGGAAATTCCATTGGAGACTTCAATCACTCCTTCAGGATAATAATAATAATAATGGGTTTCTGTTCAAATAATTTAGAGAAGAAAAAAAATTTCTTCCACTTCCATTTTATCAACTGTCTTTATGTTTTGGTAACAGTTAATTAGTTAGTGGGTCTAATATGTATATGAGCCTACATATGCTGCCCATTAGGATTTGAGCCAAGTATGTAATTGGTCTCATCTCCTACAAACAGAAGTGGAGTATGATTAGTGAAAGACATAAATTGCCTCCAAATTACCCTCTAACATGGTATTGAAGCAAAGCAATCCCTAAATCTAACCCTAGTATAAGAGAAAAGAAGAGAGAAGGACGTTCATGTCCTTTAAAGCTGGTCGCCCATAGGCAATCGGTTGGCTCCTTATTCTCTATGTGTTCTGCTCTACCCATTCTCCCCCCTCTTTGCCCCTGCATCTCCCCTCTCCCTCTCCTACACTATAATTGTAAAGGCTTCCTCTCTCCATCTTGTAAAACAACAGTTTCTTGCATATCTACAGGATCTTCTATGTTCTGCACACACACATTTAATTTGTGTATATGTGTCATATATATCATATACATACATATGTGTGCTGCAAACGTATGTAGATACATACATACAAAGTATATACCCAACTTATTGTTGAATTTTTCCCAATTAATTTTCGATCTTTAACGACTTTTTTTCCACTTTTTCCCGTTTTTCTCGAATTATGAATTTTTCAAGCAAGCCTAGAAATTGTCAAATCATGAATTTTCCAATGTCAGCCAAGTAAGATTTGTTTACTATGACTTGCCACATACTGTGGGTTCCTTATGATCAACACAATGTTGTCACTTAGGAGAGAATGACAAGAATATCAACCTGCCACACCTTCGGAGTCGCTTACCCTCCGAACTTAGTTTCAAGGCGCCGGCTTAGGCGCTAGGCAAGGCGCCCCAAACTAGGGCGCCAAGCCTACTGAGTGCATTAAGTGGGCGTCTAAGGGCTTCAAGGCCCAAATTAAACCATTTCAAGGCTAAATTAGCATGAAGCGAGTCTAGATTTGGTCAAATTATATCAGCTTGAGTCATTGTATGGTTGAAATAGCCCTGATTTAGACCAAATCAGGTCAAATTTTGGCAAATTCAGTCTGATCTGGGGGAAAACAGGTCTGATTTGGGGAAATAATGTCTGATTTGGCCCAAATTAGTAAGTCCTCATAGTGTCGTTTGTTAAAAAATTCTACTTCCGCATGTTTTTTGTTCTTGCTTCTTTTCCTTTTCTTTTTTTATCCTTTCTCCTGCATTTCATTCCTGAATCCTACTGGTGCTGCTTTTTTTGTGAATTATTCCTCCTATATTCCCTCCTACTTCTATGTGACAATGTGCAAATGTCTTATTTCACATTTGTCCTATATCTCCTGCTACCAAATCTACTACTACTATTTGCATATATTTGTTCTTCTTTTTCTGATTTCTTCCTCCTAAATCTCCTCTCACAGCTACTGTTGTTTGCATGTTTCCATTTATTTTCAGTGACCTAAGCTTCCTTCCTCTATATCTTCTATTTCAGCACCTGCTATTTTTTTTGTTGAATTTTTCTTCATCTTTCAATCTCCTTATACTACCCTTGTGTTTGTCTTATTCTGACTTCTTCCTGCACAACTCCTACCATTTACATGTTTCTTTTTATCCCGTTTTCTCTCTCCAACTCCTACTTATCTTCTTCTTACTGTTACTTCTTTTTCTTCATGTTAATTCTCTTGTTTTAATCTCCTATAGTTATCAATTCAAATTTGACTTACAATAACACTTAATGAATGAAAATTACATTTTCACATATAGTTTATGTGTACAAACATTTAAATATGTAACCGGAAAAAAGTAAAAAAAGAAACACCCAGAAAAATCTAGGTGCCTAGAAGGGCTAGGCGCCCCTTAGCTTAAACCCACCGCCTAGGCACCTTGACAACCAATGCCTTCGACTAAAGGCAGAACCCCTTACATCATCTAGTTCTTGCATTGATACCATGAGATCATTTCATGTCGTCCTTTCTTTAGAGTTAAACAAATATATCATTTGCAATTAACCCGAATAGAGCACCTAGACCTGACCACCTTATCTCCAATTTCACTCTACTAACATTTTTTTATCTCATTTGACTAATTCTGAGCCACTCATCCTGATCCAACAACAAAAAAAAACATTCAAAATTTTTTGCAAGCGCATCATTTTTGTAACCAGCAGATGCATGAGCTATTAATGTTCATATAAGCGTATGTGGACTATTTACTACTTGGAGAACATTCATCAATGTCCATCAAAGTATAAAACCCTTGACCGGAGAATTAAGATCAAGAGGGGGGATTTCTATAACTCTATCATTATCAAAATAAGTAGAGAGGCAAATAGGCCAGCTGATAAGTTTGCTAAATGGTTTCTGAACATTCCGGGAGAAGCTTTCGCTGCTAATACATGCCCTGAAGAATTGAAGGGCTTGCTGAATCAAGACAAGGAAGGAGTACTCCACTGATTAAAGCTACGTACTGATTACCACACAAAAAAAATCATTAGCTTAGAATTTCAAAATAAATGTTGTATATAGCAACAACTTGAGTGTCCGCCATAAAACCAGCTTTGGTGGAAACTGAATAAAAGTTGTTTACAAGTAACAAAAATGTATAAAACAAGGTTAGGCATGGAATACCTTTTTAAGTCTTCTAGAAAGTGACAGCAGCTTCTGCTTGACAGAGAGGTCATGCTCAGCATCTGCACGGGCTTGGCAGCGGGCATAGAAGTGGGTGCTGTACTTTTTCCATTCGTCACGGAAGACGAGCAATTTCCTCCACTCCTTCGGTTGAGGTTTTTCATCCACAAAGAATTGGATCATTTTATCACAAAAGCTGGTCATGGTGTAGCCTTGAGCGACTTGAACCTCCTCAGCTTCATCCTTTTCTAGACTGTCAATGCAAGTAGCACTGCTGGCAATGCCATTAGTAATACGACCTGGAGTGGGATAGGGCAATGTTGTAACCACTAACCACTAAGTATCTATACGGGTAAAGAGGCATAACTAAATTTCGCTTATAAACTAATCAAGACTCTTAAATTGTCTAAGCAAAGAGTATGATCAAACTGCTACTAGATCACCCACGAGTATTAGTTAGGAGCACTCACCACTTTTCGCAGACGGAGATTGGGAGGAGGAGAAGCAAGCACCAAAGCGGCGGCAAAATCGATTGCCAGAGGTGGCACTTAATATGGGTGAAAGAAGACGAGAATATGAGGAAGATGAAGTAAAAGGCGGAACCACGAACGCAGCAAGTGGGCGAAAATGGCTGACGGAGGCGGGAGTCCCACCAAACAACCGCGTGGAGGATGAGGAAGCGCCTGAAGCCAAGGAGCAGTCACGTTGGAGAAGAACATGAGCTGGGATAATCGTGTCTTTTATAACACAGGCGCTGTTCCCGCCGAGCGTAAGCTCCATTTTTCCGCCCGCGAGACTTGGAAAGCAGGGAGCGGAAGCGGAATTGGGGTTCAAAGATAGGATTGGGATACTTGTAATCTTGCTTGGCGGAGAACGTATGCAGTAGAGTGTACTGGAAGCTCAAACAAAGTGATTTCAAATGGTTAGAAACCGGCGGGGGAACGATCCGATAGCTGCCTCAATCAAACCTTGAAGGAAGGATTAACACGGCTCAAGACTCGGGAAGTAGCTAAAAGGGCTAGACGATGAACGAGAGTCGTTTTAAGGCGGATAAGAGCCGGAGTGAAGGAGCCAAGGAGGTGAATGAAACCGAGCTACGGGGACGGCAATGGAACGCATACACGTAAATTTGTATGCCGTTTTCTATTTTTTTCCAATAACCCGTTCATAATCGAAAAATTGGAGATGTGGAGGATGCTACTCTTGGGGAAAGGACATCTTTGCAAACTACACATGATTCTAATGTTATAATAATCATGTCATCTTAGTTATATCTAATTTCATTACGTTGAGGCCTGTTAAAGGGTGTCTCCCCCGCGTACAATTTATTTTTGTTCTATCCTTAGTTGTTTTCATCTAGAACTGGTGCAGGATAGCAGGACAACGTCTATGTTTGTTGTCCAAATTTTTAGAACATTTTATGTACTCTTTGCTTGCAGACGTTTTGTTTGTAAGTATCGTTTTCATATTATAATGCATGGACTTTATATATTAAAAAAATCAAAAAATTGGAAGGTGTATTATTGGCAGTGCAGGCGGGTTCTGATTTCCTATTCCAACCTTTCTTGTGACAAGTATATCACACCCATGGCATATCAAAATGAAAAGAATTAAAGCCTAAGCCCATGTATGGTTCGGGATGGAATTCTTTAGTCACTACAGGATTGGGTTAGTTGGGATTAGTCTGTAGAGCTGGATTGGGTTAGTCTGGATCCAATTTAATTCTATTTGGAAACTCAGTTTGATTCTGTGGACAAATTGAAATTGTTTATTTGGCCTAATTATCAATTAGAAGATTTAGCTTATATGAATCGATATTGGTAAGGATTGAATCAGGATTTAGTCTAATTGTGTAAGGCAATCAGTCAGGATTCAGCCTGATCATGTTTGGCAATCAAGTCAGAATCTGAATGATTTTGTTAATATTGAATAGTTTAGAAAATATAAAAGTATGACGACACTATAATATAGAATAAAAATTAACAATAAATGTATAAATTTATTGCTTTTATGTTATGGATATGAGTTGACTATGATTATTTTATATGTATGATTTTTAAAAAAAACATATTACTTTACCCTCTAGTGTAAAAATACATGGCATATGAGTGTATACTTGTACATTTTTATATAAATTGGTAATTAATAAAATAATTGAAATTGACGTAATGCATTGTTGTTAAAGAGAAGGAATAATAACAATATAAGTTAAACACATAAACCATCACAATTTGAAATATAAAATTCACATGATGTTAGGTACTAGTCTGTAAACTTGCTATGTCTGTTACACAATATTCCATCACCCACAAACAGTTAAGATTTATTGACTACAAACGGAAAGTTTCAATACATGATTTTTTAAAAAGGCACTAATATGCATTTACTTCACTCGTTGTCTGCATCATTATTGACTCTGGTAACATTATTTTATTTGTTTGTCTGCCTCGTCATTGGTTGTTACACATGGTTGAGAGATTCTCCCTTGATCAAGTTGTTGTTGTATTCCTGGTGGGTAAGTACGGGGAGTGGTCCAGAATGTACGTGGAACTCCATCTACAATTTTAACACTTTCCATCTTGTCGTAAATATATGCATATTTGTGTCAATTCTCCCAGTTAATGTATGGAATTCTACAAGGGCATCACGCCAACTTTTACGTACATGAGGGCCACACAAGTAGTAATGACGGTACTCCAACACTATGCCGAGTGCGGCATCTGACTCGTCATCCCATTGAAAATGATTCGTCGTGTGGGAGAGTGTCTGTAGCATAGTTTAATAACATCAAAACCAATGTATTTGATAACAAAGTAGACGACAGAAATGGTATTAAATAAATATAGATAGTTGATACATGTGCAATAAAGGATACAATAAAATTTAACAGAACATGTTCAACTAGGGACAGTAACAAATTTTAATCTGATGTAAAGTATAAGAAACTTGTTCGGCAAACATAGATTAAAAACTATAAAACTAACATAGCCTGACTCCGTATTGGAAAAATATAAGATGATCCCAAATAGAAAAGATTGAAGCTAGACATTTTCCATGAGATGTTGCACAGGACCAAAGGTGTCAAAAGATTCTTCTAGTAGAGAAATATGTCTTTTTTCAGCAACAAAGATAAGGCAAACTTCAAGACATAATTCATACGGTTCACGACGGACTGGTAATGAAGAACCAATACTTGTTGCTAAATTTAGCTCAGACAGTAACATGATACAGTTTGATTATGTTTGGCAATCTCAGTTATGGACGGATTGTCAAACTAAATCAGACTACATCTTGTGGCTGTCGCAGCTAAATTTAAAAATGGTAAAGTTTCTTCCTCGTCAGTCCAAGGTGAACCATATGACCCCTATCAGTCAAAGTCTGCCTCCTCTTCATTGTGGAAGAAAGGAGAGATTCCTCTACTAAAAGCATCCTTTTATGCCTTTCGCACCATACAACAACTCATGGTGGATGCCTAAATCCATATATCGACATCCACCCTACTTTGAGGACCAATCATTGTGCTTTCCCTTTTATTTTTTCGGCAAAGGCTTGTGTTGATCTCAAGTTGGGCCATCCCAACTGTCCCACTTGAGGGTCATTTTGTAGTTTACCCACATTTACCGAGCAACCTTTTTATGTGCTTTCTTGGCCTTTTTCATAGCCTCTTCCTTTGGCCAATTGAACAATAGGGGCGTGATCAACAACGCTATGTTTATTTTGAGTAGATGCAGATGAACTAGTGGAGACTAGGGGAATCCCATCACAATCGCATACAATTTTAGACCAGTCGACTACTTCCTCTGTCGACTTGTCCTTCTGCTTTTTGTACCGCGACATCTACAACATGATGAAAATTATAAAACAATAAAAACAAGTTTGTCGATATAACATTATTATACTAATTCAAATTGGCATAGAAGTATTTGTTCAACCAACAGTATCAAAAATAAATCAAACATTGTCCGATTCAAATTGCCATTCAAATCATCGTAGAAGTAATTGTTTCATACAAAAATAGATTACATAGTTTAGACTAAAAGTTAAATTGTACACAAAAAAATGATAATAGCATGTCTAGATATTAGGCAAATGTGGCATGGACCAAGGGAGAGAAAACAAAAAAAGAGTGGTGTGCCCTGGACAAAAGGTCATGATGGATGCCTAAATATAGACACCCCAAACAGGATAAGATGACAAACAACCACTATGGTGCCCATTCTTCAATGCAGAGGAAGGTTTATGTTGATTCTAGGTAGGACCACCCTAGTTAACCCACTTTAGGACCCCATCGTACTCGTCCCATGGCATGACATTGACATAGTCTTCCTACACGGTTGCCTTATCCTCTTACTTGTTGTCGACTTTCGGCCAATCAAACAATGACGAAAAATGAAGAATAAGGTGAGTAACCTTGTCATTGCTTTTTTCAGGGCGCACATGTGTGGCATCTTCATGTGAAGATAGAGAATGAGACTGTGAAAGATTGCAACACTTGCCCAAAAGTTTTTCCATTACATATTTTTCGATCTTTGAATGTGACATCGACATCTAGACATCATTAATGAATATAAGTTTGAGCGCATAATGATAATAACCAAAAAACAATGACAATAGTTAACACAAACCAGGAAAATAGTTAAGAAAAAGTTAAATACATAGGCAGTGTATTTGAAATCAACTTCAACATGTACTAGTTCATAATAATTGGATCAAGTACAGTTTGAAATGCATAAAAAAATCAAAAATACGCCCCAAAGTTGGCTAGCAATTTCTTGCAACTTCATTCATTAGCTTGGCCACCTGCTCATGTAGCTGCATCATTGATTTAATCAGCATTGTTAAGGTATTTTGCATGTCCTGGGGGTAAGTGTGACGATTTGTCACAAAGTTGAGTGGAATCACCTGTTGCACATCTAAGGGCTGAGTATGCAATAAATCTCTCAAAAGGAAATAATTTTGTCTAATAAACTCTCTCTTGAGGTTCTTCCATCGGGTTTTCACCTTGTTCAAAGATATGTAAGGCACCCCGTAATGTTTTAAAATTCACGCAATGTCTCCCTCCAAGCCTCTATAGTATATACTCCATGGACACTCTCCCCATGTCACATTGGTTCACATCAAGTAGGATCTGATCATTCTTGCTACACCATATACCATACGACCTCATGCCTTGCCTAGCCATATTACAAATTTTATATGTAATATATTGCAATTGTAAGGGTGCATTTCACAATTATGTGGATATAATATGATAATTCTAATGCAAATACATAGTGTGCAAATAACATAAGGCCTCCAATCTGGTCCAACATAAGCATTCAACAACATTACCCTAAAAATCAACAAGCATGTAATGTAATTGTAACAACAACCAAACTCAGGGTCTAGGTGCAGGAAGTAAATATGATCCATCTATATCTAACTCTTCCATTCAAGCTTCTAGAGTCATTGGAGGTGAAGGAATATCCAAAAGAAGACTACAAGTTTCCACCAACTTGTTAACAGCAGTTTCTAGAACTTCAAACTCATACCTTTTGGAGGTGTAAATATCTTCAATGTTGTGATAGATTTCAACAAAGTCCTTCATGTTCTTTGCCTGGCCCCACACCGACTTGCACTCATAAGTCAGTGACTTAATCTCGTCCTCCAGAGCCATAGTTGTTGGGGGAGATCGACTACCCAATGGAAGTATTTGCACTAATCTTTTCCCTAAAATGTATCCCAAGTTTGGGTTAATGACAACAAACGTGCAATCTACTTAGTGGTGCAACCTATTTTTTATGGTTTTACTATTGCACCTTTCTAGTAGAACATATATAATTTCTCCCGGCCTTTCACTAAGAATGCCAAAGTCATATAATCCTGCATCTTCTGTGTTAATCCACGATGCTGCATCTAGACCACAAAGATACCTCCGAACTTTAGATGAATCCATTGACATCTAAAAATTAATTTGTTCAATAACATAATGTGGGGATCAAATCATAGACTTCAAATCAAAATTGAAGGCTATTTCGATAGGACAAATGATTGTTCTAACATACAAATGAAGTCTATTTTTATAGGACAGAGTATATTACAACTATGATGTATTATTCCCTTCATCCCCTGTTGAAGAACCACCATCTATCACTAGGTTAAGTTGTTCACAAATATATTGGTCTCTCCTCCTGAGAGTTGTAATTTTGGTTACAAATCTATCGGTGTTTGCTCTCATGGAGCATTCAAAGTCACAACGTTCAGACCAGTGCTTGTGTTTGTTGTGTGCATAAGTAAGTTGTGTTACTATGCATCCTTAGTTGCAGTAAGGGTGGGCATGGTACATTGTACTCGTTGTGCGGGCAACATCATATAGCATCTGGTTTGAACAAGACCCCTACCACTTGTAAAATGCGGCATGTGGGGTTGGTATATTTTAATCATCCATTGGTTGCATCTATGGCATCCATGTAGAATCCTATGATGCATTAGGGGCCACATGGACATGAGGGCATTCCATTATCCATTATAAGAAAACCTAATGAAGCATTATGTGGCATTTTTAACTAGGATGCATAAAAAGATTGTATGAAAAAAACCTAACGATTGTATGGAAGAAGATTATAGCATATGTCAAGTGAGGGATGAGTTTAATAATGTTATAGAAATGTTGCCAAGTACAAAGCAAGGCGATCGAGTTTCCCAAATTAAACTAGAAATGTTTTCACGCAATACATCACCCTCCCAAGCATTGGCTTGAGTTGTTTGTTGGAGGGAACTCAAGTTGACCTTATTTCCTGGGAGGTCAGTTGGCGAGTTGTCTTCTACAAATTCATCCATCATAACATCACTATCATTTTGCCATCGTATAAAATTGTATAGAATACAACACGCTGATATTAGGCAACACTGTGAATGCATGGGATACATCACACCTTTTCTTAGGTAAGCAAACTGCCTCTTCAACACACTAAATGCTCTTTCAACAATATTACGTAATTGTGAGTGTTGGTGGTTGAACATGTCCTTCTTGCTATTGTATGTGTGCTTGTTTCCTCAGTACTCGGCTATATGGTAAGTTGTATTGGGGTATTGTTCAAGGAGCTGAAGGGTGTTGGTGTAGCCTACATAAATCATGTAATACTTCCCGGTGGGTACTTTGAAACTGCTTGTGGTCATGGCTTATTGTAGGATCCTCTAGTCTACTATAGAGATCTCCCACCCTGTCAGGACATATGTAAACTCCATGGAGAAGTCTACTGCTAGCCATGACACTCAGTGATACATACCCTTTTCTATTTCAATAACAGTTTTGCTTATTGTGTTTCACCAAAACTGGGATGTGTGTCCCGTCAATTGCCCTAATGGCATCCTAAAACAAGACATAATAGGGTTTAGCTTGCAAGCTTATCTTTAAAAGCTATCAACCAATGGGGTTATTTCTTTGTTTGAAGGATGGTGGGGGTGGCCTAGAAGGCTCCAGGGGCTTTTAGGACCAACCTTTGATATACAAGAAGAGTCTACGAGCTATCCTCTTGCATGGCCATGAAGCCCTAGCCTAAGGACACATGGAAAGTCCCATAGACACCTCATATATACTTGCCCCCTTCTTAATAAATCCATGCCTACCCCTTCCCACCTCCCAATCTAAGAGAAATCATCTCCTTATATTTCCTCTAACTTAGAGAATCATTCCTTATAAGTTTGGCCATGAAATTGTTGTCCCAAGGTAAAATAGGGTGCCTACCTTGGTGAAGAAGGCCCCTAGGGTTCCAAATTTCTCTATTTAGGATTTCTAAAGCTCCTTCTTGGTGATTTTGAACAAAACTAGTAAGTATCATCCTTTCCTTCATTGAATTCATGTTGTTAGTCTTTCTCCCACCTTCTTCCAGGTCGGAACCATGACCTTCCATGGTAAAACTCCACCTAGAGCCCTAAAACATCTCATCTCCATGCTCTTTTGCTAGGATTTGCACCTCTAAAGTGGAGAAGGTGATCTTTGCTCAAGAAAGGAGCTTGGCTTGGAGCAACCAGACCTTATAATCTCGTGATACTTTCTGTTTGGACCTTCTTACCTTCCTAGAGGCGAGTTTTATAACCCCCTTCTCATATATTGCCTACTACATGCTTAAAACTCATGCTTCTATGTTTAAAATCGATGATTTCCATCTCTTTTTACCATGTTCTTCTAGGGTTTTGGTTTCTTGTTGTTTTACCTTCTCTAGAATCTCTAGTTTGGTTACCTATGCAACTTCAAACCTGGTCTTGGTCAAATGGTGTTTTCCCCCTCTCCCTCTCTCTTCAATTATCTCTATCGGTTTGATGATGTGGCAAATTATTATTAGTCAGTATTGAAAAATTCATATCTTCTAATCTGCTTATCCAAATTTGACAAATAAATATGTTTTGGAATTGGAAAATTAATATCTATCTAATAAAAATATTTTTAAGGTCTGATTTCATGGTTTTATGAAGGGTGATTTTTGTAAAATAAATTTTATGCATAAAATCCATAAAAATTACATCTTAATCATCATTACTCCAAAATTAACATAAAAATATGTTTTCTTCATCAGGGGAACCTAATAAATTCATTGGTGATATTTTCAAAATATAAATATGAGTTTTGCTAAAAAGTTTTGAAATTAGGGTTTCTATACATTAATGTGCACTATGTACTCTAATACATGTTAATACATTGAAAATAGGCAAAGTGGAACTTGGACTCAATCAAAGTGGTGAAAGTTAGTAATTGATATCAGTAAGAGAGGTATGTGCATTCCTTACACCCTATGTTGGGATAATTGCATCCAAACCCTATATTTCCCTTATGAGGCTTAAATGAACCCTAAATCTTCTATTCTTGAATCCTAATGTTGTTTATGCCTCAAATCAGATTATAATTTCTTCTTGTTTGGGTCTTATACCCCATTGCCATGCTTATTGAATATTATGACTACTCTTGCCATGACTACTTTTCTAGCATGTAGATTTATGTTCTATTTAATTTAAAGTGGTGGTACTTATGTACAACCACCCACAGAGGGCATGTATTTAATCGCCCTAGGGAATATTTTTATTCTCCCCTATATAATTGTGTAGGTGACTGGGAATGTCTTATTCTCCCCTCACCTATAGGTTAGAGGTCCAGTAGGTGCCTCAACCCTACTTAGTTAGGTAGACATATGTAACATCCCTGACCTGGGTTATGCCTTAACCCTAGATGTTTTTCTTAATAAAGTTAATTATATGCTTGCTCTTATTTCTTGAGAAGTAATTAAGGTTTATGAGGAACTTATGTTTCAATTTAGTCCTTTTCGAATAATGTTGAAACATTGTTTTGCTTGTTTTGGACTAAAGTGCAAATTACCCAAGTTGAGGGGTTAAATTGCAAATGTTGCATGATAAGATGTTCCTCATGTGTTGAAACATCATGAGAATGAATATGATGAAGAGTTATGGCTTGTGGTAGCCTGAGTACCAAGAAAGAGCTGATAAAGCAATGTTTGTGCATTAAAACCTAGTTTTGGTGTAATGTGCAATTTACCCAAAACCTAGGGTTCAATATGCAAAATACCACTTCTAGAGAGTCCCTAATGTTTCTTGGCATCATTTAGAGCAAAGAAAATGAGAGGGGCATCTCATTTGAATCATTTTGGAGGAGAGAGAATCTTAATATTAAAATAATCAAGATTTAAGCATAATTAGAACTTTACTTCAATTTAATGCAAAAATAAATATATTAATTGAAGTGATCTTCAACCAAAATTGTGTTGGTTGAAATACATATATATGTACGACCAAGTGCCTTGCAAAGGTACGAAAATATCCAAAGGGAGTGGATAACTCACTCACATTATTATAAGAAAAAGAAATATCCACTCACTTATGGATATTATTATAATATGATCTAAGGTGCTTAATTTGCTTTTCTTTAAATCATGGATAATTTAGAGGAATAAGAGGCAAAGAGGATAGCCTCATAACTGAGGAAGGAAAGGGGGAAATTGGCAAGGAAATGAAGGAGATAATCCCTACTTTCTCTCTCTTAAATGAATTTTTAATAAAAGGCATATATAATCATTTATCCATAGCTTGGATAAGTAATTTCGGATCCACCTTCACTTCATGCTTGCAAAAACGACAAAGGGAGCAGGGAGAAACAGGAGGACGACCCCCAACCTGTTGGTAAGCTTCTTGACCTTCTTTCACCATGATTCCATGGTGGAAATCGAAAATAAATGATGGATTTCTTCTTTTCTCCATGCAATCTTCTATCCTAGCCATTTCTTTTCACTCAAAAGCTTAAGGACAAGCTTGGTATAGTTGAGAAATCTTCTTCCACCATTAAATATGTGGATATTGGAGCTTTGAAGCTCAATTGGAGGCGGGTTATATAACTTGAACCCTTATTCATTGTTATTGAATTCAATTCTTCAATTCGTTTGGTTCAATTGTCCTTCTTGCAATTCCTTTGATTAATTGATGAAACTACCATGGAAATGGCAGTAGATTTCGAGGGGTTGAAGCTTGATGATGATGACATCATCATAAGCACACATCTCAACAAGTTTTAGTTGCAAACAGTTTCAACACTTTTGGTCCAAACGGTTTCACCAAACCGTTTGGAGGTTTGGATCCCAAACCATTTGAGGGGGTTGACCGTTTGAGGTCAGGACCCTAGTTCATGTTGGATAATGATCTAATGGATCCAATTGATTAATTCAATTTATGGACAATCCTTCATTTAGAAACCCTAATCGGGTTAAGTGCTGAAATTTCAATTGATTGATTAATTTTTGGGTTGACTAAACCCAAACGGTCTCAAGACCGTTTGGAGGTCAACCAAGACTATTTGGAGGTCTAGGGTTGAGTATGGTTGAGTAATTGAAGAGTTAGACATATCAAATCGAAATGCAATAAATTTCTTAATTGATGATCAATCCAATGAACTAAACCCTAATTGGATTTCACAAATTTTTAATGAATGATGAGGCAAACGGTCTCAAGACCGTTTGGAGGTCATCCAAACAACCTCAAGACCGTTTGAGGTCAGGTCATGTCATGGTTTGATGATGATCCAATGATTTCAATTGGACTAGTTCCACAATGTCAACCATTTATGGTTCCTCGATTTCTAAACCCTATTTTGATGGTTTCTTGGTTATAAACCTTAGTTCAATTGGGTTCAAAACCCTAATTGAAGGTCCAATTGAAGGGTGATTCAATGGTTCAATTGAATAATAAATCAGTGGTACAATTGATAGATGGTTCAATGATTGAAACCCTGAATTGATAAAGTGATGGAAGACCATTTTGGTCCATTCAGTTTTGAGAGAGTTTGGACCAAACGGTCTTAAGACCGTTTGAGTCCAAACGGTCTTGAGAACGTTTGGGATCAAACGGTCTCAAGACCGTTTGGAGAGCCAAGTGGTTTCAAGTGTGAATTGTCCATACAGTTTCATCATTGTTTTGCTTAAACGATTTCTAACCGTTTGGAGCATCAATGGTCAAGAACGTTTGGATGTTTCAATGTGATTAAGTCAATTGAAAACCTAAGGTGATGAAAGATAAAATGACCCTATGGTTGTTACTGATCTATCTCAAAGATGATCACTAGGGTTGTACCTTTAAGAAACTAAGTGATTGGTAATCCTTAGATGAATTAATCCTTGAAGCTTAAGTAAGCAATAACTCAGTACACTATGCCAATCATAGATGTATGTACTTGATGGAAAGGTTGATGTAACCTAATCAAGTTGAAAGGATGATAGAAAGGAATTCTTACATGAGTATTGATCATGTGGTGATTAGGTTATGATCCTTAGTAAAGAGATCATGAAACCCTAATCCAGAAGGTTAATGAACCCTAACCCTGATTCAAGGTAACATAATGTAAAACCCCAATTATGGGAATGGAGAGTGAAACCCTAATTAGGATGAGTATCTCCAATTGTTATGAATTGAGAAACCCTAGTTGAGGGTGATTCCATGAGAAACCCTGGTTGAGGTTGATTCCATGAGAAACCCTAATTGAGGTTGATTCCATGAGAAACCCTAATTGAGGGTGATTCCATGAGAAACCCTACTTGAGGGTGATTCTATGAGAAACCCTAATTGAGGGTGATGCCATGAGAAATCCTAGTTGGGATGAATAGTAAACCCTAATTATGGGCAACGAGATGTGAAAGCCTAATGAAGGAAGATGGTATGTGAAATCCTAACCCTAATAAAGGGTGATGGTATGAGAGACCCTAATCCTAACAATGGAATGGTGATTAATACATTGATAAGGGAAATACCTAAAGTGATTGATTATAGCAAACCTTATAACAAGCAATGCCTTAACCTGAAATAAGTCCATATCATTAAAGATAGTGGGACCATTCTTATGGGTGACCTATGCACTTCTTGGTAAGAGTGATAGGTTAGTTGATGAAAGGATTAAGATGGAAAATACCTTAATCCAAGATAAGCTGATAACTCAAGAAAGTTGGAAGTGATGAGGAAAGTGATAAATCAAGATATGAAAGATATCACTTTTAGCATTCCAGGGTTGATATACCTTGATGTACCTCAAATTCAATATACTTGGATAAGAAACACATGAAGAGTGTTATGTAAATTGTTACAATGAAATGTAATGAGTTTGATATACTTTGATAAGTATAGGCTAATATATATTAAGAATGGGGTTAAGACAAACTAACGAGTATGATGTAATCATATCATGATAAGGATGGGAAATGAACTCATACCTTGTATTGATAATCATTTAATGATAAATGTTAAGAGTAATAAACATGATTGATTACTCGAGATGTGTAATGGCCTTGTGAGCCATATGGTTAGATGTTGCCTAGTAAGAGGTGACAAGATGCTTTAAGGGCTTTGTGAGCCATGAGATTAGTTGTTACCTAGTGAGAGGTAACAAGATGATTATAAAAGTCTCTTGTAAGAGATAATAATGTTCATAATAAACCCAGGAATGGAAACTTAGTAATATAATAATAATAACAAAAGGATACAATTATAATAATGGAACATGGATTATACATGTGTGGAGAAAAGAGGAATACTTATAATACATAAAGAATGTATTGAGCGTGATTGGCATGGACAAAGTTTAATGCTAGTAAAAGGATGAGGTGCCCAGTGCTGTGTAAACAGACATGGGGTGTAATCAAGATTGGTTAAAGTCCAATACCTGGTAGAGGTGTAATGCATGTAATCAGGATTGGTTAAAGTCCAATACCTGACAGAGGTGTAATGCCTGTAATCAGGTTTGGTTAAAGTCCAATACCTGGCAGAGGTGTAATGCCTGTAATCAGGATTGGTTAGAGTCCAATGCCTGGCTGTGTAATCAGGATTGGTTAGAGTCCAATTCCTGGCTGTGTAATCAGGATTAGTTAGAGTCCAATTCATGGCTGTGTAATCAGGATTGGTTAGAGTCCAATGCCTAGCAGTGTAATCATGATTGGTTAGAGTCCAATGCCTGGCTGTGTAATTAGGATTGGTTAGAGTCCAATGTCTGGTTGTGTAATCAGGATTGGTTAGAGTCCAATGCCTGGCTGTGTAATCAGGATTGGTTAGAGTCCAATGCATGGATGTGTAATCGAGATTGGTTAGAGTCCAATACCTAGCAGAGGTGTAATGCCTGTAATCAGGGTTGGTTAAAGTCCAATGCCTGGATGTGAAATCAAGATTGGTAGTGTCCAATGCCTGGCGGTGTAATCAGGTTTGGAAGAGTCCAATACATGGCAGATGCTTAATGCCTGTAATGATGATACAGGATTGGTAATAACCCAATGCATGTAATGATGACACAGGATTGGTAATAACCCAATGCATGTAATGATGATACAGGATTGGTAATAACCCAATGCATGTAATGATGACACATGATTGGTAATAACCCAATGCCTGTAATTATGATACATAATTGGTAATAACCCAATGCATGTAATGATGACATAGGATTGGTAATAACCCAGTGCTTGTAATGATGACATAGGATTGGTAATAACCCAATGCCTATATTAATGATATATGAGTACATGATAGATATAATTCCTTATTTGTTTAGCAGATTGGCTAAGGCCAACAGATTGAAATAAGAATGTACCATGGGTGACATATCAAGATAATGAGTGTCACAAGAGAATTTGACATGATGGTATAATATGATGGATAAATGATATACATGTTCTTCCTATTCCTTATTAAGAGAATAGTTGATCTATTGTTCTATCATGAATAGTTATAATGTTTTAAGATGAGAATGCTTTAAACTGCTTATCCTCTGCTCAGTTTTATATTAATTAAACTGCAATAATGATGTTTCTGGCGGAGAGTTATATCTCTCGCTGGGGCAATTACAATTGTCTCACCCCCGTGGGATCCAACATTTTTAGGTGGACAAGCACGGAAGAGGCTGAGAATACCTTGCAGAGGAAGAATATCAACAACAGCAGTGACAGCTCAGGTTGAGTGTATTGTCTGTCATGTCTTGTAGATAGAAGTCCTATGTGTCGTCTCTGTACTCTCAGGTCCTCGGAGTTAATAGTTAGTGTTTACAATGAATCGTTTTGAGATTTGGCCTTGATTTTATGTTGTCTATGTTTAACTTTTAACAAGGCAGATGATATTGTAAGCCTCGAGAAGAGATAGTACAAGATATGTACTTATGAACCAAGATGTAAATGTAATACATTGGTTCTTGTTGAAAGAGTTTTCCTATGAATGGATCTCTTTGAAAAAGGTTTTAATTTTTAGTTATTTTTAGTAATCCACTGTTAGTGATCGCTTTCGCTTAAGTAAATCTTGTTTTTGTGAGTTGGATGCTACAATTTAGTGGTATCAGAGCTCTAGGTTCGCTGAGTCTACAGAGACATAGGACTAAGGTATTGAGTCTGTTCTAAGTATACCCAGTGTATCTTATAGTGCCTTCTGCTTATGCAGAAGAAGATATATAACTTAAAGATGTCTGGAGGACATGAGGAACACGTTGCTGAGAGCAGTGTTGCTGCACCAGTGGGAGGTGCAAGGGATCAGGCAAGGGAGGAACCAGTGCCTGAAAATCCCCATATTGATGGTCATGAGAGGAAACCCAGATGTTCATAATCTTTTTGGGCAACTCATGACCACAATGAGGTATATGGCAGACTGGATTTCAGCACCGACACCTAGGGCACCTGTTTCTATGAGAGATATGGGTATGGTAAGACCTTTGAATGACTACGTCGTGTAGGAGCCATAGAATATGCTGGAACATCTGACCCAGCAGATGCTGATCTCTGGCTCACTGAGTTAGAAAAAGCCTTTAAGATCCTTAGTATCCCATAGGCTGACAAAGTTAAACATGTCGTGTACCTTTTGAAGGGTAGTGTTGGACATTGGTGGGCTATAGAAGAAATAAAAAGGAATGATGAAGAGGTTGGATGGGAGGAATTTCGTCGAGAATTCGTCAATAAGTATTTTCCAAGGACTTATTTAGATGAAAAGATCTCACAGTTTGAGAAGATTCGACAGAGAGCCATGTTAATAAGTGAATATGAGGTTAAGTTCATGGAACTTGTATGATTTTGTCCTCAGATGGCTGCTACTAAGGAGGAAAAGATTCGACGTTTTGAGAAAGGATTGAATGTTGAGATGTCTATTCCGACATCTGCCCTAGAAAGTAGGGAGAGGTTTGCCACATTTATGGAGTCAATTCGAAGGATAGAAGGGTCTATGACAAAGAAACATGAGACAGACCTTAAAAGGAAGTCTAAGCAGTCACATGAATAAGGAATTGGTGGTACTAAACAATCAAAGATTTCAGTAGTACTGACTCAACCACAATGTAGTGCACCCAAGCAACAGTCATCTAAAAGTTTCTGAGCCTGCTATAGATGTGGACAGAGAGGACATCTGAGGTGGCAATGTCCAAATAGAAAGTGATGGGGTGACCCAACATACAAGACACTAGATAACTTGTAAAAGGTAGACTTGTCAAGATAGAACTTTCTATTTTGAATTATCTTCTGTTCCCTACTATAAGAAAGGTAGTGTTGTTTAGTTCATCTGTATAATCCTTTGAGGATATAAGGAAAAGATAAGTAGGATGAAAACTTGTGTTCAGTTTGATTTTCTCTTATATGTTTTTAAATTTCTCTTTCTTCATTAAGGAAGGGAAGAAATGAAAAAGGAACTCAGAGAAAATTTGAGATATTAAGTATATCAAATTTAAAGAGATGAAAACATAAAATAAAATAAATACATACTACCTAATTTCAGTTCTTGAATACCCTGGCCATGTATTCATTTATTGAAGGCAAGATAAGTATGACATACCTAGATTGTTATCTTTCTGATTACTCTGATCAAGTAATCATTCTGAAACAACCCAAAGAAACTTAATCAAGAAGGAGATGTGGCATGGATATTTCTACCACATTCTAATTGATATACGTAGGAATTTGATTTAATTATAAATCAACTTATAAACAAAAAGGAAGATGAGGATGTGATGTGTTATCAACACATGTGTTAGATACCAAGGTAAGGGATTCTGGTATCTGAGAAATATCAGGCTATTTTATGATGGCTACCTGGAATGGGTAACTGTGGAACCAGTCCAGTTGCCTAACGTAGTATGGACATCATATGTTAGGGGTTTATGCTTTGCATAAACATAACATTGATGAGAATGATCTATTTGAAGGAATAATTACAAAATCATTACAATAAAAGTTTATCAAATTAAATTAACAAATAACCTCTATCTAAATAAGAAAAGTGTTACCTGACACAGATTTAACTCCACAGTCAATAACAAAAGGACAGTGGAGTATGTGTCCTATGTGTTTGATTCTATGAGAATTTTATGTGGAAGAACTTTGTATTGATCAAAGTTCTATGGTGTCTCCATAACAATGATATGTTATGTGGAGACTTCATGATATAATGAATAAATAATATCTGTCTCCTTCTATCTGGGATTTTGGGGACGAAATCCTTGTTAGGGGTTTATGATTTGTAACATCCCTGACATGGGTTATGCCTTAACCCTAGATGTTTTGCTTAATAAAGTTAATTATATGCTTGCTCTTATTTCTTGAGAAGTAATTAAGGTTCATGAAGAACTTATGTTTCAATTTTAGTCATTTTCAAATAATGTTGAAACATTGTTTTTCTTGTTTTGGACTAAAGTGCAAATTACCCAAGTTGAAGGTTTAATTGCAAATGTTTCATGATAAGATGTTCTTCATGTGTTTAATCATCATTAGAATGAATATGATGCAGAGGTATGGCTTGTGGTAGCCTGAGTACCAAGAAAGAGCTGATAAAGTAATGTTTGTGCATTAAAACCTAGTTTTGGTGTAATGTGCAATTTACCCAAAATCTAGAGTTCAATATGCAAAATACCACTTCTAGAGAGTCCCTAATGTTTCTTGGCATCATTTAGAGCAAAGAAAATGAGAGGGGCATCTCATTTGAATAATTTTGGAGGAGAGAGAATCTTGATATTAAAATAATCAAGATTTAAGCATAATTGGAACTTTACTTCAATTTAATGCAAAAATAAATATATTAATTGAAGTGCTCTTCAACCAAAATTGTGTTGGTTGAAATACATAGATATGGAAGACCAAGTGCCTTGCAAAGGCACGAAAATATCCAAAGGGAGTGGATAACTCACTCACATTATTATAAGAAAAAGAAATATCCACTCACTTATGGATATTATTATAATATGATATAAGGTGCTTAATTTTCTTTTCTTTAAATCATGGATAATTGAAAGTAATAAGAGGCAAAGAGGATAGCCTCGTAACCAAGGAAGGGAAGGGGGAAAGTGACAAGGAAATGGAGGAGATAATCCCTACTTTCTCTCTCTTAAATGAATTTTTAATAAAAGGCATATATGCTCCTTTATCCATAGCTTGGATGAGTAATTTCGGATCCACCTTCACTTATTGATTGCAAAAACGACCAAGGGATATGGGAGCAACATGAGAATGACCCCCAACCTGTTGGTAAGCTTCTTGACCTTCTTTCACCATGATTCCATGGTGGAAATCGAAAATAAATGATGGATTTCTTCTTTTCTCCATGCAATCTTCTATCCTAGCCATTTCTTTTCACTCAAAAGCTTGAGGACGAGATTGGGATAGTTGAGAAAGCTTCTTCCACCATTAAATACGTGGAGCTTGGAGCTTTGAAGCTCAATTGGAGGCGGGTTATATAACTTGAACCCTTATTCATTGTTATTGAATTCAATTCTTCAATTCATTTGGTTCAATTGTCCTTCTTGCAATTCCTTTGATTAATTGATGAAACTACCATGGAAATGGTAGTAGATTTTGAGGGGTTGAAGCTTGATGATGATGACATCATCATAAGCACATATCTCAACAAGTTTTACTTGCAAACGGTTTCAACACTTTTGGTCCAAACGGTTTCACCAAACCGTTTGGAGGTTTGGATCCCAAACCATTTGAGGGGGTTGACCATTTGGATGGGTTGACCGTTTAAGGTCAGGACCCTAGTTCATGTTGGATAATGATCTAATGGATCCAATTGATTATTCAATTTATGGACAATCCTTCAATTAGAAACCTTAATCGGGTTAAGTGCTGAAATTTCAATTGATTGATTAATTTTTGGGTTGACTAAACCCAAACGGTCTCAAGGCTGTTTGGAGGTCACCCAAACGGTCTCAAGACCATTTGGAGGTCTAGGGTTGAGTATGGTTGAGTAATTGAAGAGTTAGATATATCAAATCAAATTGCAATCAATTGCTTAATTGATGATCAATCCAATGAACTAAACCCTAATTGGATTTCACAAACTTTTAATGAATAATGAGGCAAATGGTCTCAAGACCATTTGGAGGTCATCTAAATGACCTCAAGACCATTTGAGGTCAGTTCATGTCATGGTTTGATGATGATCCAATGATTTCAATTGGACTAGTTCCACAATGTTGACCATTGATGGTTCCTCGATTTCTAAACCCTAATTGATGGTTTCTTGGTTATAAACCTTAGTTCAATTGGGTTAAAAACCCTAATTGAAGGTCCAATTGAAGGGTGATTCAATGGTTCAATTGAATAATAAATCAGTGGTATAATTGATAGATGGTTCAATGATTGAAACCCTGAATTGATAAAGTGATGGAAGACCTTTTTGGTCCATTCGATTTTGAGAGAGTTTGGGCCAAACGGTCTTAAGACCGTTTGAGTCCAAACGGTCTCAATACCCTTTGGGATCAAATGGTCTCAAACCATTTGGAGACCCAAGTGGTTTCAACTGTGAATTGTCCATATGGTTTCATCATTGTTTTGCTTAAATGGTTTCAAACCGTTTGGAGCATCAATGGTCAAGAACGTTTGGATGTTTCAATGTGATTAAGTCAATTGGAAACCTAAGGTGATGAAAGATAAAATGACCCTATGGTTGTTACTGATCTATCTCAAAGATGATCACTAGGTTTGTACCTTTAAGAAACTAAGTGATTGGTAATCCTTAGATGAATTAATCCTTGAAGCTTAAGTAAGCAATAACTCAGTACACTATGACAATCATAGATGTATGTACTTCATTGAAAGGTTGATGTAACCTAATCATGTTGAAAGGATGATAGAAAGGAATTCTTACATGAGTATTGATCATGTGGTGATTAGGTTATGATCCTTAGTAAAGAGATCATGAAACCCTAATCCAGAAGGTTAATGAACCCTAACCCTAATTTAGGGTAACATAATGTAAAACCCCAATTATAAGAATGGAGAGTGAAACCCTAATTAGGATGAGTATCTCCAATTGTTCTGAATTGAGAAACCCTAGTTGAGGGTGATTCCATGAGAAACCCTGGTTGAGGTTGATTCCATGAGAAACCCTAATTGAGGTTGATTCCATGAGAAACCCTAATTGAGGTTGATTCCATGAGAAACCCTAATTGAGGGTGATTCCATGAGAAACCCTACTTGAGGGTGATTCTATGAGAAACCCTAATTGAGGGTGATGCCATGAGAAATCCTAGTTGGGATGAATAGTAAACCCTAATTATGGGCAACGAGATGTGAAAGCCTAATGAAGGAAGATGGTATGTGAAATCCTAATCCTAATAAAGGGTGATGGTATGAGAGATCCTAATCCTAACAATGGAATGGTGATTAATACATTGATAAGGGAAATACCTAAAGTGATTGATTATAGCTAACCTTATAACAAGAAATGCCTTAACCTGAAATAAGTCCATATCATTAAAGATAGTGGGACCATTCTTATGGGTGACATATGCACTTCTTGGTAAGAGTGATAGGTTAGTGGATGAAATGATTAAGATGGAATATACCTTAATCCAAGATAAGCCGATAAATCAAGAAAGTTGGAAGTGATGAGGAAAGTGATACATCAAGATATGAAAGATATCACTTTTAGCATTCTAGGGTTGATATACCTTGATGCACCTCAAATCCAATATACTTGGACAAGAAACACATGAAGAGTGTTATGTAAATTGTTACAATGAAATGTAATGAGTTTGATATACTTTGATAAGTATAGGCTAATATACCTTAAGAATGGGGTTAAGCCAAACTAATGAGTATGATGTAATCATATCATGATAAGGATGGGAAATGAACTCATACCTTGTATTGATAATCATTTAATGATAAATGTTAAGAGTAATAAACATGATTGATTACTCGAGATGTGTAATGGCCTTGTGAGTCATATGGTTAGATGTTGCCTAGTAAGAGGTGACAAGATGCTTTAAGGGCTTTGTGAGCCATGAGATTAGTTGTTACATAGTAAGAGGTAACAAGATGATTATAAAAGTCTCTTGTAAGAGATAATAATGTTCATAATAAACCCATGAATGGAAACTTAGTAATATAATAATAACAACAAAAGGATATAATTATAATAATGGAACCTAGATTATACATGTGTGGAGAAAAGAGGAATACTTGTAATACATAAAGAATGTATTGAGCATGATTGGCATGGCCAAAGTTTAATGCCAGTAAAAGGATGAGGTGCCCAGTGCTGTGTAAACAGACATGGGGTGTAATCAGGATTGGTTAAAGTTCAATACCTGGCAGAGGTGTAATGCCTGTAATCAGGATTGGTTAAAGTCCAATACCTGGCAGAGGTGTAATGCCTATAATCAGGATTGGTTAAAGTCTAATACCTGGCAGAGGTGTAATGCCTGTAATAAAGATTGGTTAGAGTCCAATGCCTGGCTATGTAATCAGGATTGGTTAGAGTCCAATGCCTGGTTGTGTAATCAGGATTGGTTAGAGTCCAATGCCTGGCTGTGTAATCAGGATTGGTTAGAGTCCAATGCCTGGCTGTGTAATCAGGATTGGTTAGAGTCCAATGCCTGGCTGTGTAATCAAGATTGGTTAGAGTCCAATGCCTGGCTGTGTAATCAGGATTGGTTAGAGTTCAATGCTTGGCTGTGTAATCAGGATTGGTTAGAGTCCAATTCCTGGCTGTGTAATCAGGATTGGTTAGAGTCCAATACCTGGCTGTGTAATCAGGATTGGTTAGAGTCCAATACCTGGCAGAGGTGTAATGCCTGTAATTAGGGTTGTTTAAAGTCCAATGCCTGGCTGTGAAATCAGGATTGGTAGTGTCCAATGCCTGGCGGTGTAATCAGGTTTGGAAGAGTCCAATACCTGGCAGAGGCTTAATGCCTATAATGATGATACAGGATTTGTAACAACCTAATGCCTGTAATGATGACATAAGATTGGTAATAACCCAATGCCTGTAATGATGATACATGATTGGTAATAACCCAATGCCTATAATGATGACACAGGATTGGTAATAACCCAATGCATGTAATGATGATACAGAATTGGTAAAAACCCAATGCATGTAATGATGACATAGGATTGGTAATAACCCAATGCCTGTAATGATGACATATGATTGGTAATAACCCAATGCCTATATTAATGATATATGAGTACATGATAGATATAATTCCTTATTTGTTTAGCATATTGGCTAAGGCCAACAGATTGAAATAAGAATGTTCCATGGGTGACATATCAAGATAATGAGTGTCACACGAGAAGTTGACATGATGGTATAATATGATGGATAAATGATATACATGTTCTTCCTATTCCTTATTAAGAGAATAGTTGATCTATTGTTCTAGCATGAATAGTTACAATGCTTTAAGATGAGAATGCTTTAAACTGCTTATCCTCTGCTCAGTTTTATATTAATTAAACTGCACTAATGATGTTTCTGGCAGAGAGTTATATCTCTCGCTGGGGCAATTACAATTGTCTTACCCTCGTGGGATCCAACATTTTTAGGTGGACAAGCACGAAAGAGGCTGAGAATACCTTGCAGAGGAAGAATATCAACAGCAGCAGTGACAGCTCAGGTTGAGTCTACTGTCTGTCGTGTCTTGTAGATAGAAGTCCTATGTGTCATATCTGTACTCTTAGGTCCTCGGAGTTAATAGTTAGTGTTTACAATGAATCATTTTGAGATTTTGGCTTGATGCCTCGAGGTTCTATGTTGTCTATGTTTAACAAGGAAGATGATATTGTAAGCCTCGAGAAGAGATAGTACAAGATATGTACTTATGAACCAGGATGTAAATGTAATACATTGGTTCTTGTTGAAAGATTTTTCCTATGAATGGATCTCTTTGAAAAAGGTTTTAATTTTTAGTGATTTTCAGTAATCTATTGTTAGTGATCGCTTCCGCTTAAGTAAATCTTGTTTTTGTGAGTTGGATGCTACAACATAATTATCTTACATGCAAATCCTTTTTAATATAATTGTTAATGGCAAGTTTCTTTTGAATATAGCCTCATATTGTAGTTATCTTCATCTTATGATGAACCCTAGCATGTTCTTATTTGCTTTACTTATCTTGTTATCCTAGAATAGTTTTG
Source organism: Alisma plantago-aquatica (assembly GCA_963693085.1). Taxonomy (NCBI): domain Eukaryota; kingdom Viridiplantae; phylum Streptophyta; class Magnoliopsida; order Alismatales; family Alismataceae; genus Alisma; species Alisma plantago-aquatica. The sequence goes on from OY856410.1 coordinate 1,544,405,509, forward strand.
TGACACATACCTTATTTTCTTTCCCCTTTTGCTGGGTTCTTTCCCAACCACCTAGGTGCTGGTGCTGAGCAAGGAGAAGGACAAGTTTGAAGGAATTCATCTTAGGAGTAGATCTCAAGATATCTAAAAGGATGTCTAGGTTGCTATAGCTAGATCCTTTTCTCTTATCTTTTTTCTTTTGGGAACAATCATGTAATGAACAATGAAAGCCATGTAATAGGCTTAGTACTTTTATTTCCACTACTATTGACATTTTATAATGTATCTGGTGCATGCTTATTTACTTGGAATATTATACATGCATCCCTCAATATATTTTGTCTTTCTAAAAGGATGGATGTTTTGTACTTCCTTTAAATTTTAGTAAGACACAAATGTCCCTGAAGAAAAGCCCTCTCCGCGTGTACTGGTCACTGGTCATGTCAATGACGACCTGAATCCTATAGTTCTCCCTTGCATACCAACAGAAACCTTCGGGTTGAAGCATGGATTCATTATCATGATTCAAAATCAAATGTTTGGGGAAAATTCTATTGAAGAAAACCCTTATCATCATATATATGCTTTCAAAAACCTTTATAATACTATCAAGGTGAACAGAGTGCTGCAAGATGTCATCTACATGAAGGGTTTCCGTTTCTCCCTTAAATACAAAGCCTTATAGTGGTATCTATCTCAAAAGGGTATTACTTCGTGGCAACAATTGTTTGAAGCCTTTGTGAACAAGTTCTATCCAGTTGAGAAGACAATTAGGTGTAAGCTTAAAATTACTGATTTTTGGCAGAAAGCTACTGAAAGCCTGCATGATGTAGGGGAGAGATATCAACAATACTTATGAGACTATCTACATCATGACTATGATGATGGTTTTATTGTCACTACTTTCTATGAAAGTCTTACCTCCACCGAGAGAACATCCTTAAGCATTGCAATTGACAGCAATTTCATGAAACATGAGGTTAAAAACCCCAAAGAGATAATCAATGACATGTCATCTCTCCAAGCAGACCACAATTTTGATAGGGGTTCTACAACAACCGTGTATGTCGTCAGCGATTCTCTAGATTCTAAGCTACTAGAGAAATTGATCAACAAATTCGATAAGATGGCATTCGATGTCCAGAATCTGAAGGAAGTCAATCCCAGATAATTTACTAAGGCATCCATAAAGTGTGTCACTTGGGAGAAGGGGTCATGGCATTGATCATTGTATTTACACTCATGAAGTATAAGACACCCAAACTGAGAATGTGTCCTGTGTGAATTACAAATGACCCGATCATCCTGGGTTCTCCTATTGGAACACATCTATAGCAGAAAACTCATTTCAACTGAATCAATCTTCTCAAGCAATGGGCAGGAGGCAAGCCATCGATAGAGGAACCCCACTCGGATTTCAACAAAACAGACCTCAGCCACAACATCAGGGTTCTTTCAATGGGCAAAGGGGAAGTCTCTTTCAACAACATCAAAAGTCTATATCTAGTTTGGAATCTTTAACAGAGAAGATGGGGGCATGTCTGATGAGTAATAACAACATATTGGCAAACATGCAGACGCAGATGAGCAATGTGAATACTCAAATAAGTGCTATTCAAACCCATAATAGGATGATAGATCAACAACTAGCTTATATTGCCGCATCAATTGGAAGATCAACATGAAAATTTCCATCCAACACCGAACAAAATCTCAAGAACGAAACAACAAGAATGGCCACACTTCGCACTGGGAGTTCCACTCCTATTCGACAACCTAAAGTACCAATCATTGAAGAATTCATCAATGACCCAGAGAAAGTCCCAATGTGCAATAAGCCAAAGGGGGCCACATGCTCCATTCCATCGTCGAAGGCGGTCAAAATTCCCATTGGAGTCCCCTATCTGCATCGCTTCATCAAGGCACAACTTGAGAAGAGATACAACAAGTTCCTTGAAACCATTAAGAAAATTCTTCTTGATATTCCCCTCCTTGACGTCATAGATGAGATGCCTACGTATGCCAAGTTCCTGAAGGATCTAATCACAAAGAAGATATAGAGGGGAGAAATCAAGACGATATGCGTTACGAAAAATGGAATCTGCCTTTTGTCAATCAAATATGTCAATGAAACAAAAATATCCTGGTGCCTTTACTATTCCATTGCTCATTGGGGATATCAAGAAAATATGGTCTTGCAGATATTGGGGTCAACATCAGTCTATTTCCCTACAACTTGGCAGCCAAGTTGGGTCTCACCGATATTATTAAGTCAAATATGAGAATTTAATTAGTAGATGATTCTTATGCTAAACCAGTTGGAGTGGTGGATGATTATCAATCAGGATGGGGAATTTCTTCATTCCTTGTGACGTTGTCATCATCGACGTAGTGAAAGATCCCACATGTCTAATGATCTTTAGACGACCCTTCCTTTCTACAGTACGAGTAGTGATTGATGTAGCTGATGGATTAATCACGATAAGAATTGGGAACAAATCTATCGATTTCCACATACTTGATCATATAAGGGCCCCTCTTTAGTAGAAACAAGCTACTTTAACAATTGATGCAATCAACTATTTGTAGAAATAGAAGAGTACAATACTATATTTGATCCCCTGATGCAAGCTTTAAACAACCCTACTTCAGGATTTGATGATCCCGAGGTCGAAGAAATCCTAGCATACTTGGCAACCACATATGAAGAAGAAGAATTTTATGGAGCTACTGAAATAGTAAAATATGCTTCTCTTTAGTGTGAATCAAAAGACGGATCGGTTCCAAATCTACTGCCAGAACTCAAACCCCTTCTTGAAGGTCTAAAGTACAAATTCCTTGATGAAGAGAAGAGAAATAAGGTGATCATTAATGCACAACTGCCCTTCGATCAGCAAGAGCAACTATTATTTAAACTAAGAACCTGGAAGAAGGCTCTTGGGTACTGTATAGATGATATCAAAGTTCTCAACCCAACGGTGTGCATACATAGAATAAACCTCAACAATGATGTAAAGCCGCGAGTCTAAGGTCAAAGAAAATTGAATGACAAAATATGAGAAGGCGTACGCAAAGAAGTCATCAAACTAATAGATGTTGGTATTATCTATGCTATTAGTGACAACAACTAGGTAAGTCTGGTTCATGTGGTAGTAAGATATAGTGAAGGAAAGGAATTAGCCACTCGTACAGTGAGTGGTTGACGTATGTGTATTGACTACAGACTATTGAATGCATCAACACACAAAGACCATTTCCCTCTTCCTTTCATTGATCAAGTTTTGAAGAGGTTGGCATATCATTCTCAATTCTGTTATCTAGATGGTTATTCTGGATTTGATCAGATTCCATTCATCCAAAAGATTAGGAAAATACCACATTCACTTGTTTATATGGAACATATGCTTTTCGACGCATGCCATTTGGTCTATGAAACGCCCCTGCCACCTTTCATAGGTGCATGCCAGCTATATTTTCTGGTCTAATAGAATAAGTCATGGAAGTCTTTATGGACGACTTCTCTAAGTATGTGTGACGACCGTCTCGCGAAAATAAGATTAACTAATGCGGAAGCGTTCATCAAGCAACGGATTAGCGAAAATCACTAAAAATTAAAACCTTTTTATCAAAATATCCATTGAAGGGAAACTTTCTCACATAGAACCAAAGTAACATAATTACATTCTTGTTCACAGGTAAATATTCTGTATCATCTCCTTTTGAGAATTACAAGCATTAACTATCCTGTCAAGCTAAACACAGGCAATATAAAATCTCGAGGCTCTAAGCCAAAATCTCGAAAGCACTAACTACTACTCCGAGGACCTGAGAGTACAGAGACGACACATAGGACTCTATTTACATCTATACAAGGCATAATAGTCAGTGTCTCCACCTGAGACTTCATTGATGTCTCTGCTGCTGCTATTGTTGTCCTTCACCTATTGAAGGATTCCTATCTCCTCGTCTGCGTCCACCTAAAAATGTGGTTCCCACGGGGGTGAGACAATTATAAAAATTGCCCCAGCGAGAGTTATAACTCTCCTCCAGTAACATTGTTATTGCAACTTAAGAAGATAAATATGAATGGAAGAATCATATTTGTATAGAAGTAGATATTTTAATGTCTAACAGATTAGAACATTATTCTATATCAGAAGCATTGCAACTATAACTTGATAGAATCAACATGTCATTTATCCTTTAAGGAATATAAAGGACATGTATAACATCTATTCAAACTACATAATCATTATCACTACTTTAACTCTCTTCAGGATTAGATCATATATCTAAAGCCTGGTATTATCATTGTGGAGTCATGGCCCGTAGCCATATTCTTTTCATAAAGTGTTGGGATCTTAATCCCTCAATTCACCACTGGAAATTCTCATCCTTTCACAATTTCAATACCCTAACCATGTGATTCCGGGTGTTTAAACCCTTAGCTCATCACCTAAGCATTGTTACCACTTCCTTAGGTAACTAACACCTTTAGGTCATTTGACCAAGGTAAGTATGATACTTGATGCCTATTAACTCTCTTGCTACCTCTTATCAGACAACAAGATATATTATGGCACACAAGGCCCAATAAACAAATTCAAATTAATAACATATCACAGCGCATACCTGGCTATGCCCATCATCTCATGATACCTGCATGGTTAGCACATATGATAGCAGCACATCAATTATCTATCAACATCATTCAAAAACAATGTATTAATAATTCAAGGGTATTACCCTTAATCCTTTACCAGGATTAGGATTTCCATCACACATCTCATGTATCATTCATCCAATCATATTGGACTTATATCACAATAAGGTATACCAGTATTTGGGGTGTTGGATATGATATCTATCATATCTTGATGTCTCACTTCCCTCAACACCATTAACTTTCTTAAGTTCACATACTTAGCTTGTATTAGGGTATTACCCGTCCTAATACTTTATGCACCAGTTTATCACATTCATCATGTAAAGTAGTGATCAATTGTCACTTACTTGGAATATACAACTATTGCCAATACTATGGATTCATACATAAGTCAGGAATTAATAAAAAGACCATGTTAGGTCCTATTCAAAACAAACTCTAAGTCAAACATAGAGTACCACGGCCGTGCAACCAAAAATGGTCGTGCTAAGGGAAGCCACCACGGCCGTGCTACCTTGCACGGTCGTGCAAAGTGAAAATACCACGGCCGTGCTACCTAACATGGTCGTGCTACAGGAGTTCACCTCTTGAATCATATTCAAGCATGAATTCTATTTTCTTATTAGGGAATTATGGTTTCACATACCATTTCCCTTCATTAGAATAGGGATTGCATATAGCACCACCCTTCATTAGGGTTTCATATTACATTACCCATAATTAGGGTTTACTACTCAATCCCCATTAGGGTTTCTCATAGAATCACCCTCAATTAGGGCTTTACATGGATACACCTTCAATTAAGGTTTGAGTTCAATAACCCTGTCAATTAGGGTTTATGTTCATGTTTAGGGTTTCATGATCTCTTTGCTTAAGGATCATAACCCTTAATCATCACATGAATCATATTCATGTATGAATTCATACTATCAACTTCTCAACTTGATTAGGTCATATCAACCCTTCAGTCGAGTATATACAACTATGATTAACATAGTGTACCAAGTCATTGATCCTATAAGAAATTAGGGATTCATCCCTTAATTGACACTTAATTACTTAGGTACTATTAGGGTTTCAACCATTTGTACCTTCATTGATTATCATTACTAATCATTATTGGATCAATAGAACATTCATCATCTTAATTCTCAAAGATTCAATCACATTGGACCTCCATTACATAAGGTATCCAATTGAATTAACCAAATTGAACCACAAACGGTTTGAAACCGTTTAAGCAAAAAGCTTTGAAACCGCATGAACTTGAAACCGCATGAGTCTCAAACGGTTTGAGACCGTTTGGTCTCAAACGGTTTGAGACCGTTTGGTCTCAAATGGTCTTGAGACCGTTTGGACTCAAATGGTCTTGAGACCGTTTGGTCCAAACCTCTCAAAACCGCATGGGCCAAAGAGTCAATCATGACTTTAACAACACTCAATTCCAATCTATGGAATCTCAACCAATTGGATCATCAACTCAATCATCAATTGAGTCATGAACTCATCCCTTAATTGGAACTTCAATTAGGGTCTGATCTCAATGGAATTAGGGTTTATAAACACCAATTAGAGCTTTGAAGTTGATCATCAATCAAGCTACTAATTATGTTTCAATGGATTGCATTGGATCTTCAACCATTGAATTCATGGAACCAATCATCAATTGGACCTCTGCTCATACTTCAATTGAGTTTATTAGGTCAACCTTCAACTGATTTGACCCTCAATTGACCCTCACTTGGTCATCAATTAGGGTTTGATTCAATTGGATTAGGGTTTAGAATCGATGATTCAACAACACTCATCAATGCAAGATTGTTTACTTTGAAACTTTTGAACCATCATCCAAATTGGGTATGACCTGACCCCAAACGGTCTTGAGGTCGTTTGTATGACCTCCAAATGGTCTTGAGACCGTTTGCCCATCATATCACTCAAATCCAATCCATCCAATTATGGTTTGGATCATGGGATTGATCACCAAATCAGCATTGCATTGTATATCAGCTTGGTACCTTTAGACCTTCAAACACCTAACCATACTCAACCCTAGACCTCCAAACGGTCTTGATTGACCACCAAACGGTCTTGAGACCGTTTGGATGAGCTCCAAACGGTCTTGAGACCGTTTGGCTCATCCAAACATTGGATTCTAGTGAAAAATCATCAAGGTTTGGTCTATCGAGTTGATCAACAAATCAACACTTAATTGCAATATGATTTGGTACCTTTAGACCTTCAATTGGTCAACTATACTTGACCCAGACCTCCAAACGGTCTTGGGGTGACCCCCAAACGGTCTTGAGACTGTTTGGGTGATCCCAAAACGGTCTTGAAACCGTTTGGGCTAATCAACCCAAAACCTATAATTAACTCATTGGAATTTCAGCACTGATTTCAATTAGGGTTTGCCCAATTGATTAGCCTTCAACTCATGACTCGTTTGGAATTAATCCATAAAATTTGGTGAGTCATTAAAAAACGTAATTATTAACAGTAATCCCAAACGGTCAACGCTTGGTCAACCATCTAAAACGGTTTTGAAACCGTTTGTACAAAAAGGTCAAGTTAATCAGATTGAAAATCAGCACTTAATTCAATTAGGTTTTCTTAATTGATTAGCCTTCAACTCACGATTCCTTTGGAGTTAATCCCTAATATTTGGTGAGTCATTAACCAACATCATTAGGAACAGTAATACCAAACGGTCAACGCTTGGTCAACCATCTCAAACGGTTTTGAAACCGTTTTCCCAAAAAGGTCAAGTTAATCAGATTGAACATCAGCACTTAATTCAATTTGATTGCCTAATTGATTAGCCTTCAACTCTTGATTCCTTGGGAGTTAATCCCTCAAATTTGGTGAGTTATCATAATACATAATTAGGAACAAAATTCCCAAACGGTCAACGCTTGGTCAACCATCTAAAACGGTTTTGAAACCGTTTTCTCCCAAACGGTTTCAAACCGTTTGCCCTTAAACGGTTTGCTGAAACCGCATAACCAATCAAATTAAAACGATTTGGAGTAGCTATCAAAACCGTTTTGCTTGGTACTTTTCTTTGGATAAGGATATAGTATGATGTCATCATCCCCTTCCTTCTAACAACCAAGAACAGCAACCGTTCTTGATGGAAATTGCAGCAAAGACACAAGAGTTTAGCAATTTAAAGAAAACAATCAACAAAGTATAGAGAATTGATGCAATATCAATGATTAAGGGTTTGAGTTATAAAACCCGCCTCAAATCTAATCTCCAAGTTCCAAGCTACACGTCTCTAATGGTGGATGAAGCTTCTCCAACTATTCCAAGGCTCAACTTCAAGATTTGGTGTGAAATGATCGGCTAGAATTGAAGATTGAGTGAAGAAATGAAGGAATTACACATTGTTTTATGATTTTCACCATGAAATCATGAAGAACGAAGATCAAAGGCTTACCAACAGGTTGGGGACGTGCTCCCTGCTGTCCTTAGCCTTCTTGGTCGGTTTTGCAAGCAAGGATAAGAAGTGGGGTCGTAAAAGCCTTTCATTTGGCTTGGAAAAGGTACTTTTATAAGAAAATTGAGGAGAGAGAAGATACTTTATAAAAGTCTTTTAATTCCAAAATTGTTGCCACCACTTCCCCCTTGGTTTCTTGCATGCAAGGGAATATCTATCCCCACCGAACTCCCTTCCATTATCCATGAATTAAGGGAAAAGAAAATAAGCACCTTAATGCTTATTATATTAATATCCCATATGTGAGTGGAAATTACTTTCCTTTATAATAAGGTGAGTGGAGTTTCACCTCCTTTAGATATTTTCGTTCCTTATCTTGGAAAAATAAAGTCCATCCTTATTCAAAATCAACCAATAACATTTTGGTTGAAGGTCCTTTAATTAATACATTCATTTTTGCCCTAAATTGGATTAGGGTTTCACTTAGGATTAAATCTTGATTATTTTAATATCAAGATTCTCTCTCCTCCATCTTAATTCAAATGAGAAGTAACTCTCATTTTATTTGCTCTAAATGATGACAAGAAACATTAGGGACTTTATTGAAGTGGTAATTTGCATATCAAACCCTAGGTTTTGGGTAAATTGCACATTACACCAAAACTAGGTTTTAATGCACAACATTGCTTTATCATCTCTTTCTTGGTATTCAGGCTTCCATAAGCCATACCTCAACATCATATTCACTCTCATGATGCTTAAACACATGAGGAACATATTATCATGCACAATTTGCACATAAACCCCTCAACTTGGGTAATTTGCACTTTAGTCCAAAACAAACAAAACATTGATTCAACATTGTTCAAACAGGACCAAAATTGAAACATAAGTTTCTCATGAGCCCTAATTACTTTTCCCAAGATAAGATTAAGAATCTACTCAACCTTATTAAGCAAAACATCTAGGGTTAACACATAACCCAGGTCAGGGATGTTACAAATTATAAACCCCTAATAAGGATTTCGTCCTCGAAATCCCAGGAAAAGGAGGAACAGATTGTTCATTAATCATGCCCTCAAGTCTCCACATATCATCTTAATATCCTGGAGATATGATGAACTCTGTGATTCCACACAAAGCTCCTTTCATTAATTCCTCCATATCACTGTTTATGTTTATGCAAAGCATAAACCCCTAACATATGATGTCCATGTCATTGAAAGGAAGAAGCATAAAAGAACATACTTCAATAATCACTCAAGAATACTTATCAAAAGGAAAAACATATATATCTAATAGAGATAATTCACTTAGAAAACTCTATGTAATTGGGAATGTTCACATAGTTCTTCCTATTAGTTAGGAATGTCACATAGCTTTTCCCTTTTTGTTTAGGGTTGGAATTGCACAAAGCATCTTCCTTTATTGGAATTGCACAAAGCATCTTCCTTTATTGGAATTGCACAAAGCATCTTCCTTTATTGGAATTGCACAAAGCATCTTCCTTTATTGGAATTGCACAAAGCATCTTCCTTTATTGGAATTGCACAAAGAATCTTCCTTTATTGGAATTGCACAAAGCATCTTCCTTTATTGATTCCATATTTCTTATTTCATGATACTCATTAGATTGTATCAGAATGACTGCTTGATCAGAGCAATAAAAAAGATATCAATCTAAGAGTTTCCATACTCACCTTATCATCAATAGTTGTATACCTGGCCAGGGTATATAAGTATTGGGAGATTAGGTAGTATGCACTTTATTTGCTATCATATTCCTCATTTTTCATTATCACTCGGATAAGAGAGATTATAAAGCATTTTTAAGGAATAGTGCGAAATTGTAAATTCTCATCTTCCTTGTGTCCTTATAGGACTAATCAAAAGAATTCAAAAACAACTACTTTCATATCTTTAGCGCATAGAATCAGAAATTGAAATATCAGAATAACTTTATTTCCTCTGACCTGCCTAGGACGTCTGTCCACGTCCTCTATTGTTATTAGGAAACTACCTCCTTTATGATCCTTGCTGACTCTGCCCCTAAGGTTGAGTCACTATTGAAATCCCATATGGACAATCCCTTGCTGGATGTCCCTGTTGTCTACATTGATAGCAGACCCTGGTCGCAAAATAGGGTCGGTGAGATCCAGTTCCCAATGTTGATGCTATATCGGGGGCTCTTCTTGGAACATTACTATGATCCCTATCCCCACTTGGCATCCATTGTGTCTGGGTATGGAATCTTGATGATGTCTCCGATGCAGAAAATCTCGGTTTCTTAAAACTTTCGGACCTTTGTCCTTGAGACTGGGTGTACACCTTCTTGTCACTAGTCTGTCGTTTCTTAATTTCAGACCTCTCTATTCTCCTTACCGACTCCACAAAGGTGGCAAATCTTTCCCTGTTCTCTAAAGCAGACACAGGAGTGGTTAGTTCAGCGTTCAACCCCTTCTCAAAATGCCGAATTCTTTCCTCATCACTAACTGCCATTTGCGGACAAAACTGCAACAACTCCATGAACTTAGCCTCATATTCGCTAACATTCATCTGTCCTTGTTTGATCCTCTCAAATTGGGAGATCTTCTCATCTAGATACATTTTAGGGAAGTATCTACTGACAAATTCTCGTCGAAATACCTCCCATCCAATTTCTTCACCTGGTCTCTTATCTTCCTCTATCATCCACCAACGACCAACACTTCCTTTTAATAGATATACAACATGTCTTACTTTTTCAGCTTCAGGAATATCAAGGATCCTAAAAGACTTTTCTAGCTCTGTCAGCCACAGATCAGCATCTGATGGATCAGATGTACCAGCATAATCTATGGCTCCAACCCGGTGAAGTCTCTCAAAAGTCTTGCCGGCTCTATAATCCTCATAATGGGTTGGTACCCTAGGTGCAAGTGGTGGCATCCTGTCTTCCATATGTGTTATGGCTGTCAGGAACTTCTCAAATAAAGCATGGAGAGCTGGATTTTCTATCACAGCTGGGTCAATCTGGGGCTGTTCAGGTACATGCCCTTCCCTGTTCTGGTCTCTTGCACCTCCTCTTGGTGCAACAGTGCTGCCCTCAGCAGCATGTTATTCATGTTGTCCAGACATCTTCAAGTTCTTCTCCTCCTATGTGAGCAGAAGATACTATCAGATAAACTGGAAGATACTTAGAACAGACTCTACAACCTTAGTCATATGTCTCTGTAGACTCAGCGAACCTAGAGCTCTGATACCACTTAATTGTGACGACCGTCTCACGAAAACAAGATTAACTAATGCATAAGCATTCATCAAGCAGCGGATTAGCGAAAATCACTAAAAATTAAAACATTTTTATCAAAATATCCATTGAAGGGAAACTTTCTCACATAGAACCAAAGTAACATAATTACATTCTTGTTCATAGGTACATATTCTGTATCATCTCCTTTTGAGAATTACAAGCATTAACTGTCCTGTCAAGCTAAACACATGCAGTATAAAATCTCGAGGCTCTAAGCCAAAATCTCGAAAACACTAACTACTACTCCGAGGACCTGAGATTACAGAGACGACACATAGGACTCTATTTACATCTATACAAGGCATAACAGTCAGTGTCTCCACCTAAGACTTCACTGCTGTCTCTGCTGCTGCTATTGTTGTCCTTCACCTATTGAAGGATTCCTATCTCCTCGTCCACGTCCACCTAAAAATGTGGTTCCCACGGGGGTGTGGCAATTATAAAAATTGCCCCAGCGAGAGTTATAACTCTCCGCCAGTAACATTGTTATTGCAATTTAAGAAGATAAATATGAATGGAAGAATCATATTTGTATAGCAACAGATATTTTAATGTCTAACAGATTAGAACATTATTCTATATCAGAAGCATTGCAACTATAGCTTGATAGAATCAACATGTCATTTATCCTTTAAGGAATATAAAGAACATGTATAACATCTATTCAAACTACAAAATCATTACCACTGCTTTAACTCTCTTCAGGATTAGATCATATATCTAAAGCCTGGTATTATCATTGTGGAGTCATGGCCCATAGCCATATTCTTTTCATAAAGTGTTGGGATCTTAATTCCTTAATTCACCACTGGAAATTCTCATCCTTTCACAATTTCAATACCCTAACCATGTGATTCCGGGTGTTTAAACCCTGATCTCATCACCTAAGCATTGTTACCACTTCCTTAGGTAACTAACACCTTTAGGTCATTTGACCAAGGTAAGTATGATACTTGATGCCTATTAACTCTCTTGCTACCTCTTATCAGACAACAAGATATATTATGGCACACAAGGCCCAATAAACAAATTCAAATTAATAACATATCACAGCGCATACCTGGCTATGCCATCATCTCATGATACCTGCATGGTTAGAACATATGATAGCAGCACATCAATTATCTATCAACATCATGCAAAAACAATGTATTAATAATTCAAGGGTATTACCCTTAATCCTTTACCAGGATTAGGATTTCCATCACACATCTCATGTATCATTCATCCAACCATATTGGACTTATATCACAACAAGGTATACCAGTATTTGGGGTGTTGGATATGATATCTATCATATCTTGATGTCTCACTTCCCTCAACACCATTAACTTTCTTAAGTTCACATACTTAGCTTGTATTAGGGTATTACCCATCCTAATACTTTATGCACCAATTTATCACATTCATCATGTAAAGTAGTGATCAATTGTCACTTACTTGGAATATACAACTATTGTCAATACTATGGATTCATACATAAGTCAGGAATTAATAAAAATACCATGTTAGGTCCTATTCAAAACAAACTCTAAGTGAAACATAGAGTACCACGGCCATGCAACCAAAAACGACCGTGCTAAGGGAAGCCACCACGGCCGTGCTACCTTGCACGGTCTTGCAAAGTGAAAATACCACGGCCGTGCTACCTAACATGGTCATGCTACAGGAGTTCACCTCTTGAATCATATTCAAGCATGAATTCTATTCTCTTATTAGGGAATTATGGTTTCACATACCATTTCCCTTCATTAGAATAGGGATTGCATATAGCACCACCCTTCATTAGGGTTTCATATTACATTACCCATAATTAGGGTTTACTACTCAATCCCCATTAGGGTTTCTCATAGAATCACCCTCAATTAGGGATTTACATGGATACACCTTCAAATAAGGTTTGAGTTCAATAACCCTGTCAATTAGGGTTTATGTTCATGTTTAGGGTTTCATGATCTCTTTGCTTAAGGATCATAACCCTTAATCATCACATGAATCATATTCATGTATGAATTCATAATATCAACTTCTCAACTTGATTAGGTCATATCAACCCTTCAGTCGAGTATATACAACTATGATTAACATAGTGTACCAAGTCATTGATCCTATAAAAAATTAGGGATTCATCCCTTAATTGGCACTTAATTACTTAGGTACTGTTAAGGTTTCAACCATTTGTACCTTCATTGATTATCATTACTAATCATTATTGGATCAATAGAACATTCATCATATTAATTCTCAATGATTCAATCACATTGGACCTCCATTACATAAGGTATCCAATTGAATTAACCAAATTGAACCACAAACGGTTTGAAACTGTTTAAGCAAAAAGCTTTGAAACCGCATGAACTTGAAACTGCATGAGTCTCAAATGGTTTGAGACCGTTTGGTCTCAAATGGTCTTGAGACCGTTTAGTCTCAAATGGTCTTGAGACCGTTTGGACTCAAACGGTCTTGAGACCGTTTGGTCCAAACCTCTCAAAACCGCATGGACCAAAGAGTCAATCAAGACTTTAACAACACTCAATTCCAATCTATGGAATCTCAACCAATTGGATCATCAACTCAATCATCGATTGAGTCATAAACTCATCCCTTAATTGGAACTTCAATTAGGGTCTGATCTCAATGGAATTAGGGTTTATAAACACCAATTAGAGCTTTGAAGTTGATCATCAATCAAGCTACTAATTATGTTTCAATTGATTGCATTGGCTCTTCAACCATTGAATTCATGGAACCAATCATCAATTGGACCTCTGCTCATACTTCAATTGAGTTTAGTAGGTCAACCTTCAACTTATTTGACCCTCAATTGACCCTCACTTGGTCATCAATTAGGGTTTGATTCAATTGGATTAGGGTTTAGAATCGATGATTCAACAACACTCATCAATGCAAGATTGTTTACTTTGAAACTTTTGAACCATCATCCAAATTGGGTATGACCTGACCCCAAACGGTCTTGAGGTCGTTTGGATGACCTCCAAACTATCTTGATACCGTTTGCCCATCATATCACTCAAATCCAATCCATCCAATTAAGGTTTGGATCATGGGATTGATCACCAAATCAGCATTGCATTGTATATCAGCTTGGTACCTTTAGACCTTCAAACACCTAACCATACTCAACCCTAGACCTCCAAACGGTCTTGGTTGACCACCAAACGGTCTTGAGACCGTTTGGATGAGCTCCAAACGGTCTTGAGACCGTTTGGCTCATCCAAACCTTGGATTCTAGTGAAAAATCATCAAGGTTTGGTCTATCGAGTTGATCAACAAATCAGCACTTAATTGCAATATGCTTTGGTACCTTTAGACCTTCAATTGGTAAACTATACTTGACCCCAGACCTCCAAAAGGTCTTGGGGTGACCCCCAAACGGTCTGGAGACCGTTTGGGTGATCCCCAAACGGTCTTGAAACCGTTTGGGCTAATCAACCCAAAATCTCTAATTAACTCATTGGAATTTCAGCACTGATTTCAATTAGGGTTTGCCCAATTGATTAGCCTTCAACTCATGACTCGTTTGTAATTAATCCATCAAATTTGGTGAGTCATTAACCAACATCATTCGTAACATTAATCCCAAACGGTCAACGCTTGGTCAACCATCTCAAATGGTTTTGAAACCGTTTGTCCAAAAAGGTCAAGTTAATCAGATTGAAAATCAGCACTTAATTCAATTAGGTTTTCTTAATTGATTAGCCTTCAACTCACGATTCCTTTGGAGTTAATCCCTAATATTTGGTGAGTCATTAACCAACATCATTTTTAACAGTAATACCAAACGGTCAACGCTTGGTCAACCATATCAAACGGTTTTGAAACCGTTTTCCCAAAAAGGTCAAGTTAATCAGATTGAAAATCAGCACTTAATTCAATTCGATTGCCTAATGGATTAGCATGCAACTCTCGATTCCTTGAGAGTTAATCCCTCAAACTTTGTGGGTTATCAGCCTACATAATTAGGAACAAAATTCCCAAACGGTCAATGCTTGTTCAACCATCTCAAACGGTTTTGAAACCGTTTTCTCCCAAACGGTTTCAAACCGTTTGCCCTTAAACGGTTTGCTGAAACCGCATAACCAATCAAATTAAAACGATTTGGAGTAGCTATAAAAACCGTTTGGCTTGGTACTTTTCTTTGGATAAGGATCTAGGATGATGTCATCATCCCCTTCCTTCGAACAACCAAGAGCAACAACCGTTCTTGATGGAAATTGCAGCAAAGAAACAAGAGTGTAGCAATTTAAAGAAAACAATCAACAAAGTATAGAGAATTGATGCAATATCAATGATTAAGGGTTTGAGTTATAAAACCCGCCTCAAATCTAATCTCCAAGTTCCAAGCTACACGTCTCTAATGGTGGATGAAGCTTCTCCAACTATTCCAAGGCTCAACTTCAAGATTTGGTGTGAAATGATCGGCTAGAATTGAAGATTGAGTGAAGAAATGAAGGAATTACACATTGTTTTATGATTTTCACCATGAAATCATGAAGAACGAAGATCAAAGGCTTACCAACAGGTTGGGGACGTGCTCCCTGCTGTCCTTAGCCTTCTTGGTCGGTTTTGCAAGCAAGGATAAGAAGTGGGGTCGTAAAAGCCTTTCATTTGGCTTGGAAAAGGTACTTTTATAAGAAAATTGAGGAGAGAGAAGATACTTTATAAAAGTCTTTTAATTCCAAAATTGTTGCCACCACTTCCCCCTTGGTTTCTTGCATGCAAGGGCATATCTATCCACACCGAACTCCCTTCCATTATCCATGAATTAAGGGAAAAGAAAATAAGCACCTTAATGCTTATTATATTAATATCCCATATGTGAGTGGAAATTACTTTCCTTTATAATAAGGTGAGTGGAGTTTCACCTCCTTTAGATATTTTCTTCCTTATGTTGGCAAAATAACGTCAATCCTTATTCAAAACCAACCAATAACATTTTGGTTGAAGGCCCTTTTAATTAATACATTCATTTTTGCCCTAAATTGGATTAGGGTTTCACTTAGGATTAAATCTTGATTATTTTAATATCAAGATTCTCTCTCCTTCATCTTAATTCAAATGAGAAGTAACTCTCATTTTCTTTACTCTACATGATGCCAAGAAACATTAGGGACTTTATTGAAGTGGTAATTTGCAGATAAAACCCTAGGTTTTGGGTAAATTGCACATTACACCAAAACTAGGTTTTAATGCACAACATTGCTTTATCAGCTCTTTCTTGGTATTCAGGCTTCCATAAGCCATACCTCAACATCATATTCACTCTCATGATGCTTCAACACATGAGGAACATATTATCATGCACAATTTGCACATAAACCCCTCAACTTGGGTAATTTGCACTTTAGTCCAAAACAAACAAAACATTGATTCAACATTGTTCAAACAGGACCAAAATTGAAACATAAGTTTCTCATGAGCCCTAATTACTTTTCCCAAGATAAGATTAAGAATCTAATCAACCTTATTAAGCAAAACATCTAGGGTTAACACATAACCCAGGTCAGGGATGTTACAGTATGAGTCATCTTTTGAAGCACGTTTAAAGAATTTATCCTTAATCCTCCAAAGATGTGAAGTAAAGCAGTTAGTCCTCAACTGGGAGAAGTGCCACTTTATGGTATGAGAAAGAATAGTTCTGGGACACAAGGTGTTCGAAGTTGGTATAGAAGTGGATAAAAGTAAAATAGAGGCCATCTAGAAACTTCCACCTCCCTCTTCAATCTCTTTAGTTCGTTGTTTTTTGGGACACACGGGGTATTATGGTCATTTTATCAAGGACTTTTCAAAGATCGCATAGCCTTTATCCAAACTGTTGTAAAAGACACTCCATTCATATTTGACGAAGAGTGCCAAAAGGCCTTCGATACCCTCAAAGATGCCTTGACCACTACTCCCATTATGCAAGCTCCAGATTGAGACCTACCCTTTGAATTAATGTGTGACGCTAGTGATTATGCAGTTGAGGTTGTTCTGGGATAAAAGAAGGACACGAAACATCATGTTATCTACTACGCCAGCAAAACTCTTGATGATACTCAAATTAATTAGACAACCACTAAAAAGGAGATGCTATCCATCATCTATGCCTTCGATAAATTTAGATCCAATCTGTTGGGTGGGAATGTGGCAATCTATATTGACCATGGAACAATTAAGTATCTTATGCAGAAAAAAGATACCAAACCACGTCTCCTTAGGTGGGCCCTCCTCTTGCAAGAATTTGATCATGAGATTGTTGACAAAAAGGGATCAAAGAATGTCGTCGCCGATCACCTTTCTCAAATAAAGTTGGAAGAAAACAACTAACTTCCTATCAATAAATCCTATCAAGACGAATCCCTACTTCTTATTCATTCTCTTGATCAAGTAACTCCATGGTATGCTAATTTATGCAATTACCTGGAACACCAATATTTACCTCTTGGGATGACCTACAATCAAAAGAAGAAATTCTTTTGTGACATCAAGAACTATTTTTGGGATGATCCCCTACTTTTTCAAAAGTGATCAGACAATGCATATCGTAGTTGTGTGGATCACTAAGAAGCTTGTTTAGTCTTAGAAAAATGTTACACGCCCCCCTATGGGGGACATCTTGGCATTGAGAAGACAACTTTAAAAATCTTGAACTCTGGTTTTTATTGGCCGACTATATTAAAAAATGATCACGCTTTCACTAAATAATGTGATGTGTGTCAGCGCATTGGGAACATTAGCAAACGAAATGAGATGCCCCTTGCTGAATGGATCGAAGTGGAGATCTTTGATGTTTGGGGGATAGACTTTGTGGGATCCTTCCCACCATCTTTAGGAAACAAATATATTCTCATGGTCATTGACTACGTCTCTAAGCGGGTGGAGGCTATACCGTCATCAATCTGTGACTCCAAGATGATAATGCATTTATTCACAAAAATCATTTTCCCTAGGTTTGGAGTTCCCTTCATGGTAATCGGTGATGGAGGATCGCACTTCATTGAAAAACAATTTGAGGCTCATATAAAGCGATATGGAGTAAGACATAAGATAGATACTCCGTATCACCCTTAGACTACATGCCGAGTAGAGGTCTCCAACATGCAGATCAAGAAAATTCTCAATAAGAAGGTAAAGCAGTCGAGAAAAGATTCATCGTCTAAGCTCGATGATGCTCTCTGGGCATATAGAACTGCTTACAAGACACCCATAGGAACCACCCCTTATCGGCTAATCTATGGGAAATCTTGTCATCTACTGTTGGAACAGGAACACAAAGCCTGTTGGATGATTAAAGCCCTAAACATGGATGCTGGACTTGCCAAAGAGAAGCACTTTTTATAGCTATAGGAGTTGGAAGAACTCCGTCTGTACGCTTATGAGAATACAAAATCTACAAGGAGTGCACCAAGATTTGGCATGACTCTCATATCAGGCGAAAGGATATTTCAGAAGAAGACAAGGTTTTGCTATTCAATTATACTCTTCGTCTCTTCCCAGGAAAACTTCATTCTTGTTGGTCTGGACCATTCACAGTGGTTACCATCTATCCCTCTGGAATGATGGACATTCATAGTGAGAAATCAGGGACATTTTCAGTTAATGGTCACTAACTAAAGAGGTACTATGAAGATGAAGCCATCACCAGAAGGGAGGAATTGGAGCTACCAGAAGCCCCAGAAGCAGAATGAGATGTTCAAGAAGTCAAGCTACATGACTATAAACAAAGCACTACTTGATAGGGAAACCCAAGCATTTATCTTTTTTGTCATTTAGATTAGTTTTTGATGATTTTGTTTTTCTCGTACAAACATTTTTTGGAGATTGTCAAATCTAAATTAGGGTGGATAATCATTTTTCCTTTTTTTTAAATGAATATTGGAAGATAGTCATTGTATCGTGACATGTAGACCTAAATTCTGATCTGACTTAACGAATTTGACTTAGAAGGGTTTTGAAGTACCTTGTCAATTATCACAGTCGACAATATTGTCGACCCACCTGCTTGACTGATGTCGACTGCCTAGTGACAACCTTCTCCTTTGGACGACTGTCAACCCTCTGGTAGTGTCGATCGACAATCTTTTATATTTCTATATGTCAATTTCCCGTTTGATAGGTTTCACAGAGATGATCGAAAAGCTAATATAGTTACACTATCGACCAGCCTGGTCATCACCTTTCTCAATCGACAAACATGTTGTCAGATCCATATCCACTATCCGGACCACTGACCTTAACCACAACTATATATACCAGACCTAGGGTTAAGAATTTTCTTATCGTCTTCTAAATCCTAGCGAAGCGGTGCCTCTCCATTTACTCGATTATTGACATCCCAATCGACAAACATCCTGTCGATGTCCCAATCAACAAACTTCCTATCGACATCCCGATCGACAAGCCTTACTTCCAAGTTCCTGTCAACATCTGCCATCTCATCCAATCAACAAGTACATGTTTGTACTAGTCGACACCTTTGTCGACCCTTGCAACAACATTGTTGATACGATGACCTTATCGATCATTTTTCATGACACGACTGTCTACCTATTTCGTATTCCGATGATTGATTCACCTCTTGTTGATCATCATAGTCGATAACACTATTGGCTTACCTGGTTCTGGATATGATTAATTGACAGAGTTAAATCATACCTATAATGCACTCATTTCTTTTCTTTTACAATGATGGCTCAGCAAGGAAACACCATCCCATCAAAGAAGGGGGAGAAGAGACCTCTCTCTGAGCAACCCACAATAGAGGGAGAAAAGAGAGACAGGAATACTGAACTAGAACCAGATGTTTAGCAAGGCTCACAGCTGGAGCTTCCTTACTCTTGAACCTTCAGGCCTCAGAACAAAGACCATCTGGAGGCATTCAAGGCAATGAAAAGAGAAATTCTCAATCCCACTCTCTTCATCTCTTCCACCGCTCTTAAAGAAATAGGCATCCGGGAAAGAGTGGAGGAAATGTTGGCTAAATCCAATCTAGCTCATCTTTGTTTCTCGAAACCTCATGCTTCTATGGAAGAGATAATGGAATTCATATCCTCTATTAAAGAGGTCCCATCTAAGCAGCTGCAAGTCCGCATCAATAATGTTGATCATGTCTTATCGATCAAATCTTGAACAAAATATTTTGTAGTTCAAAAGAAGAGACTCCCACAACTTCTTGGGGTTTTCTATAAAAATAAAATTCAAGCTTCAATGCTTCCAAATATTGGAGTGATTAACTGGCCAAAAGAAGTATCAATCTAGGCATTCCAAGGCATCAGTGGTACATTCTAGATTCTAGAGAATTATGCACAAGATCATGGCCAATGTTCTTTTCACCAAGGAAGAGACTGGAAGCATCTAGCTTGAGGAACTCTATGTACTATCTCATATAATGGAATGATGACATGTCAACATTGTCGGCCATTTGATTGACAAATGGCTGCTCATCAGCTCGGCTACACAAAAAGAATACTATATGGGTGGACTTGTCAGACTCATATTTCAGGCATATGGACACCCACCCTGCGTCACTTTTAAGGAAATGTCAGGAGACAACTACATCACCATCAGGTACCTAATGTTTGCTAGTATCTTGGTAAGGCATAACAATTCTAGCCATTTTAGGTTCACAAGAACTAAGATTTCCATTCCTTTACCTGGATTGGTAGATTATGACAAAGACAATTTACTATTTTCTTAGGTGGAAATTATTGAGCTCATTTAGAATTTTTGGATGAAAAAATCAACATAACTAGGCACGTCATATGGTCGAGTCTGACCAAAACCTATTGTTACAAAGAAACCTAAGCGGCCTCTGTCCAAGATATCGAAAAAAAGTGAACAAAAAAGAGTAGTCAAGTATGATTTGGAAGAATTGCAACTGTCACCAGAGCATGGCCCGGATTCCCCTCCAATTTCAAAAGAAGAACGCCCTTTGGTTAATCCATCATGTGCTACAAGCAAGCAGCCATAACATCAACCCACCACAAAACATCCTACCACCATCCCAATTCTAGTAGCTGCTATCAACAAAACCTACCTCTCTGCCACAATAGACGGTGCATGATGTTCCTGATAGTCCACCAAGACATCGTTCTCATTCAGATTGCCCCTCTTATTCTCATCAATTACCCAGATATGAGAATCATTCTTCATTTTTCCTCAGAACCCAATACTTTAGGTGGTGCTTTTGGTCATGAATTTGATGTTATGCATATGGTAACTAGTGCAATTATGATTGATTTTCCTAAACTTCGAAAGGCCTTAAAGAACATTGAACAACAGGTTCAATCCCTAGACACACGAGTCAATAAGCTAAGCAACATTCCTGTACAAATGGTGACCCTTCAACATAAGCCTGATGAAATATCAAAGGTCCAACACCACCTCCTACTCCATATACCCACCAGGAAAAAGCCAGGAAGCACTGAGAAGAATAATGTGGCCATCGACGACAACACCGACGAGAGCGCCTTCGTAGTTCTGTTGAAGCATCATCTTCACCATCTTCCCAGTCTGTCGAAGGTAATTCTTATGATGTTAATAGTATGAGTGAAGACACTCATCTCCACTCTCCTAATTCGACCGCTGGGTCATTTTGGGAATCGGTGTCCCATGTATCTGAATCTATTATCGACATTGTCAAACCTTTATCAAGAGACCACATTCTTCATATTCCACAACCTCTAGTAGATGGTATACCTCTTTTCGATACATCACCTATCATCATCCCTTCTGAAGATTGTCCATACAAGAATGTTCCTCCTCTGACCCTGCCATCATATCAAGATACTTTTGAAAGGGACATGAAGTAGAAACTTGAAGAAGCACTACTCAATCTGAGCCCAATATGCTCTCTGCTTAGTCTACATACAGAAGAGGACATATATATTGGGGTATATACCACACATATGGACCTCAAAGATGATGCTATCAGTCCTTCCGACAATGAAGATGTTTCTTATAATGACTATAATGGCAATCTTTTTGTTGTTCTATCAATTGCACCTCCTTGTCTATCTGAACCAATCTTTCCAGAACCTAGTTTGCCACTTCCACCTTAGCTTCCTCTGAAAATGAGTGGACTTGATCTAGATTGTTTGAAGTGAATGCCGGTTTGAGACATTTTTGTCCTACATGACATTCTTGATGATCAACACAATGGTGACCATATTGTCTATAACAACGACTCCATCACCATGTCACAAAAGATTTCTGGAATCTTTTTTGAAATCCTGCCAAAGCTACTAGAAAAATGTTCACCATCCTCACATCGAATATCCTGGAGGACATCATGCCTTGTGATAAGGATTGGACATATTATAATGCAACTCCTTCCTTAGCTAGATGCTTATTCAAGAAGCGTTTGAAGGCTCAAGCAGTTTTAAATTTGCAGGAAAAGCTTGAATTTAAGAAAATAAGAGTTATCTTGTTACCTTTTCATTTCAGATGATTGTGGCTACCTTGTGTTTCTAATTTAAACAAACTCCAAATTACTATGTTCAATACATGCGTTGAAATGGTGACAAATTTTGATATGCGATTTAGTAATCGTGTTGCCGAAAAGCTTCCTCATATCCTGATCTGACTTCAATGAGTTGTTTGTGAAGTTCGGTATTATCAACCTAACTGGACAACTTATGTGATTGCACCACTAACTTTCCAGCACAATATAGAGCACAATGATAGTGCCTTCATTGTTCTCTGAGTTAGGGAATCCCTCAATAGTGAAACTCTTATTTCTAGTCTGGATCCCAATGGTTTCACACCTCTTCGAGGATGCTACGCTATGGTGGTTGTAACATCCCAGGATTTGAGGCCTTAGATAACATGATCTTAAAAGGAATGATTGGACTACCCATATCACCAAGGCGCACCTCCTTTTTCGGGAGCCCATCACTAAGAACTCCATAGTTAAGCATGCTCAGCTTGGAGTAGTACTAGGATGGGTGACATGTCGAGAAGTTGATCCTGGCATGCGCGTGAGTGAGGACAAAGCCCGCAGTTAAGGCTAGTGGTGGTCTGTGGGGACAGGCGTCATTCCTGAAACTCTACTAGAGCCTCGGGCAGTGGGACCGAGCATTAAAAATGGTATCATAGCCATAACCCCTCCAGTAGGTGGGGCCCACATGGGGTAGTGACATGCTAGTCTTTGAGTCGTGCGGTCCAGGCATGTTGGAAAGGGCTATCCGTGGTGATGGAGCCACCCTTACGCTGGTAGTCGTGGTCGGGAGCTGGGTGTACATGGCCATGTTGGGTCTGCACTGAAATGGGGAAATATTATGAGGCCATATAGTTGAGCCTTGATGAGGACGTCAAGAGTCTAAGTGGAGGATATTGTAACATCCCAGGATTTGAGGCCTTGGATAACATGATCTTAAAATGAATGATTGGACTACCCATATCACCAAGGTGCACCTCCTTTTCTAGGAGCCCATCACTAAGAACTCCATAGTTAAGTGTGCTCAACTTGGAGTAGTACTAAGATGGGTGAACTATCAGGAAGTTGATCCTGACATGCGCGTGAGTGAGGACAAAGCGCGCAGTTAAGACTAGTGGTGGTCTGTGGGGACAGACGTCATTCCTGAAACTCTACTAGAGCCTCAGGCAGTGGGCTAGGGTGTTACAAATGATAGTTCCTTCATCGTTATCTGAGTTAGGGAAGCCCTCAATCGTGAAACTCTTATTTCTAGTCTAGATCCCAATGGTTTCACACCTCTACGAGGATGCTACACTATGGTGGTCATCCACGACAGTCACTTTTTTTCAAGACCTGAACTGCCAGAAAATCTAGGAGATCTTTATCCACTTATTCCTCAACATGAGAAGGAGGATTTTCAAGATATCTTGCAGAAAGATGAAGTAGAAGAATGATAGGTTACACCACCACTAACTTTCCAGCACAATACGGAGCACAATGATAGTGCCTTCATTGTTCTCTGAGTTAGGGAAGCCCTCAATCGTGAAACTCTTATTTCTAGTCTGGATCCTAATGGTTTCACACCTCTTAGAGGATGCTACGCTATGGTGGTCATCCACGACAGACACTTTTTTTCAAGACCTGAACTGCCAGAAAATCTAGGAGATCTTTATCTAGTTATTCCTTGACATGAGAAGGAGGCTTTTCAAGATATCTTGCAGAAAGAGGAAGTAGAAGAATGATAGGTTACACCATCACTTGTTGCCACCAAACCTATTGCTACTGTTACAACAGCTACAAAAGTTAAAGAAGCTGCATATATACTCAAATTCCTAGGTGAGCCTGAGCCGTTTTCAGTATATGGCCCCTTTTCCACTATAGAACCAAGTTTTGAGAACTTTGACCACAGTTCATGTTGCGAACTTTCTCTCCCTCAGCTGATGATGTTGATGCATCACTTCAAACTTGACAAAAATTACGTAGTCTTTAGTTGAGATGACCTTATGGTTATGAAAGATGGCCTCGTGGAGACTCTTCAACCACAAGGATGTTTATCTCATAGCCTCATGGTGGCTTATAAATCTCTTATATGCCAAGATGTTAATGATGTATATATGGCCGGCCCTGATCTTGTCACCGATCTCAACCAAGACTCTGACTCGGGTGAAAAAGATCTTCTTCTTCGTCAGTTACATGATTCTATTCCCCGATATATTTTTATACCTATTGATCACGATGTGCATTGGGTCTTGCTTATTGTCTCTACTCGAGAAAGGGAGGTCATCTTTAACAACAATTTTGATTCTTCTTTTGACACTGACCCTAAATATTTTGTACTAATCCGCAGTACACATGAAAGTATTGCTACGCATGTTCTAAGGCACTTATTCCACTGATTTGAGAGTCTAGAAGTGGTTATTCTTCTAAAGAACAAAGAAGATGGAAGGTGACCCAATTCTGGCATTATTGTCCTCAACAACGTCCGCTATCCAATGATTGTGGCTTCTACGTTCTACACTGGATGTACACCATTGGATTTCTTCATGTTTTTGTTGAAGAAACTCACAATGATAATTATCATTGCCTTCGAGGAAACTACACTCTGATGTTGCTCAAGTCCCCATGGGCAACATTGGACCTTTGCTAAGAAAATCACGTGTTTACAATTTCTTTTCCTTTCTTTTTCACACCCCAAGGACAATGTGCCTTGTAAATTTGGGGGAAGTGTAATCCCATGAGTTACATATCCATTGTATCACAGACATTGCTCTTTCTTTTTTCCTTTAATATTTCTTATCATAATTTCTTTGTTTTCATTCACCAATTTCATAAATGATTATGAAATGAAGCTGCAGTTGATGGAAAAACTCCCTCTACAAAGATTCTAGTTTGTTCCTAACTTATTCCCCTTTAGCATGATATCTTAAGGAAAAATCTTTTTGTTATTGATACTATTTTTATTTTATCCTCTTAGCAAAATGTAATTTATCTTTACGATGTCATCAATTGATTCTTACCAAAAGAATATAATTAAAAAAAGTCTTATCTTGTCAAAGGTATGTTGTCACAATAACAAAGAAAGAGCTACCTCATGTCTTATTCCATATATTTTATCAAAATCCCAAAAAAGAGTAAGGAGTGAAAAAGAATTCGAGAGATGTCTTATGAATTAGAGCAATTAAAACGACATAGTGTTGCACTCATGAACATAGACATGTCATTTTATTTATCCTCTACAAATACTACCTCACTCTAACAAAGTTTATTTAAAGGTATTGCAATCTGGGGCAGTGACACTTAGGATGTGCAATCACTGATCTAAAACATCTAGTTTGGAACACATGGATCACTTTCCCATCTAAACTGACCTGTATTTGAATGACCCAAAAGAAGAATGGAACATCCATAAGCCTTTAAGCGTATAGTTGTTCCACATAATACCTTGACGAGAGTGAAAGCTACTTTAACAAAGTGACAGATATACTGGATACAAGAATAGGGCACACAAACAAATATAGAAAGAAACTGTTGACAAAATAACATCTTTGATAAAATTAGTTTTGATAAGATGGTTGTATTAAAATATGTTTTCAGTAATTTTTGGATTTTTGTTTAACTGATCAAAGGAATAATGGTTCCATTAGCTTGAGGAAAAACTAAAATCTAAGTTTGGAGGAGTTGATAACATTAGTTTTCATGCACTTTTTATAGCTTTTACATGAGAAAAATCAAGAGAAATAATCTTTAGATGTTTAGTTTTACCCATATTTATTCACTTAAATGATAAAACTCTAATCCCGTGTTGATGATGTGCAATTTTAGTGAAACTGATGAAGTCTGAAAGACCTTGTTTCAAACAGTCGACCAAGAACTCGATAAGAAAAATAAGACGACTCAAGCTTGATAGTCTCATCGAGCACCAACTTGTAGGATTGAAGAGCCTTGACAACCATCTGTCAGAGTAATGAATGTCAAGAAAATGATCAAGTTTCATTTTTGTCGATTTGACATCGACAATCCATCCCATCGACAGTGATAAAATCTCATCGATCTAAAGCTATCGAGCCAAGCCTTGACACGTCTATCGAATAGAGGATGATTGACACCCCCATTGATTGTTCTAAACGATATCCATGTCGACAACACTATCAACGTCTAGAAGACAACTATCGAGGAGTCACCTCGACAAACCTATCGACCTTCATGGTCATCATCATCACATTGATAGATTCCCTGTAAAGAAAAACTCAGTCGATGATAAGAAGAGATCGACATACATGTCGATCGACAAAGATTTGTCGAAGAAGTCTCATGTCAACATCCTTGTAGACATCTACATCGATGCCACATGGATAAGTCACATCGACAAACCCCCAGTCAAAGACTATAAATAAACCTCCAGGACATCACTTCAACGCAACTTGAATCCTTGGAGTCAAAGTGTCGAGAGGCTTCCGCCAAGTCTTCTCAAGTTTCAGAGCCGAAATGACGAGACCTGTCAACTTGCCTAGATCTATCGATTCAGCCTATCGACCTTGCTCCTTGATGGCTCCATTTGTTGTCACTGCTGATTCGAAAAACCTTCTTATTTCAAGTCAAGACCAGAAAGGAGGAGAAAACCTGTCGACAATACTATCGACCGTTGAGATATCAGCCAAGAGGTTGGTAGATCGATCATTTGATCTACCCGTGTATGGATCTCCTCTTCCTCTTTTCTTTATCACGAATTATTCTAGTTGTACTCTCTTTGTTTCTTCATCCATGTGTGGCTAAACTCCATAACTTGGGTTGGGAGTAGCCGTCAGGCCCTCCCAACTATGTAGTTATTCATCTTTCTATTTTATGGCATATGTTCTTTAAAGTTTTATTCTTATACTCTTGTTTTATTGTGTCGTTTGATGATTAGGTAACCTCTTCCGACGTTTGATATGAATATTATTCAAAAGAATGACTTCAACTAGATCTGGAGTATGGGATAGTAATGATACAGAAGAGTGAGGAGTTTCTATAACAAAAGTCATATTGTTATCCCTTGTTTCGATTATTACCTCAAGTGAGATAACCCCATTTGATAGAAATCTTCTTGGATCTTAAAAGAAGGAAGGAGAAAATATTTTCTTATGGTTGTTTGCAAAACAAGTAGACAACGTATATAAAATAGAAATGAAGGTTCTACATGGTTGTGGTTGGCTGTATTGGTGTATCCCAATCCAAGTCCCTTTTATATTGATTTCTCGATTTATCTTTGTTATTCCCTTAATCTTTCATAACTTAGCTTATTACTTCATTGGATTAAATTCTTTCCTTAATCGAAACACCATCAAAATTATTCTATGGTTAGGCTAGACTAAGCTAGGATTTTGCGTTCTTACTCTATTATTCTCCTTGTCTCTGGGTTCGACTCCGCACTACTATAAAGACTGTGTATTTAGCCGAGGACGTCTCTTCTAGTTGGATATAAATTTAAAGTCTGATTTCATTGACTGGACAATCGTTTTTACACTTTTTAACCACGAAAAAGAGCGACCACTTTGTGAATTCAAATACCACATCACTAGTTAGCGTACATCGCTCAGGTGTCATTAATTCTCGCTTCATGGGTCTGTGGCTAGGAGGAGTCCTTGCCCCAACACCTTAGTTATCTATTCCAACATTGTCTCCCTCACTCTAGGTGACAAAATAGCCCATGTCTGTAGCAACTCTGGTGCTATCTATATTGACAGGAGTATCAAATGCATCTAAGTTGACAACAACATCATCCTCGGAGGCGGCGTCAGACACTAGTTGTCTGTCCACTGGAGACATTGAGTGGTGGCCTCTAGTAGTGTCCCTTCTCCCCATCAACTCAATGTCGTGGTAATGGTAGAAGGGAAGGCTAATCATTCTTGCTAGATTCTTGTTTCTCTATTGTCAAAAAACTTCAATTAGGAGGTTAAATTTAAATGCAACACATGAATGTTATGTCGATATATTATTCTACATACCATAAGTGTCTCCCTCCACTCTGGGGTATCAGGATTTATGGACTTGTTCCTGGTCTCATCCCAACCAACACCACTCTTGTTGGCCACAAGCTTCAACTTTGCAAATTCCTTCTTGAGGTTCTTCTACTGAGTTTTGACCTATTCCAATGTACAGTGTGGCCTACCCATCCTATTTTTCCAATCTCGAAGTGTCTCCCTCCAAGCCTCCCTAGTAAATTTCCCATCTATACTCCTACTAGTGTCATACTACCTCCTCAATGTGCAAGTAGAGCCTCATCAGACTCCCTCGACCATACAATACAGAGCTTGGGGTCTGCGGAAGACATACTAGCGCATGTGCTGCGATAGAACATGACAGTGAGGGTGTTTAAATGAAACCTATCAACCTAGGTGTTAATGAAAATTGATTTTAAATTAATGTGAAGTACACATTAATGTAATATAAGTTTAAATCTAGTCAACCATGTTGAACCTAGGTGTGTATGCTAAGTATAGGGGAAGTTGTTACAAATACGTGAACAATCAATAGTCCAAACCAGGAACAACTAAATTAGATGATGCATATATAGTCGATGGGGACAAATATGCAGACAATGTTGCATACAATTGGCCAAAAGATGTTGACCATGGCCATGATAATCCACACACCAAAAGTATACAACACCTTTGAAATCCACACACGAACTCCACAACAGTATAATTGACATAATAGAGACAATTCAGGCCATCCCTGATTACCAAAATATTTTTTGGAGCAATATAGCTATCTAAAATATTTTTCCAACATGCATGAGATGTGATGCTGAGGAAGAAACTACAACAAGATACCTTAATAGATTTTCTAATAATCAAGAAATATTAATCATTGAGATAATCCATTTACATGGCAATATAATATCATTAGAAAACCTAATTTTGGTATGGTATTAAGGTCATTATTTTTTAATGATTAAATATCATGATTCATATTCATTGTGCAGTTCCTACTTTAAATATATTTAAATATACTATCATGTGGATTATAGTTTGTCCAATTTAGGCCTAATAAGATTAGGGTGTGTGGTAATTACCTATCCAAAAAATTAATATTGTCATGTGGATTAAGGTTTGTCCAAATTAGGGTTCATCAAATTATGGCATGTGGCTATTCACTCAACAAATTAGACATGCTCATATCAGGGCATGTTATTACTCCCTCCTCACATATATAACTGTCAATTAAATGTTTCATGGCAACATTACGTCTGATCCATATTTGTATGGGTTATTTCAGACACGTGTATGGTTTCCAGTTTATAAATTTCAGGTTGAACCCCATTAGGAAGGATACATACATAACATTATTTTTACTACATAATTACAAAATTAATGGAAATAAACATGTTTTAATGTTGGGGATAAATATCACGGTATACATGTATATTGTTGTAATGACCACATTTGGTCTAATCCATACATCACCGTAATAGTTCTATACAATCATACACTTCATTAGGGCTCATCTATAGTATAATGATATTTGTTATTTACATATTGACCACATTAGGCTTAATGCAAATGTGTTCATTGTGTCATTTTAAAAATTTATTATAGGATTACAAATATATAATTTACATTAGGGTGTTTATGCTATGAGGAAGGATAGAAATAGAACAATATTTACTACATAATCGAAACATGGCAATATCATCTATGACCATGGCACCATAAAATTTGTAACACAACCATGTAATCTATCCATTGAAAGTGCAGACAACATTTATACTTGTACAACAACGACGACACACTTATTTCTTTAAAATTACAATAACAAATCATGAAGGGGAACTTCAAGGTCAGGTAGGAGTTTGAAAAAGAATGGTGACGGATTGGAAATATATAGTAGTAGAGAAGGTAGCACCAAAATGATTGGAGAAGAACCACCAAATCCAGAACCCATGATCCCACCACAAATATCAGAGAAGAAAAAACAATAACAGAGGGAAATGATTAGTATAATTGTCGAATAAAAGTGTAAAATGCTTATTATAACCTAGATATTAATGCAAATTAAGTTTAAATTAATGTAAAGTACACATTAATGTAATATAAGTTTAAATCCAGTCAAACATGTTAAAACTAGGTGTGTATGATATAAAAGAAGTTGGTTACAAATATGTGGACAGTCAACCGTCAAAAACTAGGAAGAACTAAATCAGATGATGCATATATAGATGATGGGTCAAAATATTCAGACAGTGTTGCATACAATGGGCTAAAAGATGCTGACCATGACCATGATAATCCACACACCAAAAGTATACAACACCCTTGCAATCGACACACAAACTCCATAATAGTATAATTGACATAATACAGAAAATCCAGTCCATCCACCATTACTAAAATATTTTCTTGAGAAATATAGTTGTCTATAATATTTTCTAGATGTGTGAGATGTGATGTTGAGGAATAAACTACAATAATACCTTAATTGATTTTTATAATTATCAATAAATAATAATCACTAATCTTATTATCCATTTACATGGTAATAAATTGTCCTTACAAAACCTAATTAAGGTATGGTATTGGGGTTAGTTTATTTTATAGAATAAATATCATAATTCTCATTCATATTTATTTTGTAGTTCTTACTTCATAGATATTTACTATCATGTGGATTAAAGTTTGTCCAACTTAGACATGATAAGTTTAGAGCACGTGGTTATCACCTCACCAACAAATTAAAGTTGTCGTGTGGATTAGGGTTTGTCCAAATCAGGGTTCATCAAATTATGGCATGTGGGTATTCCTTCCCCAAATTAGACCTACTCAGATCAGGGATAAATATATGAAAACAAACATACATAAACAAAAAAATTCTGAAAACAAGCATAGATTTATGTTAGGGATAAATATATTGGTCTACATGCATATTCTTGTAATGACCATAGTAAGGAGGACAAAAAATCCAAATGTGCTACCCTAATATTGTGTTATACAATCATCATACACTCAATCGAAATAGATCAGTATCAACTATCACCATGGTAACATAAAATTTGGAACACAACCATGTAATCTATCTGTTGAAAGTGCAAACAACATTTATACTTAGACAACAACCACACATTGATTTCTTTAAAATTACAATAACAAACTGTAAGGGGAATTGTAAGGTCAGGTAGGAGTTTGAGGAAGAATGGTGACAGATTGGAAATACATGGTAGTGTAGAAGGTAGCACCAAAACAATTGAAGAAGAACCACCAACATCTAGAACCCACGATCACACCTCTAACATCAGAGAAGAAAAAACAATAACAGAGGGAACTAATTAGTTTAACAGTCAGATGAATGGGGAAAATGCTTAGTATAACCTAGGTGTTAATGCAAATTAAGTTTAAATTAATGTAAAGTACACATTAATATAAAATAATTTTACTCAACCTTGTTAAACCTAGGTGCTTATGATATATGGGAACTTGGTTACAAAGTACATGAACAGTCAATAGTAAAAAACCAAGAACAACTAAATCAGATGATGCAAATATGGACGACGGGTCAAAATATTCAGATAGTGTTGCGTATAATGGGCTAAAAGATGTTGACCATGGACATGATAATCCACATACCAAAAGTATACAACACCTTTGCAATCCACACACAAAATCCACAACACATAATCGACATAATATAGACAATTCTATCCATCCCTGATTACCAATATATTTTCTGGATCAATATAGTTGTCTAAAATATTTTCTGGATGCATGAGACACGATGTTGAGGAAGAAACTAAAAAAAATACCTTAATCAATTTTCTAATAATCAAGAAATGAAAATCACTAAGCTAATTATCCATTGACATGAAAATATATTGTCATTACAAAACCTAATTATGATAGCGTATTGAGGTCAATTTATTTTATAGAATAAATATCATGATTCTTATTCATATTCATTGTGCATTTTTTACTTTATAGATATTTACTGTCATGTGGATTACAGTTTATCCAACTTAGGCCTGATAAGATTAGGACATGTAATTATTACCACACCCACAAATTAATTTGTCATGTAGATTAGGGTTTGTCCAAATTAGGGTTCATCAAATTATGGTTAGTGGCTATTCCCTCACCAAATTAGACCTACTCGGAGCACATATAAACACAAAATTTATGAAAACAAGCATAGATTTATGTTAGGGATAAATATACTAGTCTACATGAATATTCTTGTAATGACCACAGGGAGGACGAAAAATCCAAATGTGCTACCCTAATATTTGTTATACGATCATCATACACTCAATCGAAATAGAGTAGTATCATCTATGACCATGGTAACATAAAATTTGCAACACAACCATGTAATTTTTCCATTGAAAGTGCAGACAACATTTATACTTATACAACAACCAGACACTGATTTCTTAAAATTACAATAACAAACAGTGAAGGGGAATTGCAACATCAGGTAGGAGTTTGAGGAAGAATGGTGGCAGATTGGAAAAACCTTGTAGTGGATAAGGTTGCACCAAAATGATTGGAGAAGAACCACCAACCTCTAGAACCCAAAATCCCACCACAAATATCAAAGAATAAAAAACAATAACAGAGGGAAATGATTAGTATAAAAGTCGGATGAAAGGTTTAAAATGTTTAGTATAACAGTTGGATGAAAATAACAATGAAATGAGAAGATTGTTGTTCACCTCTTCAGAAACAATACAACTCTGACTAATAAGGATCAACTACAAAAGATTGTGCAAAAATTTGGTGGAGGATGTGCAGCTGAAGGGGGACGAGCTCAAGAAACAAATGCACCAATATAAAGGTCTTTGGGCAGCCCTTGCCTTGCCTAGGGTTTTTGTTGCACCTTTTCAGTGACAAGATAACACATTGCAAATAGAGAATATGGGAAAATGGAGGGGAATAGGGGGTCACTGGCTTGGGTGTAAAGGATATGACAAGGGCATAGCAGGAGAACCTTGATTTTTGAAGAATAGTCGCCGCTTGTAGCCCAACAGTGGCAAACATAATTGATTCCCTTGACCCTGATATAGAAGAGATAGCTTCTATTCTTTGGGAAGAAGTGTGAATTTATTTTATGGAGGCACAGTGGTGACCTTTGTAGGAGGAGAAGACGACAGAGGGAGGAGAAGACAACATAGGGAGAGGGGTGAGACTTTCAAGGGAGAGAGGCTACAATCGAGGGAGAGGGGGAGGGAGTTGCGATTCATAACCTAACCTAGACCAAAATTTGTAATCTTGCCTCTATCGAGACTGATTTGGTTTGGATTTCGGGATAATAGACTCCCAAAATGGAGGCATTTTAGGATCACAAACTAAACAACAATCTTCATTAAACCAGAGCAAATTTCACTGACATGGCGCTAAACCACGTGCCCAAACCCAGACTAAGTCCCAAACCAAACTGGGGCTAAACATTTGGTAAAGTGGACACCAATGATCTTCACATAACAGTACCGTAAGGGGTAACAACAGTGAATTCACTCCCAATGCATACTACAATAGGAAAGCACCATGAATGCAACTTTATCAAGTGATAGGAAAAAATGGGTAACGACACGACCCTTACTAGCAAAATGTTGACTCGTAACAAGTATAAATTTTGTATACATAGAAAAATGCCCTTACAAGTAGTGGATGACCATTTTTTGATTATTAGGCTGATAAAAAGTGTATTTTTTATAACAATATATATTTTGTACAAGTAATATTGATATTATTAAAAAAATAAAAATAGAATATGTATAAAATTAGTAAATTGTAATATTTGTGCAAATGTATATTGTGTTGTAATTGAATTGTTAGCTCAAGATTATTTTCATGGTACGTGTTCAAATAAAATTAATTGCACATTATATATAGCTAGTTCACTAAATATACACTATGGTACACAAAAAGATGAACAATTTAGTTTGTTTTCCAAATATGTAAATCATGACGCAACATTAAAAGAGATCTATATATGGATAAAGAAATCTGGACTTAGTCTCTCTTTGGCACCATATTCAAATGGGATTGAATTGGCCTCAGTCTCAATTTGTTGATGTGTTAAGAAAATCCAGATTCAGACCGCAATCTAAGAGTTGGGGCTTCCATAATACTAAAATGGAGATTTATATTTGTTCATGTCCTTGCTACTCCCACTCTAATCATGTCACCCTAAATAGATTGGAATTTCTTTATGGTCTTATCATGCAAATATAGTAGGCTTACACAGAAAATACCATAAAATCCCAATTTGAGCAAGTGGTTGGGATTGATTTGTATCAAAATTTGTCTGAGAACAATGTCTAATATGGGTTTTGGATGAATATAAGTAATAGAAAGCAATATTATAAATTAGATGCAGAGAAATATAGGTCGTAAATTTTCATGCTTGCATGTATGTGATATGAGTTATAAATTAGAAGTGCTTCTTAAGAATAGTTAGACTTTATGGTAGATATTTATATACTTTAAGCAAGTCAATCTACAAATTTATACATTCATATATTTTCTTAATAATTGTATTTTATATGAAAACAAGATTGCTAAAATACCATGAAATTTGACTACGATAAATGAATTTTTAACATTTACAATAAGTTCAATTGGCAAAGGGACGTTTCATGTTAATTATTGAGATATATTTTGAAAACACTAGAGGGGGGTGAATAGGTGTAACGACCCCACCTCCCAGTAACCCCCAATTAAGGGAGACCAAGAGGTCAGAGCCGTTATCCCAATTTCCAGATCAAAGGTTCGACAAATAATCAATAAAAATTATTAAATTCTACTAGCTATACTGAAATATTGTAAAAATAAAACTTTGCATACCTTTTGAAAACTTGGATCTCTAAACTTCTATCCACATATGAATTCTACTCTAACTAATCCTCCTTGTAATTTGATTCATGTATTTCACAATATGATGATTTACTGTTTGTCCTTTTGGCTTGTATCTAAAATGCTGATAAACAAAATGTCGGTCAACATAAAGCTGGTATGTGAGGGAAACAATAATCATGCAATTATCCATAACAACATATTGCAGTCAATTACAATTTAACAATCAACTTTACATTTTAAATATAACTGCGTGATCCATGCGTACCCTATCCTCTGCGCTGTCCCTGCAGTGGACCTGGATGTTACCTTCCTTATGGTAGATCCCCATTAAACCCCTCATGATCCCACCTAACATGTGAACCAGTTTCTAGGGTTGAGTCACATGGCACTACCTGTAGGTAGCCCACTCCTTAACTCATGGCATGCTAAAGAGTCTCATGGCAGTACACGTGGGTATCCCAATTTCTAACTCACGATAACCTAGACCTTGCTCTAGGTTACCCCTTTTTAGCCTTTGCAAAGCCTCAGAGGAGGACCCAAATCTAATCCAGTTATATATATATTTATATTTATAATGATAATCATAGTCACTTTATAGTTTCATGAAATAAACATGCATCCAACAATTATTTTCAAGCAACCGATACAACGTTCGGGAATTGCCGTGAAACTAAAGCGATTATTCATAAGCATAACCACATACCTGTCAGGCTGATAGAATAATCCATGCAAGTAAGAAATCCAAGCAAGTAAGCACACATAGTAAGATCCTGAAATATGCATACAATTTCCTATTATTGATCATGCCATCAAGATCTATTAAACCTAGCTCGCTTCCTAGGGTTTCTAATCCACTTTTAGGGTTTCCATTGCCATTAGGGTTTCACTTCATCTTTTACTATTTTAAACCCTAATTTTATTCAATTACTCACAAACCCTAATTATCTCCTCGATTCATCATGAAAGTTACTAAGGTTATCTTTTAACAACATATAACCCTAATTTCGATTTAAAGGAACACTTAAATATTAATTAAGTCCATTAAGCCTCTTTTATATTAAAGCTACTATTTTTATCCTTTAAATCCATGACAAGATCATTATGCTCATTTATCATCAATTCAAAGTTCATTATGTCTACTTCGCATATGAACTTGATTTGCCATTAATTCTATCTTTTATTCATTAGAAAACCCTAATTACTACATTAAGGGTATTTATCCACAATTAGGAACTTTTATGCTCGAAATATCTTAGAATTGTCTTATCTCAACTTTAATCATGAAATCGAACCATTAAAGCCATTAAGAGTCACATTTTCTAATATTAGGGTTTCAAGACCCATTAAAGCATATTTATGTACATGAAATTCTAAATTAAACCAATTACGTGCAAAGTTTATCCTTTTTGTTCCTAATGTTCCTTTTTATCATTAACATGTTAATACCAACTTTAATCATCCGTTAAACCCTACTAAATATATTAATCATCTCAGAATAGGGTTTCTTAATCTTTAATTCATCAAAGTTGATAACTTACACTACTTTTTGAATTTCAAGATGAATTAGCTTCTATATGCATTTTGATTGGATTCCTCTCATTTTTCTTAGAAAAATGCATAGATTATTTGCTATCATCGGAGTTGCCAACATGGAGATATGATTTTTGTAAAATTAACTTACCAGAGCCAATCAGAGTGCACCATGTGTCCCCTTTCCATGCAACGTGACTTGCTGCTTGGAAAACATTTTGAATTGACCGAAATGCCCTTGGTTAAGTGGATTGCTTCTTTAGCCCGCGGAGGGGCAGAACCATCAAATGCCTCTCCGCCCTTCTTCTTCCTTGCGCTAGCATCTTGCTTCCGCCCTAGCGTCGACCTATAGGGCTTCTCGAGCGCGCCCCCTCTCCTCCAGGGACCGGCGACCATCAGGGACGATGCTCTCACCTTCGACGCCCCTCCCCATACTCAGGGCACTCCTCATCTCGTGTCCAAGAGAGCTGGTTAGTGATGGCCGTGTCCGCGACTACCAGCAGGCCTTGCAGCCGTGCTGCCTTTGTCACGCGTAAGTTCGAGCATGAGGACGAAGGCAGAACTTCTCTTTGGCGTCGTGGAACCTCTCTCATCGACCTTGGTGACCCCACGAGTCCTCTCTGCCCCAGGGTTAGACGTGCTCTCCTCCACCCTAGGGTTTGCTTGTAAAGAAGAAGATGGGAGAGAGAGAAGGATGCTTGGGGTTCTCTGGAACTCGATCCAGGGGTCTACCCCTTTTATGGGGGAGGATATCCTCACTCTAAGATGCCCCTCTTAGAGGAAACAAGTCATCTCCTATTAGGAATCCTATTCCTTCAATGAGAAGCAAGTCTCTTTCTCTCCCTTAAATAACCTTTTGATGTTCATTATTCTTGAGATGTTAGAATTTCAAAAATCACATCCTTTATCCTCTTAGTACTTGCCTTTTAATTATTTGTCATGAAATCATGTTTTCTTTTAATAGAAAATACCACCTTTTTAATAATAACACAAAATTCATTCATTAATCATCATATTATCTTCTTCTTTTCTATTATTGGTATTTTCTCTTTATTTTTCTCCATTAGGGCTCCTTGGACCCCAAGAAACTGTAAGATTTCGAAATTCCTCATTAAGGATACTTATTATCCTTCTAGATGCATCTATTTCCATTACTTCACATTATCTTATTTATTTCTTATTAAAATATCTTTTTTGAGAAATTCTCTTTATTTCTCTTTTATTTTCCTCATTGGTATTCCTTTTATCATTAGGAATCCTTGGGATACGAAATACCACCATAGATAACTCAATTATACCTCTTTTCACTTATTTCCCATATTTCTCATTGTTTTCAATTTGTTTCTTAATAAAGAAATACTTAATTGATCTTTTCTTTTCTTTTTGCATTATCTTGCAACCTTGGACTCCTTGGAATCCAAGGAACCCATGTGGCATGAAATCCACCTTTGGATTAAGTTCTTTGCCTTCTAGAAGTTTCATATTAACAATGGAATTCCTTTTTGTCTTTTCCTTGTTATTGGGCCCAATAGCCAATAAAGCCCACAAAACAACCATCAAGGCTATTGTAAACGAAATCCATTTATTCACAAATTATATCTTTATTTTTTCAAATATCGTTAATATGAGAAATCACATTTCTCACCAAATGAACCCAAAACAGGGTTGTAACAATAGGGTTTTATGATAATTTTAAAAATTATTTAAGCAAATAACCACAAAAAGATTGGAGAAGGAGGCAAGGTGTTTAGAGTGGTTCCACCCTTAGCAAAAACTAAGGGAGTCAGTCCACTAACAAATTATTTCCAATTGGGATTTTGAAAGTACTTGTATATTATTACCTTTTTAGAGGATGTTACATAAGATACAAGTACCTTCCCAACCCTTAGGATAGCCTTCACCTAGAAGTAATCTCACCAACCCTAAAGCAGCCTTCCTCTTGAAGTAACTTCAAACTCCCCCTTGAAGTAGCCTTCCTCTTGAAGTAGCTTCCCATTAAAACAACCTTCTTGAAGTAATCCTAAGTCCACCGAGCTACCTTCACCACCTGAAGAAGCTCCAACAACCTCCTT
This sequence comes from Alisma plantago-aquatica, assembly GCA_963693085.1. Lineage (NCBI taxonomy): Eukaryota > Viridiplantae > Streptophyta > Magnoliopsida > Alismatales > Alismataceae > Alisma > Alisma plantago-aquatica. The sequence goes on from OY856410.1 coordinate 1,544,444,733, forward strand.
TCCGCAACCTCCAACCTAGGAGTAGCAAAGGAGAATACAAAGCAATAACAAGGAACAAGAAAGAAGTAGGAAGATACACTTTACCACAAGGCTTGAATCCTATATCAAGCATTTTGATCTCCTATCCAATGTGTATGAATGTGAAAGTGTATTGGGTAGGAGATGCTAGCCTATAGGACACGAAATCTCATCTTATGAAAATGTTTTGCAAGTGAAGGATTGCTCAATTGCTCACAAGAGTTGATTCTCAATTGCAAGTATGTGTACTCAAGTGGTTTGGGTGTCCTAAGGCATTTCCTATTTATAGGAATGGCTTAAAAGGGTCTAGGGACGTTCTAGACACTTTCTAAGATGTTCTTAGTGCTCAACTAGCCGTTAGGTGTCCACTAATTACATTGCAACAACTAGTTGTTTATTGCTGAAAAGTGCAGTTCCAAAACCTTTCTCGGTCGAGAAGTTTGTCGACTGAGTGTGTCTTGGTTGAGAACTTTGTCGACCAAGGGAAAGTATGGAGTAAGTGTATCGTAACGTTCAACTCAACTCCCATCCACTTTTTTCCACCAAGTCTAACGGCTATAGAACCTGCTTGAAGGATAGACTCAGGTGATTCTTGGTCGAGAAGATGTTCGACCGAGTGTGTCTCGGTCGAGAAGTTGTTCGACCGAGGGAGTCCCTGTTTTAGTGTATCTAGACATGTACTAAGTATATGTATCAAAGTGCCATTGTGATTCTATTATAGGGGAAGACCTATCTAAGTGTTGTGAGTGGATAGGGAAGATCTAAATGCTTGATTTACATGATATATAAGTACTTGTACATTATATATTTGTAGAAGTTTACATTTGATTACAATCATGAAAAAATAAGGCAATTTGAGCATATAGATCTTCAAAGCTTAGCTATCCACCACCTTGAATTCTTGTTCCTAAAATACTCAATTAGCACGTTAGATCCACAAGAATGAAATGTTTGTCATTTTCAAAACAAAGGGATTTTGATGATGTCCATTTAGCCAACAATCTCCCCCTTTTTGAAGATGACAAACATTTCTAAATATAAATCAAATAAGCTTAAATCATATTGAGTTTCATACCTGAAGTTTACCTTGTGTATACCTTCTCTTGTTTATGGAATATGTGCTTATTATTCTCAAAGAAGTGTGAAACATAAAATCCAACTCTTTAGGGAATATAGAAACATTTGATGTGAAGCCAAGAGAGTATGTATGAAACTCATTGATTGAGTATTTATATTATTTGTGAAGCCAAGAGAGTATGTATGAAACTCATTGATTGAGTATTTATATTATTTCCCCCCCTTTGTCATTTCAAAAAGATAACCGTTAAAAACATGTTTTAAGACTCCCCCTTAATTAGTGCTCCCCTACAATATGATAATTAAAAGAGCTAAAAGATGTCCATTAACAACCAAAATGTAAGTATCGGAGAAACAACCCAATTTTAAGAAGGAGAAGCACAAATGTCAAAGAAAACATCTTCTAAAGGAGTGATAAGTAATTTCTTTCTTGTGTTGTTAAATTGATCTAATGGAAGTGGTTTTGTGAAAATATCAGCCAATTGATCTTCTGTATCAACATGATGAAGAGATATATGTTTTTTAGAAATATCATCCCTTAGAAAATGATGGCAGATTTCAATATGTTTGGCACGACTGTGTAGAATAGGATTATGTGCCAAGTTTATAGCGCTTGTATTATCACAATAGATAGGAGTAGATGAAAATATAAAATCATAATCATTTAAAACTTGTTGCATATAAATCACTTGAGCACAACAAGACCCGGCTGCCATATATTCAGCTTCAGTGGTAGAAAGGGCAACTGTGTTTTGTTTCTTGCTAAACTGTGATACTAAGGCTCATCCTAATAAGAAACAACTTCCGCTTGTGCTCTTTCGGTCAAGTCAAAAACTAGCATAATTGACATCAGTATAAGCTTTCAAATCCAAAGATTGTCCTTTAGGATACCATAAACCATAGTTTGTAGTGCCGGCTAAGTATCTTAGAATCCTTTTGATAGCTTGAAAATGAGTTTGCATGGGTTTTGATTGAAATCTAGCACAAAGTCTAACGGAAAACATGATATCCGGTCTAGAAGCGGTTAAGTAAAGCAAACTACCAATCATGGCCCTATACAAAGAATCATCAATGGGTTCCCCATTTTCATCCTTGTCAATTTTAGTAGAAGTGGCCATTGGTGTGGTAGCATGTTTGCAATGTTCCATTCCAAAACATTTTAAAAGTTCATTTGTATACTTCTCTTGGCTTATAAAAATCCCAGCAGGCATTTGATTTATTTGAAAACCAAGAAAGAAAGTCAATTCTCCCATGAGACTCATTTAAAATTCCTTTTGCATAATATCACTAAAGTGTTTTCATAAGAATTCATTTGATGCACCAAAGATAATATCATCAACATAAATTTGAACAACTAGAAAGTCGGATTCATATGTTTTGAAAAATAAGGTTGAATCTGAATTTCCAATTGAAAAACTATTATCAAAGAGATAATTTTTTAGCCTTTCATACCAATTTCTAGGTGCTTGTTTTAACCCATAAAGCATTTTCTTAAGTTTATATACATGATCATCTTTACCATGAATTTCAAAACTAGGTGGTTGAGCAACATATACTTCCTCTTGTATTATTCCATTTAGAAATGCACTTTTTACATCCATTTGGAATAGTTTGATGTCTTTGTGGGCAACTATAGCTAGTAGCATTCTAATAGCTTCAAGTCTTGCCACAAGTGCATAAGTTTCATCAAAGTCTATTCCTTCTTGTTGATTGTACCCTTGTGCTACCAACCTAGCTTTATTTCTTACTACTTCCCCGGCTTCATTCAATTTATTACGAAAAACCCACTTAGTTCCAATAATGGTTTTATCTTGAGGTTTAGGAACTAAGTCCCATACATCATTCTTAGTAAATTGATTTTATTCTTCTTCATTGCCATTATCCAATAATCATCTTTTAGAGCTTCAATTACCTTCTTGGGTTCAATTATAGATACAAATGCCATATTTGCAACATCTCTAAAAGAGGAACATGTTTTTACTTTATCATTAGGATTCCCAATGATTAGTTCTTGAGGATGATCTTTAATTAGTCTAGGAATGGGTTGTTGTGTCTCAATATGTTGATCATTTTTAGTATTTTGATCATCTTTAGTTGATATGGTAAGACCTTCAATTTGATGAGTAATATCAACTATGTCATTATTTTCGGCATTTTGTTTTAGTTCTTCATGAAAAGTAATGTGAATGGATTCTTCAACTTTTCTAGAGATGGTGTTGTAAATTCTAAATGCTTTGCTAGAAGATGAATATCCCAAGAAAAAGGCTTTTTGTGATTTAGAGTCAAATTTGTCGCTATCATCTTTTGTGTTTAAGATATAGCAAAATGAGCCAAAAGTGTGAAAATAATCAACCCTTGTTTTCTTATTAAAAATGAGTTCATATGGCATTTTCTTCAAATGAGAGTGTATGGTTACTCTATTTAGCACATAACAAGTTGTGTTTACAGCTTCAGCCCAAAAAGTTTTAGATGTATTATGTTCAAGCATCATAGTCCTAGCCATTTCTTGTAATGATCTATTCTTTATTCCAACTATGCCATTTTGTTGTGGAGTGCGTGGAGCTGAAAAATTGTGAGTGTAACCTTGAGATGTGCAAAATTCTTCAAATGTATGATTCTCAAATTCTCCACCATGATCACTCCTAATTGTACATATTTTATTTTGTAGTTGATTTTCAATCTTTAAGAAAAATTGTATGAACACTTGAATAGTATCATCTTTATTTGCAATAAAATGAACCCATGTATATCTACTATAGTCATCAACAATAACAAAGCAATATCTTTTTCCACCAATTGATTGGCTTCTCATAGGTCCAAATAAATCCATATGAATGAGTTTTAATGATCTATTAGTGCTGAGCATGTTTTTGGGTTTAAATGAAGTTTTAGTTTGTTTACCCAAAGTACATGGTTCACAATTTTCAGATTGATCAAAAGATAGCTTAGGCAAGCCATGAATAAGATCATATTTAACTAACTTTTTAATAACATGTGAACTAGCATGACCTAATTTTCTATGCCATAATTATAGAGAATTATCTTTTGCAAGTAAGCATTTTACAACTACAAATTGCATAGAGTTAGGTCTAAGAATATATAGATTTCCAATTTTTTTTCCTTCATACACAACATTGGTAGTGTTCTCTACTAGTAACTTGTAGCAATTTTTATTGAATAAAACATCATATCCACTATCACATAGTTGACTGACACTTATTAGGTTATGGTGCAAACCATCAACAAGTAAAACGTTTTTGATTTCAGGGTTTGTACCAATATTATCTATTCCAACAATTTTACCTTTACCATTGTCTCCAAAAGTGACTGTTCTACTTTTCTTTTCTTCAAATGTTTGAAAGGCCTTTTTGTTGCCGGTCATATGCTTAGAACATCCACTATCAACCACCCAATCCTACAAAAGAGATAGATTTTGGTACCCATGTGATGGTCCTCTTTGGTTAAAGTCATTGAATAAAAAACTGAATATAGATGCATGATTTAACAATTGAATGTTTTAAGTTGAACACAATTACATTCGGTCGACAAATATCTCGACCGAACAGTGTCTCGGTCAAAGATTTTGTCGACTGAGAGTGTTGCTGTTTTACAGGTTGATATATGCGTGAAACAATAACTTTCTTGGTGGACTATTTTCTCAATCGAAGATATCTTGGTCAAACTCTTTGTCGACTGAGTGTGTTTCTATTTGATTTCATCAGTATCTATATGTTCCAATTTATTGTAATATGCTAAGGTACCAATACATTCAGTTGAGATAAGACATTATGATATTCAAGATGAAGTTTTAGGTCAAATATCAACTTAATCACATTCAAGTTTTCTAGGTTTGGGGTCTTGGAACCCAAACTAATTCAACTTCCTTTTTCTTGTATGGGCATGAGAAAGAATAGTGTCCAAGACAAGCAATAATGGCAACAAATAGAATCTATTTCATTTCTCTTTCTAAGGTTTTGAGTTGAGTTGTTCTTGGGTACATATATGATCTTTGTCTTGGGTGCTTGTGCTTTCCTAGGTTTAGGTTGATGAGATTTTGGAACATATCCTAAACCTCTCCTTCCAATATGACCAGAAGAATTCTTTAGGATCTTATCAAGAATATCATTATTTCTCAAGCTACTAACTTCTTTTTGTAACTTAGCAACCTCATCCATTTTCTTTTTGATATCTAACTTTGCTTGATCTAGATCATATGATAAAGCATCTCTTTATTTAACAATAGCATCATAATCTAGATGGGTACATAGGGTAGGCTCAGTCTGAAAATTATTTAGTTTTGCAAGCAATTCAACCTTTTCTTGAGAAAGAAGATCATAGTTTGTTTCTAAAGTAAGCAACTTCATATTGCAATCATTGAAAGATGATTTAAAGGTAGAGTTTTCAGAAATAATACTTTCCTTTTCAAAAGTAAGATTATTTAATTTAGCATACAAATCCTCATTAGTTTTAGTAACTTTCTTTAGTTTCTTTTTGCAATCAACATATTTGTCATGTGTATCTTGAAGACTAGCGATTAGATCTTCTTTTGGCAAATCAAAAGGGCTTACCTCTTGTGAATCATCACTATCATCATCTTTGGCCATGAGACACTCCACATTCTATTATCCACTCTCACAATCACTTGACTCATCCCATGCAGCTTTGTATGCTTTTTCTCCCTTCTTCTTGGATGAGCTTTTCTTACCCTTCTTTGCTGTAGGACATTCATTCTTAAGATGTCCCTTCTTTCCACATTCAAAACACCTAGGAGAGGAAGAAGAAGAGGAGCCAATAACTTTGTTAGATTTAAATCTTCTATATTTCTTACCATTTACAATTAGAGCTTCTTCTCCCTTATTTCCATCACTTGTCTCATCACTTTCTTGAGTGATGAGCTTTGTAGCCTTTAGAGCCATGTCCTTCTTTATTCCTTGTTGAAGTTCATGCTCCTGTCTTTCTTCCTCCTCCAAGGTTGATTCATGTGCTTCTAAGTTTCCAATGAGTTGCTCCATCCTTAGTCGGGTTAGGTCATTGGCTTCTTCAATTGCAGTCACCTTAGGCTTGTACTTGGGAGGAAGAGACCTAAGAATTTTCGACACTTTATCTTCTTCACTAATGGATTTACCTAATGCATTCAAATCATTAACAATAGAAGAAAACTTTGCATACATTTCACTAATAGACTCATTTGGTTCCATACGAAATTGTTCAAACTTTTGTTTAAGCATACTAATTTTGGAGTTCTTTACTTGAACAGTTCCTTCATAAGTAATAGAGAGTCTATGCCATATTTCATATGCAGTTTCATAATTTGATATTCTATTAAACTCACCTACAGAAATTGAACAATAAAGGATACTTACAACTTTTGCATTCAATTGGGCTAATTTTAACGTATTTGCATCCCATGTAGCATACTCCGTTTGAGGAAGAGTGTAGGTATTTGAAACCATTCTCTAAAGATCCCAGCTGATCCCTTGAAAGTAGAATTACATCCTCCTCTTCTAATAGTTGTAGTTGGTGCCATCAAATGGTGGATGTCGAGCTACAAGTGTTCCTTCCAAGTTGAGGTTGTTTAGTACTCCATCACCCATTTTCTTCAAGACTTGTTAAAGTTCCTTGAAGCCTGCTCTGATACCAATTGAAAACACTAGAGGGGGGGGGGTGAATAAGGTTTTATGACGATTTTAAAAATTATTTAAGCAAACAACCACAAAAAGATTGGAGGAGGCAAGGTGTTTAGAGTGGTTCCACCCTTAACAAAAACTAAGGGAATCAGTCCACTACCCAATTGTTTCCAATTGGCATTTTGAAAGAACTTGTATATTATTACCTTTTTAGAGGATGTTACATAAGCTACAAGTACCTTCCCAACCCTTAGGATAGCCTTCACCTAGAAGTAGTCTCACCAACCCTGAAGCAACCTTCCTCTTGAAGTAACTTCAAGCTCCCCCTTGAAGTAGCCTTCCTCTTGAAGTAGCTTCCCGTTGAGACAACCTTCTTGAAGTAATCCTAAGTCCACCGAGCTACCTTCACCACCTGAAGAAGCTCCAACAACCTCCTTTCCGCAGCCTCCAACCTAGGAGCAGTAAAGGAGAATACAAAGCAATAAGAAGGAACAAGAAAGAAGTAGGAAGATACACTTTACCACTGTAGCACAAGGCTTGAATCCTATATCAAGCATTTTGATCTCCTATCCAATGTGTATGAATGTGAAAGTATAGTGGGTAGGAGATGCTATCCTATAGGATACGAAATATCAGCTTATGGAAATATTTTGCAAGTGAAGGATTACTCAATTGCTCACAAGAGTTGATTCTCAATTGTAAGTATGTGTGCTCAAGTGGTTTGGGTGTCCTAAGGCATGCCCTATTTATAGGAAGCTTACAAGGGTCTAGGGACATTCTAGACACTTTCTAGGATGTTCTTAGTACTCAACTAGCCGTTAGGTGTCCACTAATTATATTGTAACAACTAGTTGTTTATTGCTGAAAAGTACAGTTCCAAAACATTTCTCAGTTGAGACGTTTGTCGACCGAGTGTCTCTCGGTCGAGAACTTCGTCGACTGAGGGAAAGTCTGGAGTAAGTATATTGCAACGTTGAACTCAACTCCCAACCACTTTTTTCCACCCAAGTCTAACGGCTATAGAACCTGCTCGAAGGATAGACTCAGGTGATTCTCAGTCGAGAAGATGTTCGACCGAGTGTGTCTCGGTCGAGAAGTTGTTCGACCGATGGAGTCCCTATTTTAGTGTATCTAGACATGTACTAAGTGTATGTATCAAAGTGCCATTGTGATTCTATCATAGGGGAAGACCTATCTAAGTGTTGTGAGTGGATAGAGAAGATCTAAACGCTCGATTTACATGATTTCTAAGTACTTGTACATTATATATTTGTACAAGTTTACATTTGATTACAATCATAAAAAAATAAGGCAATTTGAGCATACAAGCTTAGCTATCCACCACCTTGAATTCTTGTTCCTGAAATACTCAAGTAGCACGTTAGATCCACAAGAATGAAATATTTGTCATTTTCAAAATAAAGGAATTTTGATGATGTCCATTTAGCCAACATATTTATCTTCAGTTGTTGTATTCTCTTTATTTCTATATTCTTTTTAGTTAAGTCTTATGTAATGTGGGCCTAAGTATGATAGGTCCATTAGGGTTTGTTCTTTGTTTTCTTGTTTTCTTTCCTCCTATTTATAAGAGAGGGTTGTACTCTTTTCAAGATATAGAAAAATGGTTGCTTTCAATATGGTATCAGAGCACGACATATATCTTTCCAAGATGTCTTCGTCGTCTAGTCTCCCATCCTTGTTCATCATCTTATTTCTTCTCCACCATCGCTGCTGCTGACACCTAGGGAGATCTAGTATGTTTTTTAGCCCTATCCTCTTTCCCAACAAGAGGATCTAAGGGCATTGCCTATGACATTTCTGTCAGTCTTATGCCTTGAAGACTGGTTGTTTGGAAAGCCATAGGGCAGCTTTTTATGGTCATCTTGTTGACACCCCATTTTTGCTCACTCAATAGAAATCCACAATTTAATGTATTTTCTCTGGCTAATGATGGAGTCCATTATGTATTCCATAGGGCTGTAAATGGGTCCAGGTATTACCCGTATACCCGCAAATCCATACCCTTTAAAACCCGTCACATGTCTAAAATTTTGTACCTGCAGACTCATAGACCCGCATACCCTTGGACCCGTATTTATGCGGGTCTACTAATGGGTACATACATACCTGTACCCGTTAGAACCGCATACCCACATCATCAACCATTTACTTTACAAATATTTCATGAATCTAACGGCCTGTATCTCCTACTATGATCTGATGGCTAGCATTTTATATCTAAATCCTAAACCTAACAAACATTACATGTAAGAGTCAAAGAGTCCTCCTCACTCCAGATGTGACTCCAGATTTCCCAGCGAACTGCTGCGCCGCACCTGCTACTCCGAACTGGAAACCTTCATCCCCACGCTCTGCAAACTCTGTCCAACTGACTTAGAGTCCATAGATTCCAGGTGCTCACCGGCACTCCCAGCCACCTGCATTCGACATTGGCTGGTAATCGACACCTCCCACTTTAGGCATTGTCTACTCCGGGGCCCACGACTCCTGGCACCACCAACTCCAACTTACAATACCTGCCATAGCTACGACCAGGGTCCATGAGTTGAATCATGCAAACATTACGTTTCTTCATACTTCCTGATCATATTTTATTCGGTGCGGTTTCTAGGTTCTTAGATTTCCTCCGCAGCTTGCAACTCCAATCTATCCAGATCCTGTTGACTTCATGATCAAGGTGCCTAAGCCTCATCAACTTTTGATCCACAAGCAAACCACTACGTTGATCCTTCAATATGCGTACTGTTTCAAAGGTGCGTGGCCTCTTCCTCTTCCCACAAACCTATTTTTCGTTTATTTTGTTCATTGGTGTCAGATCCGTTACCTCCCCCTCCCACTTTGGGCTTCTGTAGCTTTCTAACGGAAATTTTGTATAAATTGTCATTAATATGTATGATTGTACAATCTAATAATACATTTTTATGTTTTACTAATATACTTTTGGTAATGTAAAATATCAAAATTTATACAGAACCGTATACCCACGGACCCGCACTGTATGCCCGTATTGTATGCGGGTCCGGGTATGGTGCGGGTCTAACAATTAAGTTATGCGGGTCTCGACCCGTACCTATACCTGCTAAATTAGATGGGTATGGTTCTGGGTATAGTCATACCCGCACCGTACCCGCACCGTTTACAACCCTAGTATTCTATCTATTTTCTACATATACCTTGATTCCACACTTATCAACATATTTTATCCATCTTTGTTTGCCCACTTTCACCCACTTTGGGACTTTCTCTAAAGAAACCTTCTTTTAGACCGAAAGTACAAGTGTTCTTAAATTATACTTTAAATAAGTGATTTTCAAACATTGACCAATTGGATTGTTTGAAATAGATTTCTTTTTTCAACTGCCTTTTCTAGGAAAATTCAAAAGATAACTTTGAGTTATCTTTTTGTGCAAATTTTCTCCATTTTTGCCCACAACATTCCTAAAATTACAGGAAAAATGACAAACTATATTTTTTCATCCGGGACACTCAAGGGTCATAGCCATCCACCACATGCCATGTGGTGGATCACCTCAAACCAAGCACCCCTCTATGTGGCGCAATGTGACGATCCCGATTTCAACACACTTTCCATGAGGACATTCCATTGATATGTGTGCACTCATATCAATAAAATGTCAAGAGGGAAAATATGAGGAGTTGTGGTTATCGTCTATAATAAATGAAAGCCAGATCATGTTCACAACACCATATAAATGCCGCACAAAACCATCATTCAAATATAGAGAGGTAATAGAGTTTACATTTATTTGCTTGAAAGAAGAGTCTAAATACCAATAGAAAGAAAAATATATAGGATATATTGCATCCTATAAAAAACTAAGCAATTGAAAAGTAAACTAGCTAAGAGAAATGAAGAGAAACAAATGTCTACTTGAAATTCTCCACTAAGCTTTATTATTGCTTTTTAGGTACTTTGGCTTCAATCATAGATACTTGGTAACTAGAAAACATGTGAAACGCCGGATCAACACTATGTGTTGTGTACATGGGTAAAAATACATACTTATAAGCTTGCATAATTGAAATAACTTTAGAAAAGAAATCACAGAGTAAAGAAACCATTACTTAAAGCAAAAATCAGGGAAACCATTTCTTTTGGAGTCATTTTTATGCGATTGTACTACTAAGTGTGTCAACACCTACTATACTTTTATGTCGGGCCCTCCCCGTTCCTTGGGATATGGGTATCCTTGCCCCTAGGGATATGGGGGTGTGCTAACCTTAGTTTTAGGAAAGAGAGAGAGATAAAATGTCTCATTCAGTAGTTGGAATCTATCTCTTCATTTATGTTCTTGATGTTATGGCAAAGATCATATTATAAATACTTTACATTTAATAACCATATACAATTAAGGCATTTAACATTCATACTTATTTCATACAAGAAAAATAGCTTTATACTTATATGTCCCATGTACTTGATCTAATCAGATTTTGATTCCAAGAGAATCTACTGAGGTGATGTGAATGGATTATCCTGAAAGGAAGTTGAGATTACATCATTATTATGAGTCCTTGTGACCTAATACTAGGGTTTTGACTTAATCTGGATCTTTATGATCATCTTATGATTATATTAGGGTTTATTTATTAAGATCGTCTCATTTTTAGGATTATATGGACAGATTTAGGGTTGGGGTAGGTTTGGCTCATTAAGCACCTTCATCATCTAGAGATAGAGAGAGATCAATATTAGGGTTTGAAGAGGGTTTAAATCATTATTGGTTACTTCATTAGGGATCTCATGATCTAAAAGTAACAAATATGTCATTAGGGTTTTTGAACCAAATGTTACTAATATTGGTGGATGGGCATCATTTTAATTTATAAAAAGAAAAGAAATATTCAAATAAGGTTTTAGGTCATCACTTTTGAAAAAGAGATCGAATCTAGGTTAAGGTAGTATTTTATTCATATTCACCGATTTTTCTGATAAAAATGGTATATAATTTCATTATTATTTGATATTCCTAGCATTACTGTGATTGTCTAAGATAATTATTTTTTATATTTAATAATTAAATAAGAAAAAGAAAAGGGAATTACCTGAATCGATGACCCGATCCAACTGGATGAAGGGGTCAGATCAATCCCAATAGCTGATGCGCGCCTGCTAAATCGCGCCCCTTCGCTAAGATGGCGCTCTGAGAATGGTTGACTCACCTGAGTTGGAACCACATGGACTTGTCAACTCCCTTCTTCCTTGTGACCTACCTCCTGGTCCAACTTTGGCAAGGCCCATCTTAGGCTTGGATGCTCCTCTTGGCTGCACAAGGTTATAAGATCCTTTGTGGATTGGTCCCGCATTAGGCCGGAGTTGTCTGTTGTCATGGCTGCCCCAAGACCGAAGCATCGTTGAGGCGAGAGAGAGAAGGTCTTTAAAGAAGGGAGGTTATGAGGAAGGAAGAAGGTGCGGGTTTGGCGAGGCATCAGTAGAGGGTTTCCTGGGGTTCCTGAAGGTTTAGGAGACTTGATTGGAAAGAAGGTCATGTCTCAGGGCGTAGCAGAGTTGGAGTGCATATGGGAGGAAGTCGAGGTTGGTGGTAGAAATTGAGATGCACTCGTGAGGAGTTAAGGGTAGAGCACGACTAAAGTGAGGGTGATGGAGGTGATGGGAGTCTTAAATAGACATAATGTGGCAAGGGTGAAGAATCCCTAATGTGGGCACGTCACTAGGTGAGAGGAGTGGAGAAAAGGGGGTTTGTTCGCACAGGTCTGGGGGTGAGGGGTGATATGTAGGGGATGTTTGAGCTTGTCTTAAAGTGTGGCATTTCTCCACCATATCCTGATCTGAACGACTAGGTAAGTTGGCTTTAAGGATATGCCTCGCGGGCTGGAGCCAGTCTCCCTTGCTATCCTGAGTTAATTGGAGGTTTGAAGAAAACATGTGCTTGTTGGATCATGGATAGACAGTTGTGATTAATGAACCGTGAGTAGCGCCCATGCCCTTGGTCAACTGCCCCTATGGGACAAATGGAATGTCACACCTTAAGTGAAAATAAATTGTCTAACTTAGATCCAGGGCCTTTAATTAATGAAATATTCTTGTAAATTTAAATGCTCATATATCTGAACTGGTATGTCCAATGGATATGAAATTTTAGGTGAAACTTTTTGATATAATCATCTAACTATGGTAGAAAATTGAGCTTCAAATTTAATTATTGACTATCATAATTTTAACTAGGTTCTTAATATACCTAAATCAACCTTATATGCATTTAGGGCTCCTATTATTTCATACTTTTGTGTACCCACTTGGTCGACATACTAGAGTGGGTGAATGAGGGTATTATGCAATTAATTTTTAGAGCTTATATAGATCATTAAATTTTTGTAAGAGAAAAATAATAATGTAAAAACTCTGTTTATCACATTCTCCCCTCCTTTTAGGAATTTTCCCTAAAAAATCAAGCAATTTGGAAGAGATGTGGATACTTCTACTCGATCTCAGACTGGAGTTCCCATGTAGAGTCAAACTGATCATGGTGGCTCTAGAGAACTTTCACCATATCAATGTGTCAATTATTGCAGATCTCCTTTGTCTTAGAATCAAGAATTTTGACTGGGGATTCAACATAAGATAGATCATCCTTCAGCTCTAGAGGCTCATGATTCTGAATTTGGCTAGGATCTTTGACATAAGGCTTCAGATTGGATTCATGAAACATGTTATGCATTGCATTGTACTGAGACATAAGTGCAAGATAGTATGCACATTCACCGACCCTTTCCAATATCTCGAAGGGTCCCATGAAGTGAGGACTAAGTTTTCCTTTGTTTGTGTCCAAGTCTTGGATGGGCTTGATCTTCAAGAAAATATGATTGCCTTCCTTGAACTAACATTCATGTCAGTAAGAATCTACATAAGACTTATGACTATCATGTTCCTACTTCATCCTCTACCTTACTAGTGCAACCTTGTCTGTATAGAGCTGCATCTCCCCAGATTTCATCAAGGTGTGTTCCCAGACATCATCCAGTGTAGTGAAGATCTACATGGTCTACCATAAAGAGCTTCATAGGGAGGCATCCCAATACTTGCATGATAGATATTATTACATGCAAACCCCGTTAAAGGCAAATAATGGTCTCGCTAGCCTTCCTAATCAAGTACACAAGCTTGTAGAAGATCCTCCAAAATATGTATGATATGGTCAGATTGCCCATTAGTCTCAGGTGATAGGCTATTCTAAAGTTCAACTTTATACCCAGTTCTTCTTGAACCTATTTTCACAACTTAGAATTAAACTTTGAATCCCTATCTGAAACAATGGAATCGAGAACTCCATGCAAATGTATAGTCTCCCATATATAGAGGTCGGCAAGCTTAGACACCTTTACTGTTGTCTTCGCATGTAGGCAGTGAGCTGATTTGGTGAGACACTTCACTATAATCCATGCTGCATCATATCCTTTCCCGGTATTGGGTAAACACACCATGAAATCCATAGTGATGTGTTCCCATTTCCATTCTGGGATTTCAAGGGGTAGTAGTAGGACACCTGGTCTCTGGTGCACTACCTTGATTCTCTAGCATGTCAGAAATATGGACACAAATTCATTAATATCATGCTTAATGCTCCTCCACTAGAAGAGTTGTTGTAGGTCCTTATACATCTTGGTGGTGCTGGGATGAACTGTGTACTTGGACATGTGTGATTCACTAAGAATATTTGTCTTTACATTTGACTGCTCAGGAACCCATATACAGTTCTTATTCCAAAGGCCACCATCAAGACCCACATACAAGTGTGTTTGAGGTTTAGACAAGAGAAAAGAGAGCCCTTGAAGATCAATACTAGCCTTTTTTGCTTCAATAAGTTCAGATTGTAGTTTGGGAATGATAGAAATATTGTTGAAATGGAAACAAACATGCATGAACTACGGCTTCCAATCCATCAGATCCTCCATGTTATTCCAGTTGAGAACAAAAAAAGATGCACATACTTCCCTTTTTTGACTAAGGGCGTCAACGAATACAGTTGCCCTACTCGAGTGGTAGGCAATCGTGAAATCGTAGTCTTTTAGATACTCGATTGATCGATGTTGTTGCAGGTTCAAGTCTTTCTAGGTTAGAATATACTTCAAGCTTTTATTGTCACAAAAGATATCAAAGGTTGAGCCGTACATGTAGTGCCTTCAAATTTTGAGAGCATGTATTATTGCAGCCAATTCTAAATATTGAGTTGTATAATTAAGTTTGGTTTGGTTTTACCTGTCTAGATGCAAAAGCAATTACCTACCCGCTATGTTGTAGGACACAACCTAAACCATTCCTCAAAGCATCAGTAAAAATCACAAACCCTTCATTACCGGAGGGTAGCATCAGAATAGGTGATGATGTCAATTTCTGCTTTAGCTCTTGAAAAGTGGACTCACAAGCAGCTGACCATATAAAACACTCATCCTTCTGAGTAAGCTTGGCGAGGGGAGTGTAATTTTGGAGAAATTGGGGATGAAGTGACAATAATATATGGCTAGGCCCAAGAAACTCCAAATTTCAGAAGGATTATGAGGAGGTTTCCAATCAAGAACAACCAACACCTTTGCAGGATCGACATATATACTCCCCCCAGAAATGGCATGGCTAAGGAAGATGACTTTATCATCTAAAATTCACATTTAGAAAGTTTCCATAGAACTTCCGAGCTTGAAGGACTTCTAGAACTGCTCTGATGTGCTCACGATGTTTCTCCTTATAATCAGAATAGATCAAAATATCATCGATAAAAATGACCACAAACTCATCAAGGTAGGATTTGAATACCTTGTTCATAAGATTCATGATGATGCCATGTGTGTTGGTTAACCCAATGGCATCACTCGAAATTTGTAATGCCCATACGAGTCTAGAATGTAGTTTTGAGAACATCAAAATCTTTGACCTTAAGTTGGTGATATCCAGAATGAAGATCAATTTTAGATTTGACTTTAGCAGCTTGAAGTTGATCAAAGAGGTCATCAATGCGGGGAAGAGGGTACTTATTTTTAATAGCAACTTGGTTAAACATGCGGTATTCAATACACATGTGCATAGAACTGTCTTTCTTCTTTACAGAGAGAACATACACACCCCAAGGGGAAACACTAGGATGAATCTGTTATCAAGGAGTTCCTACAATTATTTCTTCAGCTCTAACATCTCAACAAGAGCCATTCTATATGGGTCCATACAAATTGGAGTGGTTATAGGAAAAAGATCTATCGAGAACTCAATGTCTCGGTCAAGAGCTAAGGCAAGAAGCTCCTCTAGGAATATGTCAAGAAAATCATGTACCACCTCCGTCTTTCTATAGGTTCAGTACTAGGACTGGTCTTTGATACTAATGCAAGGAAGACTTTACAACCTTAAGAAATATGATTTTGAGATTCAAGAGAGGAGATTATAACATTATTATAGAATCCTCTTCCTCTAGAGATCACCACATGATTGGAATGTAGCGGAGAGATGATTACCCTCTTCTCCCTATAGTCAATACGTGCATAATACTTTTACAGCCAATCCATACCAAGTATAATATCGAAGTCTTCCATAGACAAGAGGATAAATTCAAAGGGCATATCATGATTTTTGAATTTTATAGGCATGATATCAGTTTTTTGTAATGTAGTAAATATTTGGCCACTAAGAGTTGACACATCAAGTTTAAGGAGTGAGACTCGAGAGGGGATCCACTCTCTACTAAATTTGAGGAATGAATCCATCTATTTCAAACTTACTATAAAGGTAAGATAGAATAGATTTAATCTTTTCATTTCTTCATCGATGATATACAAAATAACCAAAGCAAGAGTGGTTAAATTTTCATGACTATATTCAATTTTACAAAAGTACATCATCATCGTCCATAAAGGGTTTCATGAAAGTTACAACACAAGGATTTAAGTAGATGGATGTCTGACTATCTCAACTCTATCCCTAAGAGCTCCACCTAGTAGGTCCATGTCACCAAGTCCTACACCTGGGGTTGGAAGCATACCCCAGAAAAAGGGGAAAAAGTAGAAGATATCAACATAAAGGCTGGCATGAGAATAATAAATATGGATTCAACAATATAAGGAATAAAGGACATCAAATAAAAAGATCTTCCCATAGAAGAGGAACGATACTAACCAAGTGGATATAATAGTATTTGGTTCACAATACGATGATAAATAAAAGCAAAGCATCCATATGTTTTACATGTAACAATACTATAACAATATAAACATGTTGGTAGGAAATAAGATGTCTACCATAAATATGGGGTGAGCATGAACATATACACATCTGCTCTGAGCTAGACAAGATACACATATGCTCTAATAGTATCACTTGTAGGTATTATCACCTCTGCATTATCAATGTGGCAATTTAAACATCCAAATAAAGTAACACATGTATTAGTAGTCACCACATGATGCATAACAAAATAGTAAGCAAGTCCAAATCAAAATATGATGAATGATAACATCCAACAATTATAATGTGGGGTCAGAGGACCCATAAACAATAATCAACAATCTTCACAAATAAGATGCATAAGAGTACACATGTAACTCAATCTTAAATTAGGATTCCACAAGGAATAAGAAGAATAAGATGCAAAAGAAGAGTCCAATAAGAATACCCAACTAGTAAGATGATCACAATATCAAATTAACTTACAATCTTTTACATGAAATAAATTCTCAGACGAGAGAGAAACTGTGTAGGTTAATTTGTCCATAGGACCAAGAGAGAGAGAGAGGGGGAGAGAGAGAGAGAGTAAAGCTATGTTTATTACTCAATAAGAATAATAAAAAATGCAATCATACCTCATATGAAGTTTACCTAAGTCCAAATTCAGTCCTAGGTTCAAACCTAGGTCTTCAAAGCACCTAATAAACATATATGTAGAATTATGGTTAGGTTTACTGTTATAAGCTGGACATTCCCACTTTGAATATAATTTCTACTTTTGACCCAACCTTGTTCTCAAAGTCAAATTCATTTTGGTATGTGTATTTATGCACATTTGATCCATCTATTATGTGTGTATCACCTTGGTGATACTCAAATTGATAAAAATCAAGTTTACTTTCATATAATAGATCATCACTTTTACCTTGAATTTTTATCATATATTTGTAAATTTCATACCTTATTCTTGTGCTCATGTTGTATATCTCTCTTCTACATTTATGATGCACTAAATTTCTCCCAATTCCAAGGTAGGATGAGAGAGATACACTCATTTGAAATTTACTTGATTAATGACATTTTTATACTCGAATTTATCCTTTCTTGTTGCATTTGGGCCGGCCACTTTAGGCCTAAGATAGGGTGTGCGCCCCATTCAAAAGGGGTCCCCCTTCACTTTACTCAAGTCACGCTCCCTTGTGTTTTTCTACCATTCACAAACGCCCGATCTATTTGCCATGAATTCAATGCTTGATCCAACGGTTGAGAAGTTGCCTTCAACATCCGTACACCTTGTGCTTGTACAAGGAGGAGCTAACCCTCTATCCTTTTTCTACAAGCACTGTCCATCTTCTCCCACACTGCCTTGGCATTTTTGCAAATCCTAGCACCCCTTTATCCTTCTTCTTATCATGGTGGTGCCCCCACAACCACCTTAGTGACACGTTCCGCAACTAGTGGGTCCATGGAACCACATCATGACAGACTGACCCCTTTTTGGGCACATGGAGGCCCTCCTATCCCCCACCATCACGACTCTGATGGACTTCTGACAAGGAGTTGTGCTGCTCCCACATGTGATCATTGGGTGGGGAGTAGTGCATAATATCACACGATCTCCTCCACTCGGCAATCCAACAACAACCACTCCTTGACCCGAGCCGATCAACCACCATATCTCACCTCACCTCAGTGGTCAAGGGCGACCTACAGAGGTTTTCAATAGAATGTGTGCGGGGGCAAGTGGTCGTCAGTCTCCAGCAGCCCCCCCTATCAGTGGGTAACAGTTGGGAACTTCCAGGCCCGCTGGCACCTGCCAATTGGCTCAATCTCAGTAGCTAGGGTATAGATCCCCAAAAAATCCCTCCTTTAATGGTTTAATTATCAAAACCTTATAACTTTTAGGTTGTTTAACCAAATGCCTTGATGTTCTATACCATTTTGACTAGAACATCATCATCTTTCTAATGATGCTATTATATCTTGCTAATTTTGCACAACTCAGTCATTTTTAAGTAAAGATGCTTCACTTATGATATTTGGAATATTAATCAATCTCAACCATGTAATGCATGTGTCTTTAATGATCTCTAGATACACTCTTTGCCTAAATCAATAATCTTATCTCACTTCTTAGTGTGATGTTGTCGTGGACCATCTATATCCAGCCCAAGGATCATTTTCGCCTTCTATTTTCACCCTTGACCTAAAGGTGACCCATTTAATTGTGCATATTATAACTTGATCAAGTCTTTCATAGCTTTAATTGATATAATCTAAATTTGTAATCTCAAAATTGGTGACATTGTTATGCTTTGTGCCATGACAATCTAAGATTTCATGCTAAAGTAACCCATGTTTGATTCATTAAGCTTGAAGTACTCATTTGTACATTAAAATGATCAAGCATATCTAGTTTGCTTCCGTAGGGTGAAATATGACTTTATGCTAATCTCATGCTGTATCTTGTTCAAATTAGTAGTTTATCATGTTAGTAGGATAGGATACCAACTTTATCAATCCTATGCTCTTCTATGATCATAAGACTTGGATATATGATGCTAGTACTTGAAATGGATCTTATATGACTAAATGTGATCTTGTATGATTAGAATTTGTTTATTATCTAATTCTCATGCTTCCTCATTCCCAAATCAGACTTTATCTCAAACTTGTATCACTTATAATGTGGATGGTTTGCTTAGACCTAGGCCTTAATATTGATACTTGTGCTATGTTGAATTGATACATGCATGTTTGGAACTTTGGAAATTATGTTTCATCTAATTGAAACCTAGGTCTAAGGGAACCTCCAATGACTCATAATATGTTTAGATTAACAAAACCTCATTGATCTAAGACCCTCTATTATGCCTTTTTATATCTTAGGTCCCCTTTGAATTGTACCTTCTCTAGAATATACTCATGGTTTATATCTTATACTCTACTTGCAAGGTACACTTAATATCTTGACCCTACTATGATATTGGCTTGTTTGTATGTATGCTTGTATGAATACTTGGATAGATAATTACTTGTTTGAGCTGTTTCTTATGAAAACTACTTTCATGTTGATTATAGTATGTTGACAAACCTTCAACATAATTTAGAGAAATCATTATATATCCTTGTACACCTACCTAAAGTTTTGGGGTAAGGAGACAAGGTTGAGCATCTTACTTGAGATGTCAAGATAAGGTGGACCACTTTGATAAAAGGGTTAGCTAATCTTGAGTACCCTTATAGACTCTTCCAATGAGAAGTTAGTCAAAAGGCCTACGATTGATATAATGGATAAAGAAACGTAAAACATTTGTATCAAACAATGTTGTTAAGTGTTCTCGCCTTGTTTCTACTTCTTTCTTATTATGATGTTTCTAGTCAAGAAAATTTTATATTACTCTTAAATGGTTGTTACATGTTTTTCATATCGTACTCAATGCACTTGCATTGATATATTTTGTTTATCAAATTTGTAGTTGCCAAATGAAGGTCCATTGTACTCAAGACTCTAGGCTCTGAAATGAATCACCAATGGGTATACTTGAATATAGAAATGGGTACATATCTCTTATATACAATTTTTTATATCTTGTTATCTTTTTAATTTTTTTATTTCCTTTTCATATATATTGCTTGTGTGAAACTATGTGCCATTCTAGGGACGGACCCAAGTCCACTCATCTTTGTCTATGTAGCCATTAGGAGTGTAGACTTAGGGTAATAAATGGTTCCGTGACAAATGGTATCAAAGCCATACACATAGGCCTCTATATATGTGTAAGACATAACACATCTTAAGAATCCAGGGAGGACTAAAAATCATTTCCTCAAAGTTTAGAGAGTCTTCTAGCATCTCATCTCTTTTTCAAGGACCACCTAATCCACCCAAGTAGATGATTAGTTAGTCTTCTCATATCCTCACATGATTCTTCTCTCATGACTATTAATCACATGGTTTCTCAATTTTGGGTAGCATATGTATGAGGAAACTAAAATTCGTTTGAAAAAATGAAGCTTGATTAAGATGATAATGCCATTATCTTATCTTAAATGGAAAATCCTATTTGATGAATGAAAGTACTCTTGAAAGTGATGTACTCATTTTTAAAGTCTATGCAAAGCCAATGTCACCAAATCTGATATAAATGCTTTTTATGTTTGAGGTAAACCATTGATGTGGTGAAATAAGGTGTAACTCATGTTTCACACCCCATGTTTGATGAGGTCCCTACTGATTGAACCTATGCTGTCCCTATTTTTATCGAACCTCAAAAATAACTAAGAAAATCTCTTCCCATTGATATATATATATATATAATGCTCATACATTGATGTGACTAAGTCTTTGGACTCCCAAATCATGATGAAGGACTTTGATAAAATAGGAACTTTTCCCTATTGATTCATATGCCTCTTTGTAATCTTGATTTTGAATAATATCATGGATAAGGATCTCACTCTTACCCTATTATGCTCAAACTCATGAGCTCCCAATTTTACTTCTCGATATCCAAAGTAAGCCCTTACCTTGACCATGAAAGGAAGGGAATGCAGTTATGATATTGAACTCACAAAATCTTGAAATAAGTGACGCAATTTTACAGTGCGTAGAAATGCAAGTGAACGCGTCGAGTAGTACAAGCCTTTGTGAGGTCCGAGTCGAACTCAGGGATATGTGCAATCGTCGGGGACTCCTACTAACTACTCGCGATCAGCTAAGCTGATTAACAAGTTGAGAGTTGTTGTTAAAAATAAAGAGAAATAAAAACAAAACAAAAGAAGCAATCGATTAAATGTTGGTTTAATCAATTCAAAAGGGTATCTTTAGGATTGCGGTTTCACCACAGGTTTTCATTGTATTAAATTCTATATAGCTACTCAATTTTATCTCTCTATCCGGGTAGTGGCCTGAAAACAGAATTGCCCACTGTCGTGGTGCAATTTACTACCTAAGCTTAAGTCGGTTCCACCGTCGTAGTAACCTATACCCTAAGCTAGGTGCATTATGAACGATCTCTCAGTTTCCACCATTAATTTTACACCGCCTTGTTCAAGGGATTTATTGATTAATGTAGATTTCATCTCTTTTCAGCCGTTAATCCTTCTTTCAAAGTGATTAAGGGCATTAGGTTATTATTAAGGTGATCAAGCATAATAATATATTGAGAAAACAAAACTATACCACAGATTTAAGAGATAAAATATGATTCACTATTATAAAACTGTCATACAATGAATTCCTGGGCTACTCCCAGTCCTAAAGACGAAGGGGATTAGCCCCGCATGTTCATCTCACACAAGTACATGGTAGAAATAGGGGAAAACATGTGAAAAACGTGGAATGAAAAGGAAAAACCCATGAACGGAGAAGAACCGGTTGATCCTCGGTGTAGAATGCGTGCTCTACCACCTCTCGGTGGTGGAATCCGTCTCGTTCGGCCTCCGGATCAACTGGTATGAGCTTCTAGCCTCCGTTCTCCCCTCTACCGCTCCTCGGTACTCGTGCAATGGCTAATCAGATCCCCCTCCCCGTCTGGGCGGCCGTCATTAGGTATATCTCGGTCATTAGGTCACTAATTGACTGTAGCCGTCCGATTGAGATCATTAGGAAGCCAACTCATATCCTACGGTGTCGATACCATCGACGCGAGTCGATGGTATCGACCCGCTGTAGTAGTGGCTGGCTGCAAACCCTTCCTTTGTCGCGCCCGATATCATCTCGATACCATCGACGCGGGTCGATGGTATCGACTTCCTTTAGGCGCCGGTTTTGTCGTTTTGCGTCGCTGTAGCCTCCATGCGTCGATGGTATCGACTTGGTGTCGATACTATCGACTGCTTCTTCGCCAACAAGCTGATGGTATCTCGATACCATCGACATCAAAGTCGATAGTATCGACTTTTTCCTGCTTCTTTCGGCTGGCAACCTGTGACCATGTTGATGGTATCGACTTCCGTTGATGGTATCGACGGAAGCAGATACTCATTTTTCCTGAAATTCAAACATGAAACCAAATAAATTCACACAAATAATAATGTTTTGACAATTAATGCTTAAAACGATAAATTAAAGGGGATTTGACACAAAATAACGGCAAAGACCAAAGTGGATGAATTATGCGATATTAACCATAGAAATGACTAATTAAAGCATAAAACACATATGAAACAGGTCTACAAATGCGACTCAAAATCATCGCATCAAACTCCCCTAAGCTTGAACATTGCTCGCCCTCGAGCAACTAATCCTTAGAATAGAATTGCTAATGTCAACTGAAGAACAACGCATCACAACCATCATCCAAATGACTCCCACCTAACAATCACATACCGGCCCTCTCTAACCACAGAATGGTAATTACCCTGTAGGTGACAGTAATCATCCATAAAAGAGATTGACCTCAAAACTGATGAACACTGTCACGTAAGGCAGTTAACATAATAAAACTCACCGGTTCAGACTTGGTGCATCTTGTGATCTCCTATACTACATTGCTCGCCCTAACTACCATCTAAATGGAAGCAGTTCTCCTGATATTCATTAGTGAGGAGAAATTCACGGTGGCCTACCAATCCGAGCAACGGGTGGATGAGAATGGGTGGCTCATGGAAGAAAGTGGAAGTATTACATAGTTTCAACATGCATAAAACAAAAATATCCTAAATGTTGCAAATGCACATGAAAAATGCCCTAATGCCTAAAATTGGGTGGAATGATGCATGTACTAACCATCCATCTCAAAACAAAATGGACATTTATTTAAGCTACATCATGTACTCAATTATCTCGAAATGCAGGTGATATTATGTTCCTTTCTCCTTCTTATTCTTGTTGCTTCTACATAACTTTTTTTTCATTATGCAGATTTTCTTTCAGATGTTTTTTTTTCTTTTTTTTCTTTTTCAACCCTTTATATCCATAATTGATAATGAATAATTTTATCAGGCTTATTTTTCTTCCCAATTCAGAAATTTGCACTATTTAGAAGGTATGGAACAATTTCATTCACCATTGGAGAAAAATTGAGATACATGATATACTTTATGCATGAAAAATTATGAATGCAACTACATGGCATGCACCTAAGGGTAATGTGCATGTATCACTATTCTCATTTTTTTTCTTTCTTTTTATGCAAAACATATGGAAAAAGAATTAATGCAAGACCTATCTATATGCAATGCAGTCAAAGAGGTTAAAACTGTAGCAGACTTCCAATTCTTGCGGTGGATTGTGAAAAGCAAAGAGGTGGAAAGATCACAAGACTAAGTGACTGAACCTTAGAAAGATATTATGTGTCCCTCCTTACTGACCTGTGTAGTAGTCAAGAGGTTGATCTCTCCTACTTCCAATTAAAGTCACATTACCATTTGGTCAGTTTAGGCTCAAGCAACCATTTCCGTCCACTTTCATGAATCATTAGGAGTACAATTGTGAAATTTTGTTTTAAAGTTGACAAAACCAATCATTTTTGTAGGATATGTGCCCAAGGTTAAACAAGACAAGCTTTCCAAACACACAAAAATTTAAAATTCCCTTGATTTCCCCATGCACAATTAATGAGATGACACAAACTTTATGACATCCACGATTACACTAGATAGCATGTGGATCCTACAAAAACTAAAAATGCAAGAAACAAATAACAAGAACAAAAACAATAAAGTTAAAAACTAAAAACAGTAAAAGATAAAGATGTTCCAACTACCCCCCAAGCTTGAATTCGACTATGGCCTCATAGTCAAAAACAAACTTAAAGAGTGGAACAGTGATACCGGATCACTCCTGTGGTGGTGGAGGCGGGTACTGCGGAGCCGTGGGGTCCCAAGAAGGATACTCCCCTTGGAAGCTTGGATCAAACTGGGCCCTGGGCGGAGGTTGTGGATACCCTCCAAAATAATTTTGGCTCCAATAGTGGTCATAGAAGGGCTCCTGCTGCATCTCCATCCGATACAACCGATCATGTATCTGTTGTTGGTTGTCAAGGAGAAGACACTCATTCTCAAACATCGCCCTTTGGTTGTCCAGTATTCGATTCGTAGTGTCTTGAATACCGGTATACATCCCCATTTGCTGCTGCTGCGACTGCTGTATATCATGCAACATAGTGTACATGCCCTGCATGGAATAGACATCCTTGCTTGGCTGCGAGGGCAGTGGTGGTGGCGGAGTAGGCTGAGATGATGAAGATGCACCCAGATGCATCCTAGGACGCTTCCGTGGTGCTACTCGTGCTCGAAGATATGTAAATGCCTCCTCTTCCTCCTCAGTCTCATCGCCATTTCCGTCGTCGCCGCCTTCTTCATCGGAGTCTGCGATGGCTATGATTGGCCACCGGAAATTCTGCGCACCGTCGATGTTGAAAACGAGATCGGGAAGAGAACATTCTTGATATGCTTGATTTACGTGGCAGTGCGCAAATGCCACGCCATCTCGGAGAAGTAGGAGATTGGACCTGTACAAATGTTGCAAGTTTACCTTGCTCCTAGTAGAGAGAGGAGTGAGGGTCTGGAAATTCAAGCCGAGGTATGAAGCCAACTTGGTGATGAGCCCGCCGAAGTGAATCGACACTTTCCTTGTACTCCTTTTCACATCCAATACTCGTTGCAGAAAGAAAGCACCCCAGTTGCATTCTTGTTTCTTCAGGAGTTTATACAGAAAGAAAAGGTCTGACCCCTGAAATTTGCTAAGGGCCAGATCACCCCGAGCAAAAACTATGGAACTGAGCATCCGGTGTAAGACCCGGACGAAAGGGTGCTCGAAATCGGCTACCGCGACATTGTGGTAGCTCACCGACTTTCCTTGTGGCACCGTCACCAGCTCGGCGAAGATCGCGTCATAGTCAGTGCGGTTGTCTGGCCGCCGGTAGTCGTACTGGGAATGATTCCAGTTGAAAATCCTGTTAAACTGCTTGAGCGTGAGGGTGTAGTCGTGGTTGTACAGCCGGAAAGACACCCGACCCTTGATCCACTCACGATCGGTAGCTACTATGTCGTTGGGCACGACGCAGACGTCCAACGACGCCATAAACTCTGATACCAACTCTTTGTACGTCGGCCAGTTGTTGAAGAATGACTGGCTATCTTGGTGAAATTCCAGCTCGCCAGGTCTTATGGGTGTGTGGCGGGCCTGCCCATGCAGAACGTAGGCCAAGTTGGCCTCGAACCCGAGATCTCGGATCATCTCCCGGTCCACAAACCGGGTGGGCTCTATCTTCCTCCGCATGATCTCCTCGTAGATCTTCCGGACCTCCGAGGAAGGATGGACAAATCGAGGATGTGCGATCGACGATGGCGGTGGTGGCACGAACTCCGGAATGTCCATCGGATTCACGCGTGAGGATGAAGCTCCGGCCACATGCACCATGGTGGCGACGAGAAATGGGGATCAGAAAGAGAGCTCGGTGAAGATTGGAGAGTTGAATCTCCAATCGATGAAGATCTTCGCTCGTTGTTGCCCTTCTTCGGGCTTGGACGGCTTGGGGGAGTGCTCGACGCAAAGGGAGGAGATCGCTCTGAAGGTGTGACGTCAACTGACGTAATGAATCTCCTTAAATAGACTTGGCCGGCGCCACTGTTGGCCCGTCGATACCATCGACGTGAGTCGATGGTATCGACTTTTCTGATTAGGGTAAATCCTCGTGAGACCGGCCGCCGCCTTTTTCACTTGAAAGTGTCGATACCATCGACGTGCCCGTCGATGGTATCGACTTCACTGAGTCGATTTCTTCTGTAAATCTTCAGAGATCTCGATGGTATCGACTGGCATGTCGATACCATCGACCTTTATTTTTTGATCTGCTTGTAGGTCTGTCGATACCATCGACGAGGCCGTCGATGGTATCGACGCAATGTGAAATATGTAGTCGTCAACCTGTTCCATTGTCGATACCATCGACCAGTGTGTCGATGGTATCGACTCTGCCTCAGCCTGCACAAAGAACAAACCGATCACGGTATCTTTTTTATACTAAAAACTAAGTAAAAACAAATTAAACTACGAATGTAAATGAACTAAACTGAGGTATCAATGGTTGGGTTGCCTCCCAACAAGCGCCCTTATTTAACGTCTTAGGCTAGATGACTTTTGGCATTTTTATCAACTTGGTACCTTGGAGAAGGTGCTCAAAGGATCGTGCGGCAACTTGAACTCCATGCGATCTTGACCTATTCCCAACGCGAGCTTACCTCTCCCTATTGCATTCACTACATCAGCCGTTGCTTGAAACGGCCTCCCTAATAGCATCTCGCAACTCTCAAGCTGCGTCATATCCATGATTACGAAGTCAACTGAAAAAATGAATTTGTCCATCTTGACAAGAACATTCTCACAAACGCCATGTGGCCTTACAATAGATCCATCTGCCAATTCAATGGTTGCCGCTGATTTCTTTATGTCATGTAACCCGAGCTTCTGAAATGTGGGCAACAACATGAGATTTATGCTCGTGCCCGAATCACATTGAGCTCGTGGGAAGTGTTGATCACCTATTGAACATGGAATATAGAAGCTCCCCAGGTCTTTCTTCTTCTCTGGTAGATTCCCAAGGATCATTGAGCTTACCATTTCATTCATCCTACACACATCAGTATCTTTGATCTGCCTCTTTTTATTAATTATTTCTTTAATAAACTTCCCATAGGCGGGGACCTTCTCAATCATCTCCACCAGCAGAATATTGATATGTAGCTTTTTGAATATCTCTAAGAATTTTCTATAATGCTTGTGCTCCTTCTTCGGCTTCGAGTTGTCCAAATTTGACTCCACTGCCACATTACCACGCTTGTGGGGTGGCACATATGGGCTTTTCGGGGCCAGCTCCCCTAAGCTTGCTTCCATTACTCCCTCTGGCATAGGCTTTGTCAGAACATCATCAACATGCATCATTTGTTGTGGCTCTTCTCTCGTAGTAGATGTACCCGCACCGTGACACGAAGCCTTAACTTGCTCTTCTTGGCTAGGCGGGGACGCAACTATAATGGGTCCTTGGCGGGATTTCCTGAAAAGAGGGTTTCCGCCCGACAGTCCATAATAGCTACGAGGATACGGTATTGCCGGTGTTGCTCCCGTATCAAACCTCATTTTGCTCTGATCTTTTGCTTCTGACACCTGGGATTCCTCCTCATTGCTTACCACAGACATGTACTTCACTTGATGGTGTGTTTGGGCCACATTTGCATTCTCGGCTGGTTTTTGCTGGTTGGCGTGCTTGATGGCCGCCACTTCACTTGAAATATGAGCCACGGTGGTTTTCAATGCCCGCATCTGTGCTCCATGGCTTTGTAGCATCTGCCCAAATTTGGTTAAAATATCACCTTGAGATTGTAATTGCTTACCAAACATAGCCATCATTTCCTGATTTTGCTGCACCATTTGACTAAGTAATTCGATGCTCTTATCCTCAGCTCTCGGTTGTGGCTTTGCCTTCGGGTCTTGTTGGAAATTATTAGGATCCTTCCAGGAGAACTTTTTGTCTCTCCTCCATGCATAGTCATTGTTTTTGTAGCCCTGTTGTTGCATGAATTTGACTTGGGATTCCTCATCATTAGATGCATCATCCTTCTTTGCTAGCAGTTTCTTTGCGAGAAGATCCATCTTCTCATTCAAATTATTTATCGCTTTTGATTCTCCTGCCACTCGAACCTGCTCCACGGCGCCCCTTTCGCCCCATGATTGTTTCCTAGCCATGTTCTTTAATATCTCCCAACACCTGGTGTCCGTGTTGTTCAAAAAGAATCCTGACCTAGCTGAATCAAGGTTGCTCCTATCGTGCTCGGAGAGAGCAAAATAGAAAATCTTTACTTGTGTTTCTTTATCCAGCCCGTGATGCGGGCACCATCTCAGCATGACCTGAAACCTCTCCCAGGTCTCAGAATATGTCTCACCTGCCTGTTGGGTAAAGTTATGAATCTTCCTGATCATGTCGTTGGTCTTCTCAGGAGGAAAGAACCTCTCAAAGAAAACCTCCACCATATGGTCCCAGGACTCCACAAACTCATCATCTAAATTGTGTAACCATTCTCGCACGACTCCTGCCAATGAACTCGGAAAAAGCTTAAGATACAGTGCATCCTGTGGAAACCTATCGATTTTAACCATGTCACAGTTCTCAACAAATTGGCTTATGTGCGCGACGGGGTCCTCATTCTTGAGCCCATGAAAAGCATTGGACTTCACCAAATTTATCAAAGCTGGATCAATCTTATAGGTAGGTATGTTGAGTGCTTGCTTCTTTATAGGCCCTTTTGACGTGGATGCAGAAGAAGCCTTGATCTTCTCCCAAATAGTCTGTGGCTCGGCCTCCATCTTGTCTTGTTCCTCGGGTTCAGAATCTGTATCCTCTAGATGATCTTGATTGTACCCGTCCTCGTCTTCAGGTCCCGTCAGTAGCGGAACCTCTGGTGCGCGACCTGCGTAGTCAGTACTACGCGTCTGCACCATGCACAGTACCTGAAAATAAAACGATTATATTTAGTACGGTGCTTGACGATTGAAAATATTTAGAAAATAGGCTATGAATTTTTGGAATGATAAAAATAAAATAAAAGGTGGCCTAGAGTGGCCGCTCACAGCACTCGAAGTGCCAACAAATTGCCGTATCCCCGACAACGGCGCCAAAAACTTGACGCAATTTTACCGTGCGTAGAAACGCAAGTGAACGCGTCGAGTAGTACATACCTTTGTGAGGCCCGAGTCGAACTCAGGGATACGTGCAATCGTCGGGGACTCCTACTAACTACTCGTGATCAGCTAAGCCGATTAACAAGTTTAGAGTTGTTGTTAAAAATAAAAGAGAAATAAAAACAAAACAAAAGAAGCAATCGATTAAATGTTGGTTTAATAAATTCAAAAGGGTATCTTTAGGATTGCGGTTTCACCGCGGGTTTTCATTGTATTAAATTCAATATAGCTACTCAATTTTATCTCTCTATCCGGGTAGTGGCTTGAAAACAGAATTGCCCACTGTCGTGGTGCAATTCACTACCTAAGCTTAAGTCGGTTCCACTGTCGTAGTAACCTATACCCTAAGCTAGGTGCATTATGAATGATCTCTCAGTTTCCACCATTAATTTTACACCGCCTTGTTCAAGGGATTTATCGCTTAATGTAGATTTCATCTCTTTTCAGCCGTTAATCCTTCTTTCAAAGTGATTAAGGGCATTAGGTTATTATTATGGTGATCAAGCATAACAATATATTGAGAAAGCGAAACTATACCACAGATTTAAGAGATAAAATATGATTCACTATTATAAAACTGTCATACAATGAATTTCCGGGCTACTCCCGGTCCTAAAGACGAAGGGGATTAGCCCCGCATGTTCATCTCACACAAGTACATGGTAGAAATAGGGGAAAACATGTAAAAAACGTGGAATGAAAAGGGAAAACCCATGAACGGAGAAGAATCGGTTGATCCTCAGTGTAGAATTCGTGCTCTACCGCCTCTCGGTGGTGGAATCCGTCTCCTTCGGCCTCTGGATCAACTGGTATGAGCTTCTAGCCTCCGTTCTCCTCTCTACCGCTCCTCGGTACTCGTGCAATGGCTAATTAGATCCCCCTCTCCGTCTGGGCGGCCGTCATTAGGTATATCTCGGTCATTAGGTCGCTAATTAACTGTAGCCGTCCGATTGAGATCATTAGGAAGCCAACTCATATCCTACGGTGTCGATACCATCGACGCGAGTCGATGGTATCGACCCGCTGTAGTAGCGGCCGGCTGCAAACCCTTCCTTTGTCGCGCCCGATATCATCTCGATACCATCGACGCGGGTCGATGGTATCAACTTCCTTTAGGCGCCGATTTTGTCATTTTGCGTCGCTGTAGCCTCCATGCATCGATGGTATCGACTTGGTGTCGATACTATCGTCTGCTTCTTTGCCAACAAGCTGATGGTATCTCGATACCATCAACATCAAAGTCGATAGTATCGACTTTTTCCTGCTTCTTTCGGCTGGTAATCTGTGACCATGTCGATGGTATCAACTTCCGTCGATGGTATCGACGGAAGCAGATACTCATTTTTCCTAAAATTCAAACATGAAACCAAATAAATTCACACAAATAATAATGTTTTGACAATTAATGCTCAAAACGATAAATTAAAGGGGATTTGACACAAAATAACGGCAAAGACCAAAGTGGATGAATTATGCGATATTAACCATAGAAATGACTAATTAAAGCATAAAACACATATGAAACAGGTCTACAAATGTGACTCAAAATCATCGCATCAATAAGGCTGCCCTATTAATGATCTTGATGTTTGACTCGTGATCTTATGAAATATAATTTGATAGTTGATACTCTCCCTATTTGGATATGATTGGTGACTCATGATTAATATGCACTAATGTGCAAGATTAGGGTGGAAGTTGGCTTACGACTCCCCTAACCTAGGTCACATCTTTAATATGACTACCTCTATATTTTCATCTAGTAGATTATCTAGAGTTCGTGAAGGTAACCCCTTCCACACAATTTTGATTTCTTGACCTAAGACTCTAATAGGTCAAATCTAGTATAATATTAATGCTCAATCTTGAATCTCAATTGATGACAATCTTGAAATATGATAATATTGACTATAGCTCGTGGTTAAGTTCCAAGAAAGACCTAGGTCTGGATCATTCATCAACAATGAATACCATGATAATGAACTTGATATTTATGTCATAAGATGTTGCTTGAATAATGCTCATAATGTTGCTCAATTATTGCTCGATTGTTGTATATGGATGAATGACACCCCTAAGGCATAAATAGAAATCTAGACCCTAGATTCAAACTAGTTGTACCTATGAATTTGATGTCTAATAATGACTCTCTATATTGCATAATGTAATCTTGAATCATGTTTAATGATCTTGATATTGATCTGACTTATATGATCACCCTATATGGATCTTGAGATCACCCTTATTACATGATTGATGACTTTTGTGTTCCCATATTTCAAAAATTTGAAATGACAATTATGTTGACTCACTCGATTTATGACTAAGGGATAAGTTTTTGGGACTAGGGTGCGGTCTTCCATTTATCTTGAACATGAAATCATGATACTGAAAAATGATGTATGTTTCGAATTTGTTGAAATACAAAGAGTAGATCATGGATGTACCCACCTAGGCTTGTGAAGAAGATGGAACCCTAAATGTTGGGATGGAAAGTAATGTTGTACTCTTGATTAAGAGCTCTGTTTCTTTGACTAAAATGTGATCTCTCCAATCTGTGATCTATAGGATAATTTTTTCCAAATTGTGACTCATATAATCATCTTCTAAATTTGATGATCCATGTGACTATGTGTGAACTATGATTCTTGACTTATCGATTGTGAAATAGTGTTGATGTTGTAGAAGTATAAAGAATGTTATAACATGGATTATGAAATCCCAATCTCAATTGATGGATTGATTTAAATTGGGACAAAATTTTTTTTAAGGTGGGGAGGATGTGATAACCTTGAAATTCACACTGTGAAGATAACTTTGACTTTTGACCTAGCTCTTGTTCTCAAGGTCAATTTCATTTTGGTATGTGTATTGATGCACATTTGATCCATCTAGTATGCGTGTATCACTTTGGTGATACTCAAATTGACAAAAATCAAGTTTACTTTCATATCACAGATCATCACGTTTCCCTTGAATTTTTATCATATCTTTGTAAATTTTGTACCTTATTCTTGTGCTCATGACATATATCTCTCTTCCACATGCACTAAATTTTGCCCAATTTCGAGATAGGATGAGAGAGATACACTCATTTGAAATTTACTTTATTTAATGATGTTTCTAACTCAAATTTATCCCTTTTTGTTGTGTTTGGGCCTGCTACTTTGGGGCCAACATAGGGCACACGGTCCATTGAAGAGCACCCCTTCACTTAACTCAACTCATCCTTCCTTGTGTTTTTCAAGAAATCATAAACTCCCAATCTATTTGCCATGGATTCAGTGCTTGATCCAACGGCTAAGAGGTTGTCTTCAACCTTCATATAACCTTGTACTTGTACAAGGAGGAACTGACCTTCTATCCTTTTTGGTGCCTCTATAGACTCCTTTATAGGCGGGAAACTTCCTATTTAAGCGTCGTCTATCTTCTCCCCCACTTCTTTTGCATTTTTGCAAACCCTAGTACCGCTTTCTCCTTCTTCTTCATAAAACCCTATCATGGAGGCACCCCCATGACCACCTTGGTTGCTCCCTCCTTAAACCTCCCTTTCAATGTGTTCTTGCCGCCAGTGGGTCCACGACACTACATCATGACACACCAACCCCTTTTTGGGCGTGTGGCGTCCCTCCTACCCATTATTGTCATGACTCTGATAGACCTGCAACAAGGAGTTGTGTTGCTCCCATGTGTGACCTATGGATGGGTAGTAGTGCACAACAACCACATGATCTCCTCCACTTGATGATCCAATAACAGTTTCTCCTTAACCCAAGCCGATTAGCCACTTCATCTCACCTCACCTCAGTAGTCAGCGATAACCCACAGAGGTTTTCGACATCAACGTGCACAGTGGCGGGTGGTCGCAAGTCTCCAGCAGTTTCCCCTTAGTGGTGGGTGGTGGTTGGGCACTTCTAGGCCCGTGTGGGGCCTGCCAATTGGCCTAATCTCAGTATGCTAGGGTATATCCCCAAAAAATCCCTCCTTTAATGCTCTAACTTTCAAAACCTTATAACTTTTGGGTTGTTTAACCAAATACCTTGATTCTATATACCATTTTGACCATAAAATCATCATATTTGTAATGATGCTATTAGATCTTGCTAGTTCTCACAACTCAGCCCTATTTTAGTAAAGATACTTCATTTATGATCTTTAAATTAATAATCAATCTCAACCATGTACTACATGTGTCTTTAATTATCCCTACATACACTATTTGCCTAAATTAGTAATCTTAGCTCACTTCTTACTATGATGTTGTCTTGGACCATCTATATACACCACAAGGATCATTTTGACCTTTTATGTTCACCCTTGACCTAAAGGTGACCCATTTAAGTGTGCATGCTATATCTTGATCAAGTATTCCTTAGTTGTAATTGATATCAAATAAATTTGTAATCTCAAAATCAGTGACCTTGTTATGCTTTGTGCCATGAAAATCTAAGGTTCATGCTAAAGTAACCCATGTTTGATTCATGAATCTTCAAGTACCTAGTGTGTGCATGAAAATGATAAAGTAGACATAGTTTGCTTAATAGGGTGAAATATGACTTTATTCTAATCTCATGCACTATCTTGTTCAAATCATTAGTTTATCATGTTAGTATGACAAGATACCAACTTTACCAATCCTATGCTCTTATATGATCATAAGACTTGGATATAAGATGCTAATGCTTGAAATGGATCTTATATGACTAAATGTGATCTTATATGATTATACTTTGTTGATTATCTAATTATCATGATTCCTCATTCCCAAATCAGACTTTACCTCAATCATGTATCATTTATAATGTGGATGGTTCGCCTAGACCTAGGCCTTAAGTTGATACTAGTGCTATGTTGAATCTATACATGCATGTTTGTAACTTTGGAAATTATGTTTGATCTAATTGAAACCTAGGTCTAAGGGAACATCCAAATGACTCATAAGATGTTTAGATTAATAAAATCTTATTTATCTAATACCCTATGTTATGTCTTTTTATATCTTAGGTCCCCTTTGTTTGGACCTTCTCTAGAATCTACTCATGGTTTATAGCTTATACTCTACTTGCAAGGTACAGTTAATCTCTTGACCCTACTATGATATTGTCTTGTTTGTATGTATGCTCATATGAATGCTTGGCTAGATAATTACTTGTTTGAGCTACTGCTTCTTATGAATACTACTTTCATGTTGATTATAGTACATTGACAAACCTTAAACATAATTTATAGAAATC
The DNA here is from genome assembly GCA_963693085.1 of Alisma plantago-aquatica. NCBI lineage: Eukaryota > Viridiplantae > Streptophyta > Magnoliopsida > Alismatales > Alismataceae > Alisma > Alisma plantago-aquatica. The sequence continues at coordinate 1,544,479,581 of OY856410.1, forward strand.
CATTATGTATCCTTGTGCACCTGCCTAAAGTTTTGGGGTAAGGACATAAGGTTGGCCATCTTACTTGAGATGTTAAGATAAGGCGGACCATGTCGATAAAAGAGTTATCTAATCTTGAGCACCCTTACAGAATCTTTCAGTGGGAAGTTAGTCAAAAGGCCTACGGTTGATATAATGGATAAAGAAACCTAAAACATGTTTTGTATCAAACAATGTCGTTAAGCGTTTGGTCTTGTTTCTACTTCTTGCTTATTATGATGTTTCTAGTAAGCAACTTTTATATTACTATTAAATTGTGGCTAGTTATTCATAGTATACTCAATGCACTCACATTGAAATATTTTATTTTATCGAATTTTTAGTTGCCAAATGAAGCTCCACTGCACTCAAGACTCTAAGCTCTGAAATAAAGCACCAATGGGTATACTTGAATATAGAAATGGGTACATATGTCTTATCTCCCTATTTAGTGTCTTGTTATCTCTTTAGTTTTGTTATTTCCTTTTCATATATATATATATATATATATATATATATATATATATATATATATATATATATATATATATATATTGCTTGTGTGAATTTATGTGCCATTCTAGGGATGGACGCCCAAATCCACTCACCTTTGGCTATGTATCCAGAGTATGGACTTAGGGTAATAAATGGTTCAATGATATTTACATTAATTATATAAACTCTAAAAATAACCCTTTTATTATTGTTGAATTAGGTTATCAAAACCATGATATCTTATAGAATGTTCTTTTTGATCTCATAACAATTTTTACTTTATTTTTTGACTTATTGATTATTAGTTATGCATTTTAGAAAATCTACCCAATTAGGAAAATCCATTAAAAATCATATATTTATTATATTGGACTTATGTGATGAAACTGACATTATTGGGTAGAAAAATAAATTCCTAATTCCAAATCATATTTTACTTTATTTTTGGATAATTAAATATTTAATTATGAATTATCTGAGATAAATCTAATGACTGAATTACTAGAAATTTGATTCGTTACTATTACTTAAATGCCCCTGCATCACACATCAACATGTTGATGTGTGAGGGGGTACATCTATAACCTGTGATTAACCAAAATGCCTGCATACTGAAATGAAATCAAGGTAGATAAACAATTTTGCCCAGCTAACCAAAGACAAATCATATGATGACAAGGGACATTCTCAAGAAACAAGGCTTTGATTGTTCATTAGCTACTCACGATAGATGCAAGTTTGAGTACCTGGAGCATGAATTGAAAAACTAAGATATGGTGGAAAACTCAACCATACTATTAAGATTCATGTCACTTGGGCCTTCCCAAACCCAGTGTAACGCATGGTCCCATTGCCCATGGCTCTAGTGAGTTTCAGAAATGACGACTGGCCCCACAGACCACCACTAGCCTTAACTACGTCCTTTTTTCCTCACTCACGTGCAAGTCAGGGTCAACTTCCCGACTAGTCACCCATCATAGTACTACTCCAAGTTGAGCATGCTTAACTATGGAGTTCTTTAGTGATGGGCTCCCGGAAAAGGAGGTGCACCTTGGTGATATGGGTAGTCCAATCATTCATTTTAAGATCGTTTTATCCGAGGCCTCAAATCCTGGGACATTACAATCTCCCCCACTTGAACTATTGACGTCCTCGTCAAGGCTCAACTATATGGCCTCATAATACCTCCCCATTTCAGTGTAGACCCAGAATGGCCCATGGACACCCAGATCCCAATCATGGAATACCAGCGCAAGGGTGGCTACGTCAACCATGGACAGTCCTTTCATACATGCCTGGACTGCACAGCTCAAGACTGGCATGCCACATGCCCGTGTGGGCCCCACTGAATAGAGGGGTTATGGCTCTGATACCATTTGTAATGCCCGGGCCCATTGGCCATGGCTATAGTAGAGTTTCAGGAATGACGACTGGCCCCACAGGCCACCACTTGCCTTAACTGCGTGCTTTTTTTCTCACTCACACGCAAGTTGGGGTCAACTTCCCGACTAGTCACCCATCCTAGTACTACTCCAAGCTGAGCATGCTTAACTATGGAGTTCTTTAGTGATGGGCTCCCAGAAAAGGAGGTGCACCTTGGTGATATGGGTAGTCCAATCATTACTTTTAAGATCATTTTATCCGAGGCCTCAAATCCTGGGACATTACACCTGGGGACCCTAAACTCAAGCCGCAAAGCTCACATGTAGCAAAACCCGTCCCTCTGCCACTGTTGAAGGAAGGAGCAAAACTGGATCTTTACCAAAGACAAAACTCATCGTGAAACAAGATATCCACCAAAATCACCATACGAAGCGAAGACCTTCCATGAAGAAAATAGTGAAAATAGGGAACAAGAACATGAGAATTTAAACGGACCTAGATGTAGGTGAAAAGAGGAAAATTTATATTACTATACTCATAGAGAAATTGATATATACCTAATGCTCAAGTAGGCCCTAGGGGAAATTCTGGACCATCACAAGTTCCTCCATGGTCAGAAACTCCTTACCTACATCAAGGTTGTGAGCGCTAGAGATAGGAGTTCGTCGTCTATGCTCGTGGGGGAAACGAAGCCAATGCTGCTATGCAAAAAGGTAACAGGGGATACCATGAGTGTTTGGTGAAGTTTTTATAGCATTTAGAGGACCAAATGTGCTAGGGGGGATGAGACGACTTGAGAAATAGGGGAAGGAGAGGGTCATGGTATGATAGAGAAATAGGGACCAAGAAACCCTAGAAAAGTCAGCGTCGCTCGACGTGAAATCGAGAGAGGATTCTGAAGGGAAAGAATAATCCAAGAAAGATCGAAGGATAGACAAGAAAAGGATGAGGCAGCAATAGCGTTGTTGTTGCGTAGAAATCGTCCAGCTTGCCTAAGCAAACTAATGTTGAAGATGGGTTCTAAACCACAAGATTGGAAACTAATGACTATCATTATAGCCACATATGGAAGGAATCGGGGTCAACAAACCTTATCGTGATAATGAGATCAAATTAAAGAAAAATATATTTGATTAAATGATAACTTTCTATATTTTCATTTATAACCTCAAATACTCTCTATCCTATTTACAATAGTTACCAAACCCAATTAGGGTGTAAATTGATACATAGACTAATTAACACATTTAAAATACAAATCTCCTATTATTTTCCACTTGTGAGGTTACTTAATATATTATTTGGTAATTTTGATTTACACTTGTATTTTCTTTCCTAAATGAAATTAAGGCATCTACACCCAAGCTAATTGGGACCCAAGGAACATGATTTTACCATTACATTTCACTTTTTGAGATTTCCTTTTATGAGTTATGACATCATTACGATATTTTTCTCATTTCCATTATATTTATCAAAATATCTTTATTATCAACATTCATTAAATTAAATCTTATCAACTTAATATTGTTGCCAAAAGAGTTATATTATATTATTATGAATGTAATTACATATTTTAATCATTTAACATATTTAGTCTATTAATTCCTATTTTACTTAGATTCATGCACATGAAAATTCTGATAATTATTCTAATACATGTTTTAAGTATATTACACCTCTTATTTATCCATTATAAGAATATTGGCACATAATTTAGTCATTATGCTAATATGAGTGTATTTATTATATGTGATGTCAAATATAGAATTGATTGCCATTTTAAGGTGTAATCTTATCCTTTTTTGGTCAAATCTAAATAACCAAACAATCTAATTTCCTAATCATGGGAATAGGATTTCAAGATGCTAGATTTTGTGATGTTACATCAAGAATACATCCCATATCTTTTATATGCAAATGTAACAAAGATGTTATATTTTGTGGTATGAAAGTATTTATATATCTAGAATCAAACAAGGCTTTAACATGATGATCATTAAGAAATAAAATGCCTACACAGAACAAGTTGCCATGAATATTTGAAGGCATTGGACAAGATATTTAGATAAATGAAAAGTATTTAGGGTACCTTCAACAAAATGATTTGAGTTTGCCTTAGCCTCTTTTGCGGTTATGAAAAATACCCTTGCATTGTGGTTCCCTTGAGGAGATGGCTCACCTGTTGGAGGGTTGCCAAAGATAGATGGAGTAGGGCACTTGGAAATAAAATGGCCCTCCTTTTTGCAATTGAAGTAGATTTGCTTGGTGTAGCAACAAGGTCCATCATGTCCTTGTCCACAAGTCTTACATTTTCTCCAGTAAGTCTTCAATTGATTGAGGTTATTCCTCTGACCTCCTTAACCTGAACTCCCTTTTCCTGATCCCTTGTTCTGGCCAAGGTTAAACTTCCTAGACTTATCTTCATTGGTGGTGGTTAACCCTAGGTATCCCTTGCCCGGAGGTTTCTGCATACCGTAATATCTTTATAGCTTAAGGAACATATATAGGGATTTATCAAAGTTCTTGAGATGAGAAGTGATAACTAGGGTTTTCAAGTTAGCAGCTAGGTAGTAAATATAGTGCTCCATGAGACAATCCTCGATTCTAGTGGGTGCATAATGCTCTAGAAGTCAAAACTTTTGAGTGTGGTCAGCCCTAAGAGGTTGCCTTAATGAAGCTCAGTGTACATCCTCTTCCTCTCAACTATGGACATTAAATGGTCAGTGAAAATGGTTTTGAAGGCTTCCCACTCCATGATAACAACCTCTACTTCCTTATTCCAACAAAAAAATTCCCACCAGATTTTTGCTCCCCCCTTAAGTAGGTATGTGACGAACTTAACTTTCTTCTTAGGGGGTACTTCTAGGATACAGAAGACATTCTCTACTGACAAGATCCATGCCTCATTTTTGTCCATGACCTCAGGTTGGTCTTCACACCAAAAGGTATCAGGGTTAAGTTTGACAAAGTCAAGCACGATTACCTCCTTCTTAGAAGAACTAGTTTCAGTGGTTCCTTTTAGGGCAATAGTTTCCATAAAATCTAGCATGACCTTCTTTTGTTCTTTCCACCTACCCTTGGTCATTTTATCAGGACCATGTTCTTCAAAAGTTTCAAGTTCTTTTATATTGTGTGAGGATGACTCTTCTAAGATCTTAGAGGCATGTGTTTTCAGAGCCATCCTGAAAATTTAATGAAATAGATCAGATATTTAAATTCCCTTTTTGAAAACATATTTCATATTTTTTTCTTTAATGATTATGCATGGTTTTAGTATTATGGTTTTTGGAGGATACCCTGATAATTCTTAAGTCAAAATTTAGACATCCTTAGGACTCTAAATAGAGTGACACATTACTATATAGAATAAGATTTGAGAGGGAATATTAATAGATGAGAAGGATCCTTAATTAAGGTGTACCAAAAAGTAAGGGACACTTAGGATTTTGTCCAGGATAGACTTACACTGCCAGAAGGTGATGTAGCCCTATTTTAGGGCTCCATAATGTGCCATTTTGTACTTAAATCACATCTAAACATGTTAGATTACAAGCCTTTTCCCCCTAATATGTTTATCATTGCCAAATGCACTTATGGATGTTCTTTGTACTATTTTCAGGTACTTGGACCATGCCTTAGATGGACGAGAGAGAAGGAAGGAGTTCTAGGGCTACTCCACTCATGGGGGGGGGTCCAAAGAAGGCCCCAAAATCTCCCTCAACCTACCTCCAATGGCCAAGGGTCGTCATCAAGCAAAGACATCCATAAATGATGAAGTTTGAAGGACAATCAAGTGATACATACCCCAACATGGCCGTGGGCACAACCCCACGGCCGTGGTGTTTATTGTGAAAGATCAACAGAGACAACAGGGTATTTGCACCCAGATCGCCATGACCATGGCCCTTTGAAGACACCACGACAGTGGCCATCCACATGGTCGTGGTCAGAAGAGTGAAAGACGATCATGGGAACCCCCCACGGTCGTGCCGTTTATTATGAAAAACCAACAGAGCCAGCAGGCAGTCCCCCCCCAAATTGCCATGACTGTGGCCGTCTGCCACGACTGTGGCCACTGAAGACTAACTCGCCTGTGCTGCTGCTCCACAAGCACACCCTCCTCCTCCAAAACGACTGTGTTATCCAACACGGCCGTGGTGCCACTCACCCACCACGTCGTGGCACTCCGCCATGGCCGTGGCCACCACCTTCCTTATAATTTCCACACCCTTTCCATACCACGCCCATGTTCCTACTCCACGACCATTCCATCCTACCCTCACCACATCCGTGGTGACCAACCTACCCTGCTATACTTTTACACTGATTTTCCTATCCTACCCCTACTTACCCTAGTGCTTCCCCACCACCTATATATTCAAAGGTGGTGGCTGGGGCACGAAGGGAGCTACCCTACAACCACTATAGCCTCCCCATTTCATCCTCCACTCATTCCCACCTCATTCCACTTCCATTTCACCATTTCCACCATCAAAACCCTACTTTCCTTCCATTTCCACCATACATCCATGTCATTCACCTACCTTGGAGGAGGGAGCTCGAGCTATAGCTGCTAGGAGGTGGAGAAGGAGGAGTCTTCACCGAGCTCATCATGGCTTTTCACTCCTCTACTCATTCTTCTTCCTTTCTTTTTGTATTTTCCATGTTTATGAGTAGCTAGGCCCCTTGGGTGGGTTGTTTGGGGAAATTATGTTACTTTGATACCATGTTGGGGGAAAATGACATGTACATTTTTTAATTCCATTTGTTACTGATTATATTATATTTGCATCTCATTCTATATGAATTGCTTGTTTGTTTGTGTGCAAAATCACCTAGGAATTTAGGCAAATTGCTTGTATGTGTGAATTTTGGAATTAGCCCCTAGGTTCAATTCTTGGATCCCTAGGTTGCCTCCCATCTTCCTACATCCTAATAAATCTCCCTAAACCTGAGTGAGAGATCTAAGTATCTAGATTAGATAATTCTAGTGCAATTAGCATGGAGCCTTCTCAAGGCTAGAATGTGGGGGAATTGGGGTCCAAAACCCTAATTTCACCTCCCCATTACTACCATCGGCCCCTAATTGCCCTAGGAATGCCTAATATAGAACCCTAGACTTGATTAGACCACTTGAATTGAACCTAATCCCTAACCCAATTGAGCCTCGTAAGGGTAGTAGGGGGTGTTAGGGACTAGTTCCCCTACACACAACCTAGCATATCCATGGCCAGTTAGTAGCTTTGGTTAATTCATTAGACTCTAACTTGTTGTTTGGTTTGGATAATCTAAATGGAATCATTATCTTCATATGTCACCCCCAAATTAAGTGATAAGTTCATACCCCTAAACAACCCATACCTCACTTTATTGCTTAAAACCCTAATTTTATGCTTACTTAGCTTAGTCAGCTCTTTCCTTGCTTAGTTAGCTTCTTGCTTTGTTCTTGCCTAGTTCATGTCAGTTTAGCTCTTTAATTGCTCTTTTGCTTCTCTCTTGCTTACCCTAGTGTAATTTGCATTTTCATACCTAGATTAATCATTTCTTTCCTGTTTAGCTTTAATCTAGTCTAGGGTTAACATAGATTTCATTCTTGCCTTTAATTCCTCATTTGTTCATAGTAATTTAACAAACAAAACAACCTTCAAACCCTTAACCCTACTCTCCGCAGTAGGAACCTAGCCAAACTAACCTAGCTCTAGTGCCCCCTCTTTTCCCTGTGGATTGACCCTATACTTGCCACCTTCATATACTACGACACGACCCCGTGCGCTTACGGGTGTAGTTGTTTTAGTGTGCGTAGGTGTTGTGTTAGGCTTTATAAATTTTGAAAGTGAATCCACACGTGCGCTTCCGTCTACGGGGTTGCATCTATTCAAAACTCCAAATTGAGTAGTGTGTAACAACAGTGGCAGGAGCGCACCAGAAGGTAGCATTGTGTACTAATCAAAGTAGTCCATAAACTTTCTCCATACCCTAGCAGATGCTAACCTAGACACCTCCACCTCTTATATCACTAACTCAAGGACTACCCTAGAATCATAAAAGGGTGAATGAGGTTTCTTTTAGCAATGATGTGTGAACTCTGGCTCTGATACCAACTATGATTGACCCCAATTCCATCACACTTTCCATAACTATATTCCATTGATATGCGTATGATCATATCAATGAGATGTCAAAAGGGAAAATATGAGGAGTTGTGGTTATCATCTATAATAAACAGAAGATAGATCATGTTCGCAACACCATATAAATGCCACACAAAACCATCATTCAAATATAGAGAGGTAATATAGTTTACATTTATTTGCTTGAAAGAAGAGTCTAACTACCAATAGAAAGGAAAGTACATATGATAGATTGCATCCTATACAATAACAATGGAATGTAAAAGTAAACTAACTAAGAGAAATGAAGAGAAATATATGTCTACTCTAAATTCTCCAATGAGCTTTATTATTGCTTTTCATGTGCTTTGGCTTCAATCATGGATTCTTGGTACCGATAAAATACGTGAAATGCTACATTAAGACTATGTGTTGTGTATGTGGGTAAAAATACATACTTATAAGCTTGCATAACTGAAATAACTTGAGAAAGAAAAGAAAGAGTAAAGAAACCATTTCTTAAAGTAACAATAAGGAAAACCACTTCTTTTTGACGTCCTTTTTGATGTGATTGTACTACTAAGTGTGTCAATACCTATTATACTTTTATGTTGGGCCCTCCCTACCCCTTTGTATATGGGGATCCAAGCCCCTAGGTCTAGGGGGATATGCTGACCTTAGTTTTATGAAAGAGAGAGAGAGAAAATATCTCACTCAGTAGCTGCGATCCATCTCTTCATTTATGTTCTCAATGTTATTGTGAAGATCATATTATAAATAATTTACATCCAAGAACCCGACACAATTAAGACATGCAATATTCATACTTATTTCACACAAGAAAACTAGGCTTATACTTGTATGTTCCATGTACCTTATCTAATCAGATCTTGATTCCAAGAGAATCCACTGAGATGATGTGAACAGATTACCCAAAAAGTAAGTTGAAAGTACAACACTATTATGAGTCCTTGTGACCCAAGACTAGGGTTTTAACTTACTTAGGATCTTTATGACCATCTTATGATTATATCAGGGTTTATTTATTGAGATCATCTCAATTTTAGGATTATATGGATAGATTTAGGGTTAGGGGTAGGTTTGGATCATTAAGAAGCTTCATCATCTAGAGAGAGATCAATATTAGGGTTTCAAGAGGTTTTAAATAATTAATGATTACTTCATTAGGGATCTCATGATCTAAAAGTAATATAGATATCATGTGGGTATTTGAACAAAATGTTACTGATATTAGTTTTTTAGAAAAAGAAAAGGAATATTCAAATAAGGCTTTAGGCCATCACTTTTGAAAAAGAGGTTGGATCTAAATTAAGTTAGAACTTTATTTGGATTCATCATATTTTTTTGATAAAAATGGTATATTTGTTCATTATTGTCTTATATTCCTAGCATTTGATATGATTTTCTAAGATAATTAGGTTTCTTTATATTTAGTAATTAAATAAGAAAAAGAAAATAGAATTACTTGGATTGATGACCCAATCGACTGGATCAATGACTCAGATCGATCCCTATAGGTGTTGCACACCTACTGATTCATGCCCCTTTACTGAGATGGCGATTAGGATTGAGTGATTCAGTTGAGCTGGCACCACGTGGCCTATGCCTTGTCAGTTCCCTCCTTCCTTGTGACCAGATGCCTACTTCAATTATGGAGAGGCCTATCTTTGGCTTGGATGCTCCTTTTGGCCGGACGAGGTTGCAAGATCCTTTATGGATTGGTCCCATGTTATATTGGCATTGCCTGGTGTCGTGGCTCCCTCAAGACCGAAGCACCACTGAGGCGAGAGAGAGAGAGAGCATGTCACCAACGAAGGGAGGCTACGAGGAAAGAAGAAGGTGTAGGTTTGGTGAGGTTTCATAGTGGGTTGCCCAAGGTTTCTAAAGATTTAGGGGAGCTTGATTGGAAAGAAGGTTGTGTCTTAGGGTGTAGCAAAGGGGAGTGGAGATGGGAGGAAGTCAGGGTCAGTGGTAGAAATTGAGATGCACTCGTGAGGAATTGAGGTCAAGGGACAACTAAAGGGAGGGTAACAAAGGTGATGGGAGTCTAAAATAGACAAAATGTGGTGAGGGGGAAGATGCCCTAATGTGGGAACCCCACCAGGTGAGAGGAGTAGAGAAAATGGGTTTCATTCACATAGGTCTGGGGGTGAGGGGTGACATGTAGGGGATGGTTGAGATTATCTGATAGTGTGGGGTTTCTCCTCCATATCCTGATCCAAATGACTAGGTCAGTTGGTTGTGAGGATATGACTCATGGGATGGAGCCAGTCTCCCTTGCTATCATGAGTTAACTAGAGGTCGAAGACAACTTGGTGACTCATTGGATTGTGTATAGATGACTCCAATTAATGAATAGTGAGTAGTGATTGTGTCCTCAGCCCGTGCCCTCAGTCAACTGCCCCTGCATGACAAATGAAGTGTCACAACTTAAGTGGAAATAAATTGACTCAATTAGGTCTAGGGCCTTTAATTAATGAAATTAGTCTTGTCAATTTAAATGCTCATATATCCCAATTAGTATGTCCAATGTCTATGAAATTTTAGGTGAAACTTTGTGATATAATCATCTAACTATGATAGAACATTGAGATTTGAATTTAACTATTGACTATCATAAGTTTAACTAGGTTCTTGATATACATAAATCAAACTAATATGCATTTAGGGTTCCTATTATTTCAAATTTTTGTGTACCCACTTAGTTAACATACTAGAGTGGGTTATTGAGGGTATCTTAGGCAATTAATTTGAGATCTTATTTATACCATTACATTTTTGTAAGAGAAAAATAATAATGTAAAAACTCACTTTATCACACACATTTTGATGATATGTTTCCTCTTCTAAAAGGTTATGCTCAAAATCCCGAACCCTAAAATCCACTTATAAATAGATCTACATACCCAACGCATTCCAGGTCCCTCTCATATCTCATGAAGTCAAAGAAAATACCACCTCCCTTTTCTTATATTGCTTGTGATTCGAGGATCCTTCCCATGACACATCCATCCCTATTAGATCTTTAGACTGGTAAACTACTCTGACTATTGTACCTAACTACTCCATCTATCTCATTAACTATTCTAACTGTTGCACCCGACATGATGTTGTTGCATGCACACCTGTTAACTATTTCTTGCTCTATTGCTACTATAACTGTCAATTTCATTTACATCTAAAAAATTGATGTTGTTTCTCTTACCACACACTTGATGTCATCTCTAAACTCCCACACATTGGTCCTAGTCACCAATGAAAGATCTCCGATGTGGAAGGTCCCTAGGTGATTGAGGCCATAACACGCCTAAAAAGTAGTAGGAATTTCAGGGTGATACATGAAACGCACAATCATCCCCAACCTTGAAAGTCTGGCACTAATAAAAATTATTACTTTATGTTCTTTTTCTTAAATCCAACCATCATGATCCACAATAAGATAAGTCTTTTGATACCGATTTATTAGGCAATATGCGGGTGATAATTCTTCCCCACTCGTAACTAGACCGCTGGATATGATCTATGGATTTGCTTTATTTTTTATTTCTTCTTTCTATCCAGCATGGATAATCACTTAGTTCAACATCTTGGCTTCAAGGACTTATATTTTTTCTTCAACTTTTGCACAAAACATGGTGGTGACTCCAAACTCACTTTTATGCGACATTTCACTACTAAAAAGGGTAGAACTCAATTCATTAACTATATCTCCTTTTCCACATTTTTGGGCAGGGTGATATAGACTGGTGACTCCACTGTGGAGTATTGCCAAGATGGACTGAATCAAACTCCCATCGTCTTATTTTGAAGATTGAGCATCTTCAGGATTGTTGATTTTTTGTTTCTATTTATCCTATTTTGTCCTCATCTACTATTTTTTGGTTTGGGATCAGGGTGGCACGTCACCTTGATTTGCCAACTTTGGGCACGCAGATCGAGGCGATCCCCCATTTATGTTCCCTCTATAATTCATTTTCTTTTTCCTGATTGTGATCTTATTTTGTTTCCTTTTGTTGGGTATCTTAGTTCCTAATGAGTTGGGGTTTTGGTTGCGCTTCCCGTCCAGGGTTAGTTTCCACTTCCTCGTAGACAATCTATCTTGAAGTGACCCTATGATTTCTACTCAAGTAATTCAGAAAGTTGGAGAAAAACTTCAACCTACAATCCATGATCAGTGTTATTCTGATCGTATAGTTCCTTTCTATATGATATTCAGATTGAACTCGAGGCATGGAATCGCCATACTCTCATCATTCAATCTATGTTTCTTGAACTAGAGCAGACTGTTTGAGATGCATGTGAATTCAGATATCACATATTGAATCTCATGAGTATGGTTGTACGTTTCTCAGTCTTGCTTATCAAGAGGCCCTCGATATCAATCTCCTATAGGAGGGACAAATGCCCTCTAAAAAACTCACACTCAATCCCCATCTGTCACAATGCACCCAAGCACCACCACTATGGAAACCCTTATTTAGGATCATGATGGATGATGCCAAAGTACATGAACGACATGTGATGAATGTAGTAACTTTAGGTCTAAGAACCAAAATCACCACTATCACTATGAGAGTTGATTTTAACTACCATTCCATGGTATCCATGTATCACTATCATGGTGGGTCTGTCTGATACACTATTCTATAACATAGACCTATGTGCTTGACTATATATGACATATCATGACTAATGAGACTCTATCACACACTCTAATCTTATGTATTACTGTTGTCTATTTTTCTTTCACACTTATATTTGACTAGGGACATAATAAGAATATATGTACTCTTATCATACATATGATCTCATTATTCAAGTCATGTACTTGAAGACATGCGTCATTGAGTAACATCATTCTTTAGACATCTACTATATTTGTGTCATCATCTCTTGTAGAGACATACATAATAGATGGAATTACCTTTGTTATTATCAAATCAGGTATGTAATCCCTCATTCCAATCATCATATGACTGGCTCTATGGGCATACATGTTGGGTTTTATAGGAGGCAGAGAAGCAGCGGAAACAAAAAAATTTCTCCCCAAATCCGGAACAAAAGGAATCGCGTCAACATCTATATAATAGGAAAGATGGTTTGTGAATCATACCTTGTCCCGAGGCTTGCTCGGCGACAATACCATGCGCCTTGCGCGGTCTTCACCTCCGGTCTTGGACGGTGTCTGTGCAGCTCCTGGTCGCACCGGGACTGAAGACTCCTCCTCCTACCGGACTGTCGGATGACAGTTGTCCTCCTGAGCGGCAGTGACCTCCTGCCTCTGAAGTAGTCCACATGGACCACCCGGAACTCCACTCTCCTTGTCCCACAAGGAAGTGGAAGGAGTCACACCCTCCTGTTGACGTACTAGTCGCCAACACACTCTCCTGCTGTCAATTGTAACTGCAGTTGTCCTTCCCTTGCTGCACCTCCCTTTGCGGGAAGCACTTGCTCGGGCTCTCTCTCGATTACCAAAACCAGAGAGAACGACAACTTTGCAGAGCAATCAACTTGCACTGAGTTGTACTCTGAGAAGCCCCCAATACCCCTATATATATAGGCGGGTCATGAGACAGGGTTCTCTGTGCCCGGCAATACGGGACTAAAGCAGGAGTAGAAGGGTTCGGGATTTTCCACCAAAAAGCAACCATCTCACAACCTGAAATGATCAGTTCACAACTGAACCGATCGGTTCGGCCATTGAGCCGATCGGTTGGACCTGAGCCGATCGTTTGGGGCACTCCAACCGATCGGTTGGTGCCCTGAACCGATCGGTTCATAGTCCTAATCCGGCTCAAAAAGACTTTCCTTGTTTCGTTCCCAATTGGTATCGAATACCAATGTTATTCCCAATCGAATTGGGCAATTTGAAACCAAAGGAAAATTCTTGCCAACATGACTTTTCCCAACTGGTTGGTTGCACCAGTTGAGCCGATCAGTTCAACCCTTGAACCGGTCGTTTCAACCTGGGCCGATCGGCCTGGACACTCCAGCCGACCGGTTCAGCAACCTCAGCCGACCGGTTCATCACATGAACCGATCGGTTGGGAGCACATGTTGGGTAAAAATCAGTCAATTGCGATTTCAATCAATCCGATACTCCAATCAATGCGTCCAACACCTTGAACCATACGATATGAGCCATCGACTGATTGAGTGTTTAATTGAACTACTAAACTCCTTTAGTAATCAATCTAAACATTGCTTTGTGGACAAAACTCCTCTTCCAGGTTAAATCCTATGTGTGTGACCCTGCAGGTCCATTTCACGTTGGCAGTGAAAGTCCATAACACTTATGACTTCACAAGCAAAGAGCGGTGCCTAGTCACACATCATTGCTACCCAAGTGAAAGTAGAAAGTTGGAGAACAACTTTCATCCTACAATCCGTGAATGGTGTTACAGTGAATGTATAATTCCTTTGTCACTGATATCCAGAATGAACTCGAGGCATGGAACAGTCATCCTGTCAATGTTCATTCATTTCCTTGATCTCAGAGTAGACCGAGTGAGATGTGTATGACATCAATATCACATATTGATTCACACGTGCATGCACATGCCTTTCTCAATCCTACTCATCAAGTGGCCAAGGATATCAAACTCCCTCAGGAGGGACAAATCCCATATCTATCACTCACCCCTCAAAAGCCCCATGTGTCAAAGCCACCCAATCATCACCTTTATAACAACCCATGTTTCAGGACTGCGTTTGATGATGTCAAAGTGTACCCAACGAAATGTGTTGAGTGCAGTGATTTCAGGTCTAAGAATCACACTCACCACCATCACTGTGAGAGTTGACTGTGACTACCATGCCATGGTTCCATGTGTCACTCTCACAGTGGGTCTGTCCGGTACCTTGTTCTCTAAAAAGTACCTATGTGCTTGGTTTGATATCACCATATCATGACTAATGAGATTCTGTCATCAACCAACACACAATCTAGTCTTTAGTATTATTGATGTCTATGGTTATTTCCACAATAACAACCGACTAGGGACTATACAAGAATGTATACTCTTAACATCCGTATGATCTCATCGTTTAGGTCCTCAACCCAAAAGCATACGTAATTGAGTAAAACAATCTTTAGACATCTATCATGTTACACCATCATCTCAGAAACAGTTTAAACATATAGATTGGAAATTGCCTTTATTATTATTCAAATCATTTACAAAGTATTCCCATTACAATCATCATATGACTTGCTCTATGGGCATACATACCAACAGACTCCCACTTGCACTTAGAGCCATTCACCAAGGAAACACAGTCCTTGTGACCTAGCATGACCATCATGCTTCTGCTGAGAAAGGGCCTTAGTTAGTGGATCATCTATGTTGTCTTCAGTTGGTACTTTGCAAATCTTCACATCTCGTCGCTGTACGATCTCTCGTATGAGATGGAAGCGCCGCAGTATGTGCTTGGACCGCTGATGTGATCTGGGCTCCTTAGCTTGTGCAATAGCTCCATTATTGTCACAATAAAGCTCAATTGCATCACAGCTACTGGGAACTACACCAAGTTCAGAAATGAACTTCCTGATCCACACAGCCTCCTTTGCTGCATGCGAAGCAGCAATATACTCGGCCTCTGTAGTAGAATCGACAACTGTTTCTTGCTTGGAACTCTTCCAGCTCACAACTCCATTATTAAGGCAAAACACAAATCCTGACTGCGATCTGTAATCATCTTTATCGGTTTGGAAGCTTGCATCGGTGTAACCCTTTACAACCAGCTCTTCCTCACCGCCGTACACAAGAATCTGATCCTTAGTCCTTCGCAAGTACTTGAGGATGTTCTTCACGGCTGTCCAGTGAGCATCCCCGAGATCTGACTGGTACCTGCTCGTCATGCTTAGAGCATACGAGACATCTGGGCGTGTGCACAACATAGCGTACATGATGGATCCAATGGCTGATGCATATGGGATCCCATTCATACGCTCCCTCTCTTCACAAGATTGGGGACATTGAGCTCTAGAGACGGTAACTCCATGTAGCATAGGGACGTTGCCTCTCATTGAGTTCTCCATGCTGAACCGCTTCAACACCTTGTCAATGTACGTGCTCTGACTTAGTCCGAGAAGCCTTCTAGATCTATCTCTATAGATCTTAATTCCTAGAATGTAGGATGCTTCTCCTAAGTCCTTCATTGAGAAAGTTTTCCCAAGCCAAGTCTTTACCTTCTCTAAGGCTAAGACATCATTCCCCATCAAAAGTATGTCATCCACATACAATATGAGGAATGTGGTCGAGCTCCCACTAACCTTCTTGTACACACAAGGTTCATCTTCATTTTGAATAAAGCCAAACACTTTGACTTCTTCATCAAATCAAAGATTCCAACTCCGAGATGCTTGCTTCAATCCATAGATTGACCTTTGCAGTTTACATACTTTATTCGCATTCTTTGGATCTACAAAACCTTCAGGCTGTGTCATATACACATCCTCATGAATATTCCCGTTAAGGAATGCGGTTTTAACATCCATCTGCCAAATCTCATAGTCATAGTAAGCTGTAATAGCAAGCATGATCCTGATGGACTTAATCATGGCAACTGGAGAAAAGGTTTCGTCATAGTCAACACCTTGAATTTGTTGAAAACCCTTCGCAACCAATCTGCCTTTATAAGTTTGCACATTGCCATCCATGTCGGTCTTTTTCTTGAAGACCCACTTGCACCCTATGGGTTTTACCCCTTTGGGTGGTTCCACCAAAGTCCATACTTTGTTGGAGTACATGGATTCCATCTCGGATCTCATGGCTTCTAGCCATTTCTCAGAATCTGGTCCCTCCATAGCCTCTACGTAGGTAGTTGGATCATCATCTATGATCAAATCTCCACCTTCCTGAGTTACAAGGTATCCAAACCTCTCAGGTTCAAGGCAAGTCCTACTAGATCTACGAGGTCCTTGTGTTACCTGAGGAGACTGAGATTCCACAACACCTTGTGAATCTCTATTTTCCTCTGGTACATCTACCGGTTCATTGTTTTCTTGTTGGGCTTGAACCTCTTCAAGCTCTATTTTCCTCCCACTGCTTCCTTTGGAAATAAATTCCTTTTCTAGGAACACAGCTGTCCTGGCAACAAACACTTTGTTGTCAGTAGGGTGGTATAAATAGTATCCCCTCGTTTCTTTGGGGTATCCAACAAAATAACATTTATCGGATTTGGGTCCAAGCTTATCAGGAAACATTTTCCTAACGTAAGCCTCACAACCCCAAATCTTCAGAAAAGACAAATCAGGATGCTTCCCAGTCCATATCTCATATGGTGTCTTTTAAACCGATTTAGATGGCACACGGTTAAGTGTAAAAGCGGCTGTTTCAAGAGCATAACCCCAGAAAGAAATCGGAAGATCAGCAAAACTCATCATAGATCGCACCATATCTAACAATGTGCGATTCTTTCTTTCAGACACACCATTATGTTGTGGTGTTCCAGGCGGAGTCCATTGTGATACAATACCACGGGCTCGCAGAAGGTCCTCAAACTCCTGGCTCAAGTATTCTCCACCTCGATCAGAACGAAGTGCCTTAATACTTTTACCAAGCTGGTTCTGTACTTCATTCATGAAATCCTTGAACCTTTCAAGGGTTTCTGACTTATGCTTCATCAGGTACACATAGCCATACCTACTGAAGTCATCAGTAAAGGTAATGAAGTACTGATACCCACCTCTGGCATTAGTTCTAAAAGGCCCACATACATCAGTATGTATGAGTCCTAATAGATCACTAGCTCTTTCACCTTTACCTGAAAAGGGAGTCTTGGTCATCTTGCCCAACAAACAAGATTCACATGTCTCTATTGATTCATAATCAAAAGAGTCTAGATAACCATCTTTATGGAGTCTAGAAATGCGCTTCTCATTTATGTGCCCTAGACGACAATGCCAGAGATATGTTTCGTTTGAGTCGTTGAGTTTTTGCCTTCTGGTGTTTACGTTGTATACACTTGTCTCCAAGTCTATCAAGTATAGACCATAAGACATGGGGGCACTGCCATAAAAGATCCCATCTTTAGAAATGGAACACTTTCCATTCTTAATAAGAAATTCAAATCCATCTTTGTCCAAACAAGAGACGGAAATGATGTTCCTATTTATGGCAGGTACATAATAGCAGTTCTTCAACTCTATTATTAGCCCACTAGGTAGAGTTAACTCATAGGTTCCTACGACATTGGCGGCAACTCTTGCCCCATTAGCAACACGTAGTTCAACCTCGCCTTTCCCCAAAGGCCTACTTCTCTTAAGATCCTTCACATTTGAACAAATGTGAGATCCGCATCCGGTATCAAGTACCCATGACGAAGAAGTAGTAAAGTTAATCTCTATCACGTATACACCAGAAGTAGAGATCTCTATCTCCGACTTCTTCTTCCATTGTTCCTTCCATCCTCTCCATGTAGAAGAAATTGGTTTGGCGAGAGAACACTTCTCTCCCTTACCTCCTTTCCTCTTCACCAAAGCATTCAGCGTACATAGAGTGGATTCTAAGGCTCCTGGTATATCTGGATTGTGCAGAACACTTCTCACAGTCCTCAACCAGTTATGGAATTTATTCTCAATTAATTTGCCCATTTTAAAAGATGATTCTTTTGCCATTCTACAAGAGAAAATTTGCATTTGTCAAAACCTTTTTGATTTGATTTGAATAAAATTTGACGATAGTTAATTAGGCCTTTAATTAATTACCGCTCCCACTATTTTGACTCAAATTGATAGCCCTCACCATCAATTCGGAAGATTGCAGCGTACAATCTTCTAGTGGGTCAAGATCCTGAAATCCTCTGAGCCATGGACCAGCTTGGGCTGTCACCCACAACTCAGATCTTCCAGGTAGGCAACTCTTGCCAATTGCATCATATGCAACTCTTGAAAGATGTCATGTGAAACTCCTTGCAATGAACATCCCCATGCCTCAAGGCGCTAGATCCTATCTAGGTCACCTTGTTAAGTCTGACCCAAAGCCAACATGATGAACATGTACCCTGCTTGGGCAGACCCACACATTCATCCTTCACGCTTCCACGAGATAGACGGTGCACCACGCTTGGGCGTGCCCACACTTGGTCGATCAAGCTTTTCACGTGTGTCGCATTTGGAAGGCATCTAAAACTTAATATTTAATGAGGGATTTTGGTTTTATATACATATACATATCCAATCACCACAATATATAGTACGTATCATATACATGCTATATCCCACAGAAAACATGCATAAACGATAAAAAGCAATGATTATGGCCATCCTATTTGTGATTCCTCGAGCCAAGAGGAATCACGGTCATCTAGGTCTACATCACATGCAACCTGTACAAGATGAAATCTGTGCCTGCCTTTCTGGGTTTGATCAACTCATCTCCATGACTGATCGGCTCGCCATCAGATAGGTTGTTCAGGTGCCACCAGCCGATCGACTGGCGCCTCCAGCCAATCGGTTCACCGGTCATCGTGCATCTCCTCAGGTCGCCACCTGCTCATCTTGTTCCTCGAACCAGCCGTCTGGATCACCAACCGATCGGTTCACTCCTTGAACCGATCGTCTTCAGGTTGTCCGCCATTCTTTGACATAACAAGAAATAAAATCTATCCTATTTTACAATTGAATTGTGAAACCCCGAGTTACATTCGGGGGGAGCAAAGGTAGGAAAAAAATTCTCGAATTATTTCAAGTTACATCAGAAATATGAGAAAGGGAATCGGTGCGCAGACCGAGATGCAAGCAACCACACAAACAACCACACACAGATATAGGGGTTTATAGGCCATAATCATGCTACACATCCACCACAAAACTCGTTTAAGGGCGACGCGTATCGAGTGTATTAATATTACATATCATATATGTATATTAGGGATTTGTGGATTGGACATGTATAAAGCCGATATTATTCGCATCGCATGCAATAAATAAAGGCGACAAACCAAAATCGATCATATCGATAATCCTAAAATATAGAGAGGTTGACCTGACTCTGATACCACTGTTGGGTTTTATAGGAGGCAGAGAAGCAGCGGAAACAAAAAAATTTCTCCCCAAACCCGGAACAAAAGGAATCGCGTCAACATCTATATAATAGGAAAGATGGTTTGTGAATCATACCTTGTCCCGAGGCTTGCTCGGCGACAATACCACGCGCCTTGCGTGGTCTTCACCTCCGGTCTTGGACGGTGTCTGTACAGCTCCTGGTCGCACCGGGACTGAAGACTCCTCCTCCTACCGGACTGTCAGATGACAGTTGTCCTCCTGAGCGGCAGTGACCTCCCGCCTCTGAAGTAGTCCACACGGACCACCCGGAACTCCACTCTCCTTGTCCCACAAGGAAGTGGAAGGAGTCGCACCCTCCTGTTGACGTACTAGTCGCCAACACACTCTCCTGCTGTCAATTGCAACTGAAGTTGTCCTTCCCTTGCTGCACCTCCCTTTGTGGGAAGCACTTGCTCGGGCTCTCTCTCGGTTACCAAAACCAGAGAGAACGACAACTTTGCAGAGCAATCAACTTACACTGAGTTGTACTCTGAGAAGCCCCCAATACCCCTATATATATAGGCGGGTCATGGGACAGGGTTCTCTGTGCCCGGCAATACGGGACTAAAGCAGGAGTAGAAGGGTTCGGGATTTTCCACCAAAAAGCAACCATCTCGCAACCTGAAATGATCGGTTCACAACTGAACCGATCGGTTCGGCCATTGAGCCGATCGGTTGGACCTGAGCCGATCGTTTGGGGCACTCCAATCGATCGGTTGGTGCCCTGAACTGATCGGTTCATAGTCCTAATCCGGCTCAAAAAGACTTTCCTTGTTTCGTTCCCAATTGGTATCGAATACCAATGTTATTCCCAATCAAACTGGGCAATTTGAAACCAAAGGAAAATTCTTGCCGACATGACTTTTCCCAACTGGTCGGTTGCACCAGTTGAGCCGATCGGTTCAACCCTTGAACCGGTCGTTTCAACCTAGGCATGAGCCGATCGGCCTGGACACTCCAGCCGACCGGTTCAGCAACCTCAGCCGACCGGTTCATCACATGAACCGATCGGTTGGGAGCACAAGTTGGGTAAAAATCAGTCAATTGCGATTTCAATCAATCCGATACTCCAATCAATGCATCCAACACCTTGAACCATACGATATTGAGCCATCGACTGATTGAGTGTTTAATTGAACTACTAAAATCCTTTAGTAATCAATCTAAACATTGCTTTGTGGACAAAACTCCTCTTCCAGGTTAAATCCTATGTGTGTGACCCTACAGGTCCATTTCACGTTGGCAGTGAAAGTCCATAACACTTATGACTTCACAAGCAAAGAGCGGTGCCTAGTCACACATCATTGCTACCCAAGTGAAAGTAGAAAGTTGGAGAACAACTTTCATCCTACAATCCGTGAATGGTGTTACAGTGAATGCATAATTCCTTTGTCACTGATATCCAGAATGAACTCGAGGCATGGAACAATCATCCTGTCAATGTTCATTCATTTCCTTGATCTCAGAGTAGACCGAGTGAGATGTGTATGACATCAATATCACATATTGATTCACACGTGCATGCGCATGCCTTTCTCAATCCTACTCATCAAGTGGCCAAGTATATCAAACTCCCTCAGGAGGGACAAATCCCATATCTATCACTCACCCCTCAAAAGCCCCATGTGTCAAAGCCACCCAATCATCACCTTTATAACAACCCATGTTTCAGGACTGCGTTTGATGATGTCAAAGTGTACCCAACGACATGTGTTGAGTGCAGTGATTTCAGGTCTAAGAATCACACTCACCACCATCACTGTGAGAGCTGACTGTGACTACCATGCCATGGTTCCATGTGTCACTCTCACGGTGGGTCTGTCTGGTACCTTGTTCTCTAACAAGTACCTATGTGCTTGGTTTGATATCACCATATCATGACTAATGAGATTCTGTCATCAACCAACACACAATCTAGTCTTTAGTGTTATTGATGTCTATGGTTATTTCCACAATAACAACCGACTAGGGACTATACAAGAATGTATACTCTTAACATCCGTATGATCTCATCGTTTAGGTCCTCAACCCAAAAGCATACGTCATTGAGTAAAACAATCTTTAGACATCTATCATGTTACACCATCATCTCAGAAACAGTTTAAACATATAGATTGGAAATTGCCTTTATTATTATTCAAATCATTTACAAAGTATTCCCATTACAATCATCATATGACTTGCTCTATGGGCATACATACCAACAATACATAACAACACCGATAGTGATATGATGTCATAGTGTTGCCTGGTCGAAATTCTTTTCAATAAGTTTTTTTTCCCAGAGCTCGCTCCCGTTGGGATTTGAAACAGAGTGTTGGCTGGGAGGCACTCCTCTTGACCAGTTGTACCCAAACTATGTGAAATCAATTTCACTTGTTTTTGCAACAAATACCAAATAAATTAACACAATTATCTATAATCATTTCCGAATCGTGGAATAAGAAAGAAATTAATATTATCATTAGGTATTATCATATTACCATATTACAATTTTTCTTTAATAAATTCCTTGATATTTTCCAAAACCCTCTAATTAGTTAGTTTATGCCTAGCTAATCAAAATTATGTAAATGTTCTTAAAATAAGTTTAAAATTCCAAAAGGGATTTGTCCACTCACTAAATAAAAGTGAAATTTAAAATCCTATCATCTCGCATTG
The DNA here is from genome assembly GCA_963693085.1 of Alisma plantago-aquatica. NCBI lineage: Eukaryota > Viridiplantae > Streptophyta > Magnoliopsida > Alismatales > Alismataceae > Alisma > Alisma plantago-aquatica. The sequence continues at coordinate 1,544,502,321 of OY856410.1, forward strand.
AGAACAAAATAATCCTAGCTTTTGGTTGTATGATGTCTATTATGTCAAATTCAGCTAGAAGAAGATAAAAAAAATTCATACGAGGAGTAATATACGCTTCAAAATTATCTAAAATTGAATTTGAAACCAAGATTTATCTATGACAGCTTAAGACATCACAAAAACTTTATTTTCTCCTCTACATGACAAATCTCAAAACTATGAGGTGCAAAACAAAGAAAACAAACAATATTTCATGTTTATGTAGCTTAATAAGTAATGAAGTGATTGCAATATCACCAAAATACCCTTCAACAAGTTATTGTTTTTGAAAATTAATCACTAAATAGGCATTTCAAGATAGGAGTCCAATTGACTATTTGTATTATTTCAAATAGACATAGTGGTCAATTGGAATCTCCAACATGAATTCCAACCAACTCCAATCCAGACAATGATTAGTTGGACTTCTTCAAGACAAGTCTAGAAAAATATACGAGTTTCTTGGTTTTCTATTTGGTTTGACTTCCTAGGAATAAAAATTAGACAACTAAAAATCCTCAAAACCATAAAACATATAAACTTTGTGTTCTAACCTTTGCCATTTTATAATCAATTATTGATACCATTAAAGCTGACTAAAGTAGGGTTTCATTTGGATCCTCATTAATAATTTAAAGCAACATCATATGCCCCAAAACCATATTTTCTAGAAAAAGTATGGTTGACTTTTATTAACCCCAACATAATATCTAAAGGAACATTATCATAAATATATCAAAAATCAAAATTCTAGAAATAAAGTAAGGCCTAATCATGAATCGTATATAAGAAAACCATTTTGGCAAATGAAAACTACATGTATAAAAGAGGAACATGTAACCACAATATCCCTCTTTTAATTATTTTGTCCCAAAATTCTAGAAAAGAGCAGAAAGATTGCAAATCAACTCATATTTGACCTCCCATGTAATTTCTTCAAGACCATGGTGATGCCAAACAACAGTCAGAGTGGGAATCTAGTGTATTCCAAACTTATGGATCTTAATGCTTAGAATATGAATGCCCATTCTCATAGTATAAGATCGTATACTACGTAAAAGTTATGAAAGATATAATTTTAGATTTGTCTCAAAATGAAATATCCTAAGCATGCATACTTGATAATGTCATATATCATATTGTGTATTATATTAAGATAATGTGGAACCTTTAAATTATATGTTATCTTATCGATCATTTGCAAAATGGGATAGGGACCCATTTACGTTAATTATAATTTCTCCTTACTACCACACTTGAGAACTCCTTCTAAGGAGAGACTTCCATAAACACCAAATCTTTCACTTGGGACTTTGGAGGTCTACGCCTTCAATCAATATATGATTTTGTCAGTCTTGTGTTGAATTCAATCACTACTTGATGAAATGTAACTTCTTTGTATCGTCTTACACAATCACATGCCCTATCAACTATTATCTAATATTTGACATCCCACCACTACAAGAGAAAGATTACTCGAAACAAAATTGTGTGATTAAAAAAAAGTCATCAACATGAAAATAAAAAAGACAAGTCCACAATTTATCATTTAGCAACATTGTAATATGATAAAACCATTGTGCTTCTTGAAAAATGTTACCATTATCATAGGTACATTACTACAACAAAAAAAACCTATCTCATTATTCATGTAAAGGAAGATGTTACCAGTGAAAATATCTCTTACAATTCATATAAATGAAACACTAGAGACCATATACACATGCCAAAATCAAAATTTATGTACATACATATAACAAAAACTTTTCCTGCACAGACCTGATTGTAGAAAGACAAGACTAGACCAATGTCCCTATACATAAACTTCACTTCATCCCATGAGGAAGTCATGTAGATGTCACCTACCTTTGGAACTCAATCATGTAGGGATTACCTACCTCTAAAACTTAGGTCGGCTCTCACCATATTGATTGTCTCCGCCACTACCAGGAAAGCTCTGCCGATCACCTAAGAGCAATGGAAAAACCAAGGGGTGATAAATCGAGTCCCAATGATGTTATGTTATAACTTAAACATCTATTACTTAAAAGAGATAATAAATACTTAATGAACATAATAAGAATTTAAATACTTAACCAACAATGTACACAATATATGTTTTTACAATACTATACATGTTAACTTGTGGATAATTTTGCAAGGTATTAAACAAAAAATTGAATGTATTGGGGGTAAGAATATCGCACATCAAGAACATATCCATGTTTATCACCAAGTAAACCAAAATATCTTCACTGTTGGGTTCCACCTTTTGTCATACACTAGGAAGTTTAACTAGTACTGCTTAAAATACTAGATAAATGATTATAAGTCATTCTAAAATATGTGAATATATAAGGGCATCTAGAATCTGTTAGATATCTCCAAATAATCTTAGGACAAAGTGATTTAACCAAAAGGTAGAGTGCTCACAGGCTAAGTCTTTAGTGGATATTTTCTTAAGAGTAGTTTCATAGATCACATGTCTGTCTTGGGTACACATGTCACAACACAAACTTTGCATATCAACCCATCACATCATAATTCAATTCTTTAAAACATTTCCTTATCATACTATCAGCCTTTACTAAAATATCCAAACCCAATTTTAAAAACATCGGGATATGCTATCCTCAAATGTTGCCATATATTCTTTGATAAATGGCTCCAATAATCTTTTCAAATTCTAACTTGCTACAAGATTAACTCATTTCACTATTTCCCCTAACGATCCAATGAAATAGATCCATGGACTCAAGGATCTATAGATTAAGGTTGTACTTGATTATTTAGATTCATTATTCCAAGTCTACCTTAAAAAAGTTACACATAAAAGACAACATAACAGTAAGGTTAATTAATACTCTAAACTTTTAGATATAAATGTATGATTACAAGATTTTAACTTCTCAAAGAAAAGTATAAAAACAAACTCCTTAGACAGGTATAAAATCACTCTCCTTGACCACACCAATTTCTATCATACATGATCGATCTTTATAAAGTCATAAAGCTTTTGAGACCATTACAAAGTCAAACCCCATGCAAGGGTATCATATTAAGCTATCACAAAATTGCCTTTCCCATTTCAAGCAGCATGGAAAAACATCACTTAAGATATAAGAAACACCCATCAGTCTACATGGTTGATTTGAATTCACATAACTTTGATAGCATAATGCCTAGCAGTAAGGATTTGAAACATTCACAAATGCATCCTTACATCAAGGTTGACATATTACTCACATGTCATTGCACAAAGGGAAACAAAATCTATAAAGCACCACTTTTACTCTAGTTCTTTTTATAAAAAACTAAATATATCTAAAACATACCAAACTGACGTGCTTCTAATGTCAAGATTCTAATTTTGATGTCTAGAAAGAACATACAATTTTGTATGCTCATTATACTAAGGTAGAAAAGAAGAGAGATTCTATGTTTTAATGTTTAAGGAAAACTACTTCAAGATTTTGGTTTGCATGTATAAGGTACTTGCTAAATGGTTCAAAAGTTATATCACTCGCCTTACTAATAGTGAAAATGAGTCCACTTGAGGAGGACACCAAGAAATCTCCAAGCTTCACGACAAGCTCCAAGGAAAAGAACAAACTTTCCAAGACCTGAGTTTTCTTCCCACAAGGATGTCTACCACAGTAGCTCCACGTTCCAAAGGCAACTAGAACATGGGTAAAGGAGGAAAGTAGATCATAAGCTCATGATAGTTGAAACCGTAATGGAAAGACACCAATAAATGATCCAAGGAGGAAGAAAATGATGGATCACCAAGATCACAAAGGATAGAAACACCACTTACATGATACCATGTTTGGAAGACACAAGGAAGGGCGTCATTATCACAAGAGAAGATGAAGGAAACACGAACCCTTAATAATGAAGGTTGATGATAGAAAAACTTTCATTAGTAGGCATCAACTGATGACACCCATTCTACTTTATCACTTTGAGATCCACTCACACAAATGATGTGAGGTAGTAAGAGCAAGTAGAAGAATTTATAGACCTGGATGAGAGAGAAAAGGTGGGTCAAACCCATTTATCCATTAGCTAGCGTACATGTATCTATATTGTTTTGTCATTCTATTGAAAGATGACTCTAACTTTTCATTAGCAGGCAAGGTTAGAACTCCATTAGTACACAACCACATCTTCCCATCAATCAAAACAAATTGATGTTCCATTAGTGAGCATCTTCGGTTCAAGAAAAAAAATATCATTGGTTCTTGGCTCAATATTCCCATCAATAGACTCCTCATCAGCTTCGTTGCTCAAGATTCCCATCAATAGAATCGTCATCATCTGCATTGGTATCTGATGTTGGTGACACTTCCATCAATACACAACTGATGAAAATATGAATTCCAACCAACAAGTTGCTTCATCACTAGTCAACGGATGGCAACACAGAAGGTCACAAGACATGTCATTTTCATTGGTCGTCTAATGATGAACAAGCATGGCAACCCCATCGAATCTCAATTGATAGAAGGACAAGTCACTCTCATCAATCTTGCACCGATGAAGAGGTAGAGCGTTTCTATCAGTGTGCAACTAATGGAAAGGCTAGACTCTTCAATTGGTTCTTAATAGATGAAAGTTCGGAGCACCTAGTTAGGTGATTTAAGTCCGCCCAACCAATAACAAACAAGAGAGAGAGGAAAGGAAGAACAACATGCTATGAGCAACTACAAGGGAACCCTCTAAACTAGGGAATTTGTATATAAACCCTCAAGAAAAACATCAACATGCTAAACACTATACTTAATCCAAGCATGTCTTAAGGCATCCAAACACATAATTAGGGAAAAATATGTTTCGAAAGTTATAGGGTCTTATAGCTATAAACCCCTAACAAGGATTTTGCCTTATAAATCCTATAGAGACAAGACTGGGTACTTCTTGGTCATCTCCTCGTCTAGCTCCCATGTAGCCTCCTCTACTCCAAGATGATTCCACATCACTTTTACTTACTATGCCTTTCTTTCTCGACTTATGCACTCATGATGTGGGTATTATTACACTACAAATTCACTAGGACTAGAATTCCTAGAGTTGACCAAAACAAACGGGCAATAATTATCATCCGCAAGTGAACAAGTCTTATCGCAGTATAATTAAGGAAAAGAGAATTTTTTAAGAATTGATTGATCAATTTAACTAAACTAGGAAGCGTATCTATCAAAAAGGCAGATTTTGGTTGATTACAACTAATATGCAAGAATATAATACTGAAATAAAATCTAAGTTTATTAGATGATGGATACATTGGGATGACTATGTTTCACCACCACTATGTTTATTCTCTCACTATATTGCAAACACACATAACACAAATTATGGGGGCTAGGTAAATCCCACTTTCAGTGTTAGGATTAAACCTGGACAAATATCCTTTTAGGCTCGTTGTCACGTTACATAGAGATCTTGTATTCTTCACCCCAGAAAACACATATCTCATGTCTCATCAAGAGTCTAACAAAAATCAATCGATATCCTAGATCTTGGGTTCAAAGTTCTCTACATTCAATATCAAGACAAACGTGTAAACATGCTGGCCGAACAAGGATATAAGAATAAAATAATTGATTTAACATGAAAAAGGTTCATACATGCATGAATACAATAAAAGAACAAAAATAAATAGTGGTGCTACGCCTCACGTCCTAGTGTACGGAACTACTCGCAACTCATAGAGAGATCAGAGTAAACAATAAGTAAAAGGAAGGAGATAGCTATCATCTAGACCGGTAAAAGAGATGTAGCAATAGAGTCCACCCAGTAATGTCGTCAGGTGGTCCTTGTTTTTCGTCGTCCTCTTTGCTTGGATCTGGTCGCGGACGAGGAAGAGTAGATAAATGAAGGTGTCGTTGACATTCCTCTTTGAATTAAGAAAACCGGGCATTGGCAGACTGGTGGAGCGGCAGCCTGATGGTTGGAGAGTAGCGATGTCTTTTAAGTGATGCCCTAGGTCCTATTTATACTTTCTGTAATTGAAGTCCAAGAATCATGAAATAAAAGAGTCGACTAATGATTATCGATCTCTGATTGTCGACCTGTGTTCGCTGACTTCCTGTCGAGATTGCTCCACGGATGCATGTCGATGGTTGTTCGTGACATGTTGTGCTGTCGATCACTTTTGCTGCTGTCGGTGGTCGTTATCAGGCGTGGACGACAGCTAACCGTCGATCGATTGCTACTGATAGTCGTAGTTGTCCTCCTTGCTTGGCTAGGTGGACAGGCATGGTGCATAGAAGGTCAAGGCTGATCAGGTGAGCGAGACTCTATGTCGAGTAAACTAGCTTGTTGATCACGGTGTTGTGTCGAGGAGATAGGTACATGTACCGCAGATAACAGGCTATGCTGATCATGCTCGCGAGAAGGGTAGCGATCGAGATATTACTTTGGCAAAAGGTCGGAGCGGAATGTTGGAATTCATTATCCAATTGCTAGGCTTAATTAAATGCTTTGCATCGATTGCCAAGTGCTCAATAGTTATTTACTTTTCCAAATATTTCATTTGACATTGCCTCGGCAGCCTTTCGAAACATAGTCGATAATTATTAATTCTCAAGGGTGTCGATTGCTTTTGTTGTTTCGAGGCCAAGTAATCATGGTCGATGACTTCTTTGTTAATATATTAAATGCTTTTTTTCTATGCATCGTGATGCTATCAGCAATAAAAAGCCTTGATGGCTATTAATCTTTTGCCTTGCGGACCAAGAAAAGGAATCCTTTGTTAATTTGGATGGACCCATTTTGAAAGTAATGATGCGACGTTTCCAAGGTCACGGATTGTATATTAAGGAGATCAATAAATACTTGCAATCAATAAATACTTGTCTTAGCACCCGGTCAAAAAATTAACTTTTTTCTTTTTTAAATTTTAGCTGGCCATAAATAAATCTTTGACATTGCATTACTCCTGAAAAAATAAAGATAATGCCATTAACAAAATTACTTCTCAATAAAAGTGATAAATTTCGAATTTAATTAGAACATCCCATAAATTGCCTAAAAAGATGAAAAAACCAAAATATGAAGAATTATGGAAGTGCATGGTTGTATGAACTAATTAATTGGATAAAATGCTACATTAGGATGCAAAATTAGTCTATAAAATGCAATTAAATTGGGGTGAATATTCGTTCATAAAAATACCCCGAACTTAAACGTTGCTCGCTCATCCTCGAGTAACACAAAATTTGAGATTCACCAAATTAATACTTCCAACCTATATGATTACCTCATCCTTGGATTATGTAATTTTCCTTACCACTAATTTAGCCAAACTACACAAAAACACTCCCTCACCCATCCCCAACATCAAGTATGTCTAAAAGTTTCATGAGATTTTAGAGAGACCTACAGAACAACAAGTATGTATATGATCCAACACTGGTATAAATCAAGGGAATGGTCAAATTTTGAGGCATTCATTGTGCCCATAGGTAGAAAAAGGAAGTGAATGGTGTATGGAAGGAAACAATCTCTCCTCTATTCGACTTGAGATCTTTTTTATTTCTTTGTTTCTAGTTACATTGACTGTATTTTTTTATACACACATTGACATCTTTTCTTAGTGGTACACCCCTATAAAATTTATGAGGGATATGGAAGAAGCGGTAGAGGGGGGAAGTGGATGTGCCACACCGAACTTAGAGTTTGGCACATGTTTGTGCCTTTTTATTTTCTTTTTGATGGAATGGAAGGTAAGAAGATGGAGGAAGAAGTGTGGAAGTGAGTTCTGATCATCATGCAACTTGATTTACAATTCAGTGCGTTAGGTTGTTCTCCTTGTCACACTACACTTAAATAATGACAAGATGAGAGATTAAATGGAAATTTCATGCAATTGTGTCATTAGTCAATAGAAAGCACAATGTGTTTGATTCCTCTCATTTTCTTTCTATTTACCATATTTTCCAAGGAAACATAATATTCAAAGTCTTAGGCCATATAAGATAATTTTTAGCCATTGGGTAGTTTTAAAAATCAATCCTTTTGAGGATTTATTTCTAATAAGTGGAGTTGAATGATGTGAATATATATGCAAGTAAGAAATTTAAATCTAAGCCGACTAGATAATGACTTTAATTATTCTAAGAAAATTGATATTTTATAAAAAATTGTAACTAAATACAATGCATGCATGCAATGATATTGTCTTAAAATTAAAGGCATAAATTAAAGATAGAAGGGTGTAGATGGAGTAAAGTATGTACCACCCACCCTCCACCCTGAACTTAAATATTTGTTCTTCCCCCGAGTAAATACTAAATTCAAAATGGAGGGGAAGAAATCTGCAAAGCTCAACCAGGCGGTCGTGAAAGCTCAAAGAAGGTCCAACTGAACAGGATGTTGACGAGTGTTGGAACCTTAAGAAGAGAAGCGTCATGAAGCACCCAACAATTGGGAGGTCTTGGTAACTCAAAGGGGCTTTCTGGATGAGTAAAATAATATTTCTTTTCACCTCGCAACCCATCTAAAAGGAACCACAAATCTTCCTCCATCAGTAGAGGAAATGTTGTATTTGTGTGTAGAAGAGACACATAATATGATAAGTGCATGTTTGAGGTCTTCAGGAGTGGTTCATCCAATAAAATATGTGGTGGATCGTCAAGATGGTAGTTGGAGATGAATCCATCATTTGTAGTAGTGGTGGATCAGGAGGAGGGTCCAGATCTTGTTTTTTCTCATCACCTGGATCTGCAAGTAGGAGGAGTGATGCCGACATGGGAGGAAGCATCTCAATAGTAAAACCAACATCATAAATATTTTTATTTGATTGTGCAACCCCTTAAAAATCATGCAATTAATATTGGAGTCAATGGAGGGTGTTGACTCAACATGTTGCTCTACTTCCTCCATACAGGATGTTCCCAACTCGTCAATGGACTCTGGAGAAACCAAAATAGGAAAATCAAAACTATTCTGAAATAATGGTGAAGGCATATAAACTTCTTGGGGAGGTAAAATCTCTTTATCTAGATCATCCTGATGAGGGATCAAAGGTGGATGAGATGGAGTGTAGAATTCTTGTTGTAATGGATTCTCTTCAACTGGAACAACCAAATGTCGATTTTGAGTTGGTTGTTCATCTTATAGAATAATGACAACCAATGTTGGTTGATCATTGATAGCGTATGGATCAGTGTCTACAATTGGCATAGATGATGGAGTCTTAGGTTCCGCAACCATGAGAGGGTCGTCTTCCTAATATAACTTTTTGTACTGACGTACTAAAGTCTCAAGCATAGAAAAGGATGGAGTACAAGTGTAAATATCACATTCTGGCCGCAGTTCTTTAATCTGTGCGATTGTCGATGAATCTGGCATTGTTGACACTAAGATGGTATCTTCATCGTCATCAAAACTCATCATCTTTGGCTTCTCCATCTGTCCTTAGTAACTTTCTTGTTGTCTCTCTGGATCCTTAGCTGATATGGCAAACTGCACAAGCTCATCCATTTCTGTGAGTAACCTTTTGCTTCGGGCATCTTCTTCGACGAACATTTTCTCAAAGCGTTCAATCTGCTACTCATATTAGGCGAAGGCTGGTCTTCATAGCATTGCTTGTTACTATAGCTCCCACATAATTTACCAAAAGAAACATGCAATAATTACAAATCGTGAGAGAACGAGTCTTATCACAGTATAGTTAAGGATCAAACTCAAAGGACAACATTTTTAAAAATTGATTGAGTGATTTAACTAAACTAGGAAGAGTATTTATCACAAAAGGTGGAATTTGGTTGATTACAACTAATGTGCAACTATAATAGGCTAAATAAAATCTAATATTATCAGATGGATGGATACACTAGGATGAGTAGGCTTCATCACCACTATGTTTATTCTCTCACTGCATCGCAAATACACATAACATATATCATGGAGGTTAGGAAAATCCCCATTTCGACGTTCGTAATAAGCCTAGACAAATATCCTTCTAAGCTCATTTTCGCGTTACCTAGAGATCATGTATCCTCGTCTCGAAAAAACACCTATCCGATGTCTCATCAAGAGTCTAACAAAAACCAATCGGTATCCTAGACCTTGGGTTTGAAGTTGTCTACATCTAAAATCATGACAAACTTATAAATCTGCTAGCCGAACAAGGATACAAGAATAAAACGATTGATTTAATATGAAAAAGGTTCACACATGCATGGATGCAATAAAAGAATAAAAGCAAATAATATGGCTACTCACCACGTCCTAGCAAATAGAACTACTCACAACTCAGAGCGAGATCATAGAAAATAACAATTAAAAGGGAGGAGATAGCTATCATCTAGACGGGTAGAAGATAAGTAGCAATAGAGTCCGCCCAAGACTGTTGTTGGATGGCCCTTCTTCTTTGTCGTCTTCTTTGCTTGGATCTAGGCCGCGGATGAGGAAGAGTAAGTACATGAAGGCACCGTCGACCTTCATCTGTCAAGTAAGGAAGTCGCGCCTTGACAGAGTGGTGGAGCGGCAGCCTAAGTCGTGCCTTGGCAAAGCGGTAGAGCCGCAGCCTGACGTCTGGAGATGAGCGATCTCTTTTAATTGATGCCCCAGGTCCTATTTATACTTTTTGTAATTGAAGTCCAAGAATCACGAAATAAAAGAGTGGGACCGGACTCATTTTTAATGCCTCGATCAGTTGTGAGGGTCGACAGGGTGTGGCATTCGATGGCCAACCGTAGTTATCAACTGATGATTATCGATCTCTGATTGTCGACCTTAAACAAAAACACCTTCACCTTCAAAAAATCTCTGATTGTCGACCTGCGGTCGCTGACTTCTTGCTATCGACGTAGCTGTCGAGTTTGCTCCATGGATGGAGGTCGATGATTGTTCCTCAATGACATGCTATGCTGTCGATCACTTTTGCTGCTATCGATCGTTACCGGGCGTGGACGACAGCTATGTGTCGATCGTTTAGTACTGACATTTGTAGTTGTCCTCCTTGCTTGACTAGGTTGACAGGCATGGTGCATAGAAGGTCAAGGCCGATCAGGTGAGAGAGACTCTCTGTCGAGCAAACTGGCTTGTTGATCACGGTGTCGTGTCGAAGAGATAGATACATGTACAGCAGATAACAGGCTATGTCGATCATGTTCGCGAGAAGGGTAGCAATCGAGATATTACTTTGGCAAAAGGTCAGAGCGGGTTGTTGGAATTCATTATCCAATTGCTAGGCTTAATTAAATGCTTTGCGTTGATTGCCAAGTGCTCAATAGTTATTTATTTTTCCAAAATTTTCAATTGCCATTGCCTCGACAGCCTTCGTAAACATAGTCGACAATTATTAATTCTCAAGAGTGTAGATTGCTTTTGTTGTTTCGTGGCCAAGTAATTATGGTCGATGGCTTCTTTGTTAATATATTGAATGCCTTTTTTCTATGCATCGTGATGCTATCAGCAATAAAAAACCTTGATGGCTATTAATCTATTGCCTTACGGACCAAGCAAAGAAATCCTTCGTTAATCGGATGGACCCATTTGGAAAGTAATGATGTGACGTTTACATGCAGTCAAGGGTCACGGATTGCATATTAAGGAGACCATTAAATAGTTGCCTGGGCATCGAGTCAAACAATTAATTTTTTTCTTGATTAAAGTTTGACTGACCATAAATAAATCTTTGATATTGTAATACTCCTGCACAAAACAAAAATAATGTCATTAATAAAATTACTTTACTCTAAATAAAAGTGGTAAATTTTGTATTTAATTAAAATGTTCTATAAATTGTCTAAAAAGATGGAAAAACCAAAATATTAAAACTTATGGTAGTGCACGGCTGCATAAACTAATTTATTGAATAAGATGCTACATTAGGATGTAAAATTGATCTATGAAACACAATTAAATTGGGGTGAGCATTCATTCATCAACTCGCATGTCTAAGATCAACATAGGATCTTCCACATATGATATATCATCATCAAGTTGTACTTCAACTGGTTGCATTGCGTGCCATGTCCCTATATAGCACTTCCTTAACATGAACACATGGAACACATTATGCATTTTATACATCTCTAGTAGAAAATTCATCTTATAAGCTACTTTCCCAAAACAGGTGATTATATGTAAGGGCACAAGAACCTACGTAGCAACTTATCCTCTTACCTAAGCTCAAAACTCCCTTTGATTGTGATACCTTGAGGTACACCTTTTCTCCTACCTAAAACTCCAGCTATTTGTGATGATTACTTGCATAAGATTTCTTTCTATCTAGTATGGTTCTCAACCATGGTTAGATCACCTTGATCTTTTCTATCATTTGATGTACTAACTCTATTCTAACAGATGATACTCACATGCTTTATATAAACATTTTCAACATCTCATGAATAAATCCTTGTATGGTTTCATATTCAATCTTATATGGTAGCTATTACTATAGGAAAGCTCAAAACGAGTTGAGATGAACATCCCGACTTCCCAGGAACCAGAGAACACATGAACTCAACAAATATTCTATAGTATGTATCATTCTTTCTGATTAGCCATCTATTTGAGGATTAAATGTTGCATTGAACTTTAGTCGTATGCATAACATTATCTGTAGGAGATCCTAGAACCTACTTGTAAATTGTGGTCCTTGCTCAAATACTATTGTTCTCAACACTCCATGTTGGTTATATGCCCTAATAGCCATTATGTGATGATTGTAAAAGTGATATTTTGTATATGATTTCATTATTAATAAATGCATTTCCACTTATTATGTTTGTTTTATGATATTAAGATAATGAACAAAGATAATATTGTCCTAAGAATGTTGACTCGATGATATATGGTTTGGGTTGAGGACCCAAACATGAGATCATATGGATATTTAAGAGTACACATTCTGGTAATGTTCCTTGTCAGTTATTATTGTGGATATTATGGGACAACAATCATACATAAGACTAGTATATATGTTGAATGATGACTATGTTTCTTTAGTCATTATGATGGATATCAACTTAAATATGTAGGTACTTGTTAGAGAACAATTATACTGGATATACCCACCTCGGGAATGACACATGGAAGTCATATAATGACATGTCAAAGTCATATCTCAATGTTATAGTGGTGATTGTGTTCCTTAGTCTTGAAGTCACTACAGTGATAACATGTTGTTCTATGTACTTTGACACTAGCCCAACATGACTCTGAATAATGGTTGTCAAAAAGGTAGTGATTGGGTACAACACTTGTGGATTACTATGGGTGATGTAGAGGGAATTTGTCACTCAATTGGAGTGATATCCCAACCACTTCATAATTGAGACTATGGAAATGCATATCCATGCTCATGTGGCTCAATATATGTTATTGAGATCACAATATCTTGAATAGTCTTGTGGGACCCCATCACGCTAAATGAGATTCCTCAAAACCAAAAACACTGTCGATAAATAATTAACCACATAGAAGAAAAAAGGAGTAACTAAAACTAATTAAACATTCCAAACATATCCAAAATCATTTACATAAAAGCCTAACATCTTGCATGTATTCATATATCATTACAAGTATCTTTTACAAATTTTCCGTGGCCTCAACCATAACATATGTATACAGAAGAACAATATCCACAATTACCACATGTACAAGCAACAAAATGCTACCAAAAGATCGAGTCGATTGAAACATTGTATACAACTTTCCCACCCAGACCTGAGAGTATAGGGACGACTCTAGGACATACTAAACATTTAAACAAACTTCTCTAACGTCCATCTCCACAAAACCTCCTCGCTGCCACGAGTTTGCCACCACTACTACTGATTACCTTAAAATGTTGTGGTGACCCATGAGGTGAGACCCATGTCCCTGCGAGAGATTTAACTCTCAACAACTCTTATTGATTACATTAGGTTAAGTAATAAAATAGATAGGGAAGATTATTTAACAGAATAGGAATACTAAATATAAAACTATATGAGAACAGTTCTAGTCATAATCTTATTCATAGAGTTGAAATGGTAACATTAATCTCAGAAGATCAGGTGTAGTTAACATCATGGACATAAGTATCATCATAAGTCTAACTAACATCATAAACATAGCTAACACCATCAATAGGGCTAACATTATAAGTATGGCTAACAACAAAGCATATCTAGAACGACGAGCATATCTAACAACATAAACATAACCAATACTATAATTATATCTAACAACATAAGAATAGCTGATCAGCCTCAGATGCAGGTCCAGAGAGTGGAGACGTGTCTAAGTCATCAGACTTTTATAATTTATAATACCTGAATGTCTGAGACACCTGCAACTAGCACATGGTCGAAGTAGTTTGGGGTCGAACCCAGGGATAGGAAGAACAACACTTTGGAACTTGAGTTTCACTTGTCTAAGTACATCAAACGGGTAAAAGGATGGGGTTGGTTGCAACAAGAAAGCACCACAAAGAAATCAAACTAAAAGGCTATCTCCAATTGGAGTTACTAGAAAGATTATGATTTTTGGGTTTAGCAATTTTATAGGGGTTTTTTTATATCAGAAGCCAAGAGAATAAGACTGTCGTCAAGGTAAGGCACGAAGGAAGAAAACTTAGGAATAACAAGCGACATCGGAAAATGTCCCACATTCTCTTCTCTCAAAGAGGGTGCCTCTAACCATGTACCAACTCCCTCTCTTAAGGGTAGTGGTCATAGATTAGAGTGGCGAGGTAAATTGAAGCAGCCCTGATCTTGGGTACTCTCATACACCCGGATCAGACCAAACTCTAGAGTTGTGACAACCCCCTCTCAAGGGTGTCGAAACGGGAAACATGATTCGATAGCTAGTCAAAAGTGTGATCCAAAAGAAAAGACTAGAGTTCAGATGCTATAAAGAAATCATCCAACAAAAATGATACATACACAGAACAATATGAGATAAACTCCATAGATTCGAATAAACTCAAAGAGAGTAAAAGGTTTAGTTACAATGCATAGGGAAATGAAAGTAAAATGTAGTAAAAAGGGAAAGATAAGTATCTGTCTCCTTGATTTAGGAGGTTGATATACAACAACGGACCCCTAAGGTTCCCCTAATCCGATATCGGGCGGGAGCTCTACCCGATACGCCCGTGTCGGGCTCTTGACCATGTCAGGTTCTGAGCCGCGACGGCTAGGGCGTATCAGGAGGGACTCCCTACCCGATACGGTTGTTTCGGGATGCCAACCCTGTCGGGCGACACGCCTCGGTGATTGGTCTGTATCGGGTTCAGTATCGTGTCGGGTCAGGGAACACTTAGGCTCTCGGGTTCCTTGTATCGGGTGTAGAGGGGCGGGCCGTCTTGGGTTGAGACCCATCCAGGGACCCGACACACTGAAGTGGCCTTCTTGGTCGTATCGTGCTGCTGCGGCTACCGGGACGGGTTCTAAGTGAACTCCTCCCGCCCCTCTCGGGTTGGGGGTGTGCTCACCTAGTGTTTCCTGGTATGCCTGGGAACTCAACGCACTAGCTCCACTTCCAAAGTTAGCTCTCGTTGGGTTCTGACCCGTCCCATCGAAGTCCTGTAGCTGATATTTATAGGCAACAGCTGGTAGGGGTTGTGGTCCTGGTTGGGCCACGTGACCTCTGTCTGCTTCACCCACCTAGCTTTGGGGAGAGGGACGATATGTCCATTACCCGACACGGGTTGGCGGGGACCATTGTGTGTCAGGTTGCGAGCGAGTCACGCTAGGTCGTGTCGGGTAAAGGCTTTGTTAGGTTTCCGCACTGATGAGTGGCCTTGTAGCTCAATAGACTCCGTCAGGAGACGGATTGTGGCGGGAAAGACTCCCTATCGGGTAAGTAGTGTGTCGCTCGTCAGAACTTCTCTCTGCGTGACACACCTGTGTCGGGTAGCCACCATATCAGGCAGCGACCACGACGGGTAAGGGGGTGTCCCGCACCATAAGAAGGACTGGGGCAGCTTGCTTGTTGTAGATAGGTCGGGACGGGCCCATTTAGCGTTCTTTGAGTGGAAAAACAAAAGAAACTCTACAAAATATAGGAAATGTTGTTAGGATCATAGTGTGGGTTATTTCTATACAAATAATAAGATAAAACGGAGAGGAAGATAGTTTAGGAGGCAGGTTTGATAGCAAAATATAGGCTTTAACAACCATAAAATGGGTGTTATCAACTCCCCCAAACTTAGCATTTTGACTGTCCTCAATCAATCTGTATATATTTTAAAACTTTGTTTGTGACACTTCTTCAAAGCCAAGCATAGTCTTCGGACAAGGGGTTTAAAGGAATTTTTGTGATGCCCCTGGGGAAAATTACGTCTGACTACGGACAACAGACTTTATTTTTCCTGCCTTATTTAAGTAAAATTTTTCTCTTCAGCCTTAGTGAGACTTTTGGTGCATGGTTTCGAAGTTAGCTTTCACACCAAACAACTTGGGAGTAGGAAGTTGGATTTTTTGGGTAGGCTTAAGGGTTTTTGGGTTTTTCTTATTTCCCATCAGTCCATACTGGTACGGGTCCGTTAACGGGAAAGTGGTCCCTACAGTCCAAGCTAGTTGACTTTAGAGCAGTGATTTCACATCCTACGTACCACTGCCCCAGATCTACCATGCCTAAAGATGGGTACTTTTGGATAGACAAGTGTTTTTTTTGGGCACAACTCTCATACTTTTATTCACTCTCATAAGGCTTTTCTCTCTTTTTGGGATTTTTGGTGGGTAGGGGAAAAGATGAGTTTGCTGTTTGGGCAACTTTTTCCTTCACATGCACATCTCTTAGTTGTTGCGAGATTATTTCTCCAAATTGGCGTAGAAAAGTTGTAGTTCTTGTCATTTGAGACTGCATTTTCGAAAGGAACATAACAAAAGCGTGCACCGCCTTAGACACAGAGAAGACAAACTGGAAGAAGTCATATTGGATTTTTACTATAAAGTGTATTTGTACAATTGTTGAGAGGCAAACAGTTGTATATGTGCTATTTTGTATCAGACATGTATGTATATGTACACATGGTGAGATAAGGAAAAGAAGTAAAGCAAAAGGGGGAAAATTTTTAGTACCTCCCTCATTGATATATAGTATCCCCCCCAAACTTACCCCACACTTTGTCCCAGAGTTGTGAGATAGGTAAGGTAGGGTAGTAATAAGTCAGTGAGGGTTTAGCCGCTGTGCGCGCCTTCATCTGATAGAAGCTCCATCACATACTCTCCTTGTTTGTTGTGATAATCGATGTGGTGGAGCTTGTCTGGTGTTCGTTTTAGCGCCACCGAGCTATAGATCCATTCTAGCACGTAGATGCTGCAGTCATTTGATTGTGGAGCTTGTTGAGGACTGCGGTGGAAGAATGGAAGCTCATGCCACTTGGCCACTGGGTCTTCCAAGTGTGGCTGGAGCAACATCACCACCTTGATGAAGTATTTCCTTGCTAAGCGCTTGAGGGACGTCAACGGGGTTGATGTACATTGCACCAGATGGTCTTTTTTGGTGTCAGAGCTATTGTAGAAGGTGGCTGCTCACGGGTGAGTGTACACCATCAGGAGTGTCCAATGGTTGTCGTGCAACATTGGAAGGTAGATGATGCGCGACATGCTTTTTTGTATCTGGTGCAAAAACAACGCTTTCGCTCTTGACTCGTCAGCTAGGCAGAGGTCATTGAACAACATTAGATGGGCGATGTAGGCATGTTCAAACTTCTTCTGTATAAGCGGGATGTAGGCTGACACTACTGACAGCTCTAGGCATACCCCTGCCTTGACTAAGTCCCAAAGATCATCGAGGGGAACTATTACACTCCTTGTCTGATAGATGATGTCTACGACAATAGAATCAGCAAGTCTGAGAAGAAATTCATTGACCTGTTCCTAGGAAAAAGTAGCGCATGTGGAATGGTCGAAGTTGCTGATCAGCTCTTCAGATATAGCAGGCGAAGCGGAGCCTTCATTATTCAGTATATGCTGAAGGATTTCAATCTGCTTTCCTATCCCGTAGACGTCTGTGGTTATCTGGACTTCTTCTCTTGAAGGGCTATCGGGCTGGGAAGATTCAACATCTAAGTCTAACAGTTCCTCTGGCAGATCTACGTCTTGGAAATAACGCTTATCCTTGATCAGCAACAACGTGTATGTGTTTCTGAGATGATAGAAATTTTTCCCTTGGAGATGCCTCATAAATCCGAAGATGTTGAGAAGCTCCATGGCACGCAGGACGATAAACATGCTATTCCTGCTTCCCGGCTCTTCTTGGACATGGAAATCTCAGAGCGAGAAGAAGTTCCAAATGCCGTTGTGGTGTTGGACTCCTTCCTTGATAACGCGGTGAAGACGTAGTGGAAGAAGTCATAGGTACTTGTCTTTGGGGCGTATGAAGCTTTGTCCTGTGTGTGGGACCTCTACGTTGCAGCAACAGAGGAGGGTGACGTCGTGGTTGTGGAGGTCTGCTACACAGAGGAACCAGTTCTTTCTGTGCTTGTAAGGGGCCAACACCAGACTTGGACTGTGCTTTGCAATGTGCTGGAGCATATCTGTCACCTTCTTCGCATCGTACGCCCCTGCTATTAACGTTCTTGCCAAGGCTGGGTGGCGTTGTAGACAAACTGTCGGCCTGTCCTGATGGCGATATTCTCGATCATCTCACCCTCTAGGACCCTGAAGAGCACCTTCACCACGACGGCTGGCGAGCGGAACATGTTTATTAGCACTCTCTGTTGTACAAAAAAGTAACCGTCACTCCAGATGACAGATTCTTCATCTACCTACGGCCTCATGACCATGTTTAGTAGCTTCTGGTTCCAGATCGTCAGGTAGCCGATGACTCTCCTATCGAAATCAGCCATCTCGAAAGAGGGGATCTATGACGGCGCAGAGAATGCATCTGCCGTCAAAGTCTTTGCTATGGAGGGGTTGTTGATGGAGAAGTATATATATCCACCTTCTCCCTATGATTCTTCAGATGAACCCTCTTCTAGCCCGATAGATATCTCTTTGTCTTCTGGCTGGTCTAGGGAGGTTATATGGAGCAGCAATGTCGACGCCGCAAGCACACTCTTGTCCTTCTGGAGCCCCGTCGGCGGTTTTATTCGTCGCTTCTTCTTCAGGCGGTGTGGAGGGCCCGCTGGAGTAGGAGGAAGACGACGATCCAGAGGATGGCACCGAAGATGTAGGTTGAGAGCTAGATCCTGGAGGTGATGGGGATCTCCTGAGACGCCTTGAGTGGGGGTGGTCGTCCCTCCGATTCAGTCGTTCTTCAATGGCGTTGAGGCATTAAAGCACCATCTGCATTGTATTGTTTAGTGCCTCTAGTTGGCTAGGCAAGCCAACTAGGGTTAGCAGTTGGTGCTCCTGCTCGTTTAGCCTCCTCTGGAAAACATTGAACTTGCGGGTTAGGGAAGCAAATGTAACTGTGTGATTGCTCGTTACCTCCCGCAAGTTGTCGAATTCGAAGCCGAAGATCTGCCCAAACGATGAGGGAGCTGCAATTGATTGGCTTTAGCTTAGAGCAGCACTCCTCACGTATGAAGCTCGGCCGAGGAATGTACGTCATCAATAGGGGTCGAGTCCATCTGAACCGTCTGCGAGGGTGTGGCTTCAGGGTGAGGCATTGGCACCTTTGCGATTGCCTCCTCCTCATCGGCCTGGGGTGGTGGAGAGGGGCGTGGAGTGGACGGATGTTGATTTACCATTTTACTCTCAGCTTCCTTCTCTACAGCGATTGCCGACATCGTTGGCGGCGACATCGGTGTCGGCTATACAGCTCTGAGCTCTGCCTCTAAGAGCTCAACGAACGCATCGTTGCTGGTGTTCGACTGCACCACTGCTTCTACCATCATAGGGGTGGCTGAAGCTTTAGGAGTTGCCAATGTCTCTTCCGCGGCAGTGCCCTCGGGGGCTATCATCATTGTTTCTACCCTGGTGGTGTCGAAGACTCCAATGATCGTCGTTGTTTCCTCAGTAGCCACAGCGGTTGTTGCTGTGGCGGCCATGGCTGGTTTGGGAGAAGCAATGGCGGCTACCGTTAGTTGCGTGGAGGTGGTGGACGGCTCAGCGGGGGCGATGATTTCTGACGATTTGTCCTGCCAAGTGTCAAGAGGAATTGTCCTTCTTACAGTGGCCACCCTTTCCTATACCCTTGTGGTGGCGACGTAAGCGGCTTCGACTACCACAACTTCAATCTCCGCTATGGTGAAGACCGACTTCTCTACGTCATAGTTGGCACAGAGCGGGAGGGGCAAGAGGGTGTCCGTCCTTGTGAACTTGTAGAAATAGCGGTGGCCCTCCTTTTTAATGATGTTCACCCTTGTTAGGACCTTGATGTCGATCCTGTCATCACCTCTCATCTTCGACAGGCTACGCGGCTCCTTTGGGTATCCTAACCCTGCCGCGATCAGATTGACAAGCCCTCCCATATTGTAGACCTTGGTGGCATCCTTCAATGGATGTAGCCTATTGAGAAGGAATCACCCCAAGTTGATCGTATACCCCTCCATCATATACCACATGAGGTGGAGCTCTTCATTGTACAAGTTGCTTGTTTCGTACTTACTGAAGAGCAGGCACGCCACGATCTTGTGCACTATTCTCCATAAGCAGGAGTGCACCACCGCCACCTTTCTTCCCAACTTGAACGAAGACTCGTCGGTTAGCTTCCTCCAGAGTGCAAAAGGGTTGAACCTGTCTCCCTCAGTGATTCTGACCCTGTTGTTTAGAAGCTCCCTTTTGGCTTCACTAGAGGAGAAGATCTTGTTAAACAATCTCTCGAAGATATCACGATCTTCATTATACAGGTGCCCCTTCAATCTGTCCGGTCCGCCAAATCTTTTGGCTTCTTCTGGTGTATTCTTGACCCGGCGGAGGGACGACATGAACTCCCTCGTGAGTTTGGTGTATGAAGCGGTGTAGCTGAAGCATAGATTCCTTAGCCCAGTAGCTCTTAGGACGTTCTTGAGCCTGTCGAAAATGCCTATTTGATGGAAGGATGACTGGTGGCAGAAGCGCGTTGGTCGGTAGGCTTTGGCTGTCAACTCTATGTACCGCTGTCTATGCTCTTCGTCTCTTGGCGTGAACCGGCCTGGTGAATGATCCAAAGGCTCTGGTTCGGCCGTCATGGTTGAGGTCATTGCTGGGGCTGATTCTTCTACCCTGGGCTACTTCTCGGCCTCAGATGGCCCCACTGTATCTGGGTTTGGGAGCTTCTGCCCAGTTGTAATGGCTTCGGGTTCGGCCTCGAGATTGATCCTATGGCCTTGCTCGTCGACCTGGACCACGGTCTGCTTGATGCGTGCCTTTTTTGCAATTTTTAAACAAGTGTGGGGTAAGTGATAAGTTTACCAATTAGATCACCTTGCCCGATATCGGGCGGCAGACCAAGAGAATCGTGTCGCCCGATACAAGTTTAGGTGACATCGAAAAACTGATATCAGGGTAGAGCCCATAAAAATAAGTAGGTTGGTATCGGGCGGAGGTAAATGCATCTTGTCACCCGATACAAGGTCTGGCCGACATGACAAACCAATATCGGGTTGCTGAAAATGCGTCTTGCCCGACACAGGTGCCCGATAAAAGCCTACGTGATACACCATCGTGTCAGGCAACAAATTGTGTCGCCTGATACAACCCAAACCCTTCGTAAAATAGACTGGGCGATAAGGGTTACCCGTCACGAACACGTGCATCTTGCCCGACACAAGTTTCTTATGAAACGGTATCGCGCGATACAAAGTCTGACCGATACGGTCCGCGTGATATAGGTGGGCGATAAGCATATCGGGTTTATACCTGTATCGGGCGGGATGGTTGATGCACGACATGGGTATCGGGAAGAGGATGGCTGACACGAGAGCTGGAGTAAGCACAAGGATGCACGATATGGGAGTAGGTGAAAAGTAAATTCTTTGCCCGACATAGTTAATGAGAAGTTACTATATATAGCCACGGCGAGCGGGGTAAAACGGGTAAAACCAGGACACGCGTCACGTGATAAGGCACATCATTTTCCATAACATAATAAAATAAGTCTAATCTGCCGCATTGGGAAGCGATTCGCCTTCCCAGGCATGCTTAGTACATGTCGTGCGTCATCTTTGTATTGGCCAACACGCTCACCCGATACGGTCTTCGTCCCTCGCCGTGCATGGACGCACTGGCCGATAGGGCCTGGACGATACAACATTCATAATGCACGTCATTCAGAGCAAAAAGGGCGCATTCAACATACACGCCCAATATGCAACAACAAAAGCTAAGGCTAAAGCAAAATAAAGATAGGAAAACAAAGAAATTAGAAAGCGCGTGGTGGGTAAAACATCATTGGCACAAGAGGAGACTTTCAGCCTCAGATAGTATTACTCACCAAGGCTAAATAAAACTGAGTCAGTGGCCCACAAAACAAGTGAGTCTATGTATGTGGCGCATACACTAACTCGTGCCTTATTACAATGATAATGTTCGTAATGTTTTTTTGCAGAAAAGGAAATAACGTCCTATGCTAGAAAAGTAAAGATTCAGGCTACCTCCCGAAGAGCATTGTGGTTTGTGTCATTAGCTCGACAGCTTCAAATCCTTCTACGCTGCCTCGGCGGTTGTAGCTTCAACGTCTTGTAGGGGCATCTCTGATCTTTGGACAAATGCTTCGTCTTCATAAAATCTTTTTATCTATGCCCATTCACTGGAAAAACTTTCGCCGGATATTCTTTGTCATAGAGCTCCATCATTCCAGACAGATAGATCTTTGCGACGATGAAAGGCCCGGACCATCGGGTTTGCAACTTTCTTGGAAAGAGGCGGATTGAAGATTTAAATAATAAAACCTTGTCACCTTCGTTGACGTCCTTCTTCTTCAGGTGGGCGTCATGCCAGATCTTAGTTCTTAGCTTATAGAGCCTTGCATTTTCATAAGCATGTAGTCTCAATTCTTCAAGCTCCTGAAGCTGAAGAAATCTTTTCTTTCCAGCTAGCGTCGGGTCCAGGTTGAGGCGTTTGATTGCCCAGAACGCTTTGTGCTCTAGCTCCAAAGGAAGGTGGCATGCTTTCCCATAAATCAAGCGGTAGGGTGTGGTACCCAATGACGTCTTAAAAGCTGTTCTGTATGCCCAAAGAGCGTCATCTAGTTTAGCCGACCAGTCCTTGCGGGACTTGCCAACTATCTTTTCAAAAATATGTTTGATTTGCCGATTAGAGACCTCAACCTGTCTGGATGTCTGTGGGTGGTATGGCATTGCGACCTTGTGACATACGCCGTACCTCCGCAAGAGAGATTCAAACTGTTTCTCAGCAAAGTGAGAACTGCCATCACTAATGACGGTTCTTGGCACCCCGAACCTTGGAAAGATAATCTCAGTAAAGAGCTTTATTACTGCTTTAGCATCGCACGTAATGGCAGACACTGCTTCAACCCACTTAGAGACGTAATCAACCGCAACTAGGATATATTTAAAACCATAGGAAGAAGGGAAGGGCCCCATATAATCTATACCCCAAACATCGAAGATCTCCACCTCGATCCAATTCGAAAGTGGCATCTCATTTCGGCGAGAGATGTTTCCAATTTGTTGACATTTATTGCAGGACTTCACATAAGTGTGCACATCCTTAAATAGAGTTGGCCAGTAAAAACCTGACTAGAAGATCTTAGTAGCAGTCCTCTCACCTCCCAGGTGTCCTCCATATGGAGAGGAGTAACACTCAAATAGAATTTTGGGGCTTCCTCCTCGGGTATACATCTTCTATATAACCCATTGGCGCAATGTCTAAACAACAAAGGATTGTCCCAGTAGTAATTCTTTAAATCAGAGAAGAATGTCTTCTTTTGATTATAAGACATGTCCCGGGGAAGCTATTTGCAGGCTAGGTAGTTGTAGAAATCTGCATACCACGACCCCTCTAGGTTGGCTGTCTGGGCAGCATAAATGGATTCATCGGGATAACTTTCATTGATGGGTAGTGGGTGGTGATCTTTCACCCGAATCCTCGAGAGGTGGTCGGTGACCACATTTTCTGAACCCTTCTTATCTTTTATCTCGTGATCAAATTCCTGTAACAACAACACCCAGCGTAGTAGCCTGGGCTTAGCATCCTTTTTCTGCATCAGGTACTTGATAGCCCCGTGGTCGGTATGCACTATTATCTTGGAACCCACAAGGTAGGACCTGAACTTGTCGAAAGCATACATAATAGCCAGCATCTCCTTTTCAGTAGTTGTGTAATTCAACTGAGCTTCCTCCAAGGTCTTACTTGCGTAGAAAATGACGTGGTGCTTCTTTTCCTTCTTTTGGCCTAGAACAAAACCAATGGCGAAGTCACTGGCGTCGCACATAAGCTCAAACGGGAGATTCCATTCGGGAGACTGGAGAATAGGTGCAGATACTAAGACATCCTTCAGCTTGGAGAATGCCTCCATGCATTCATATGTGAATTAGAACTTCACATCTTTCACCAAGAGGTTGGAAAGATGTTTTGCTATCCTCGAGAAATATTTAATAAACTTCCGGTAATAGCCAGCGTGACCCAAGAAACTACGGACATCTGTAACAGTTGTGGGTGGAGGTAGCTTAGCAATCACCTTGACTTTGGACGGATTGAACTGAATACCTCTGTTGGACACCTTGTGCCCCATAACTATGCCCTCTCGAACCATGAAATGACATTTCTCCCAATTCAAAGTTAGGCTTTTCTCTTCACACCTTCTCATCACAAGCGACAGGTTGTTCAGGAAGTCATTTAAAGGAGCTTCTGTACATGCTGAAATCGTCCATAAACACTTCCATTTTGTCTTCAAGGAGATCAGCAAAAATTGCATTCATACACCTCTGGAAGGTAGAAGGTGCATTACAAAGCCCGAAGGGCATCACCCTGAAGGCAAAAGTTCCATATATGTAAGTGAAGGTGGTCTTCTCTTGGTCATCAGGGTGTATGGGGATCTGATAGAAACCTGAGTATCCATCCAACCAACAGAAGTAGGAATGAGGGGCCAGGCGCTCCAACATATGGTCAATGAACGGAAGAGGGAAATGGTCCTTACGGGTGGCGGCATTGAGCTTACGATAATTGATACACATCCTCCAGCCAGTAACCATCTTGGTGGTGATCTTGACTCCGTCATCTCCCTTAACCAACGACATTCCTCCCTTCTTTGGAACCAGTTGGATTGAGCTTACCCATGTACTATCGCTAATAGCATAGATTATACCAGCGTCCCGAAGCTTTACCACCTCCCTACTGACAACTTCCCAAAGCTTTTCATTTAACTTTCTCTGTGGCTGGGCATACGGCCTAGAGTCTTCCTCCAGATGAATCCTGTGCATGCACACAGAGGGACTTATACCCCTCAAGTCTCTGATTGAGTACCCCAAGGCTTTCCTCCTTAGCCTTAACTCTTCAAGCAACTAATCCTTTTAACTGTCAGTCAACTCTGAGTTGATTATTACCGGATTCATCCTCCCTTCATCCAAAAAATGGTATTCCAGGCCTCTTGGAAAAACTTTCAGTTTTGGTGGGACTTCTTTTTCTTGTTCACTGGTTGGGTCTTTTTGGAGAGCAGCATACATGACTGTCTCCACAGGGTCATTATTTTCGGAAGAACCTCCAACATTTAGAAGAGCTAGCAAATCTTTGACCTCTGGGTCTTCGACCTCTTGTGCTTCTCCAGATAAGGCGTGCATAAGCGGGTCTACCATGACCTTCTCCTTCTGTACTTCATCGCAAAGCTGCTGGTAGCTTTTGACGAAATAAGAATATTCAAAGAATGTGGGGGCCTTCATACAATCTCAGATGTTGAAGTCGACGTGGTCTCTTCCAACCCAGATTGTAATCATACCTGCCTCCACGTCGATGAGGGCCCGACCGGTAGCTAAGAAAGGTCACCCGAAGTTGATGGGGCACCCGGGGTCTTCTACGGTGTCGATCAGAACTATATCACAAGGAATAAAGAAATTCCCTACTCGAACAGGCACATCCTCGAAAACTCCGACAGGCCTGGTAAAGTTATGATCGGCTAGATGGATTCTCATATTGGTGCTCACCATGTCGGTGATCCCAATCCTTTTAGTAAGGGACAGAGGAATTAGACTGATGCTTGCCCCCAAGTCAGCCAGGTCTTTACGGGTTACATCATCTCCCACATGAAAGGGGACCACAAAGGCCCCAAGATCTCTCTTCTTGGATGGCATAGTTGTAGTGACGAAGGAACTGGACATCTGTTCCAGTTTAATTGTCTCTACATCCTCACCTCTCTTCTTCCTAGATATTACATCCTTCAAAAACTTGGCGTAGGTTGGCATCTCATCGATGTCATCCAGAAAAGGGATGTCAAGGTGCTATTTCTTTATTGCGGCCATAAATTTTTCATATTTCTTCTTTAGCTGGGCTTTAACCAGCTTATGGGGGAAAGGTACGCGGGGTGCGTACTTGTCTGGACACTCTTCAAAGGAGACGTCATTGCCCTTGTCTTTAGTTACTTTCTCTGACTTTAGCAGAACTTCTTCCTCTTTCTCTGACTTCTTCAACAGGCTCTGTTGGTGACACTACCAACTTCTCAACGGCTGGCGAAATTATCATTCCTGATCTCAAAACGGCCATTTTCGTAGTCTCATGTCCTCTTAGATTGGTTTCAGTGTTAGAGGGGAAACGCCTTACCTGACGGTTGATAGTTTGGGTGAGACTCGCCAGCTGCTGATCGATCTATTTATTGTGTTGCTGGAGCTCTCCAATTTGGGCTAAAAAGCCCCCCATCTGCTGATGCATCAACTTCAACATCGCCGTATTGTTCACTAAACTTTTGTGCATCTTCTCATTCAGCTCATTTTGCCTTTTTGCAAAAGACATCAACTCCGTCATCATAGACGGTCTCTACTGCTGATTTGGATGGAAAGTCCGCTGCTACGGGAACCCCGTCTGGCATTGCTGATTTGATGGTCCTCTAGAGGGTTTTCCACCCACCAGCTGATGGGAGTTCTCAGCAGCACTGGTGTTCCCATAAGAGAAACCAGGATGGTCATGTCTTCAGTACTGGACATAACTCACATTCTCTGTATCGATTTCATCAAAATCTTCTTGGGGTGCTGTGTGCAGGCAGAAGTCAGACAGGTGGTCTGGCTCTCCGCAGGTGACACATCTTTTTATGAATTCATGTCAAACTTTCCCTTTGTATCCTTGCTCCTTGAGGGTCTGGACATCTGTCACTATCTTGTCGAGCTTGGCCGCGAGGGCCTCCATAGCCTTAGATTCACCTGGAGTGGTGTGGTTAGTCGACTCCCGGTCGTAATCGTCATCTTGTTGATTTGTGGCCATGTTTTCAATGATTTCCCTGGCCCTTTGAGCACTGAGTCCCAAGAAGTCGCTGCTAGCTGCAGCGTTCAAGGACTTCCTCTCTATGGGACACACCCCATTGTAAAATGTGGTGATCAGCTTGGGTTCAGAAAAACCATGATGAGGGCATTCACGTTGATAGCTCTTAAATCTCTCCCAAGTTTCATGAAGATTTTCCAATGGCTTCTGAGAATACCTCATAATCTTGTTCTGGCATTTAATTGTCCTCTCAATAGGAAAGAACTTGGAAATAGAAGCATTAGCAAGATGCTCCCAGTCGGGGAGGTTTCCATCTTGAAGAATGGTATACCATTCCAGTGCCTTATCCCTCAGAGAGAACGGGAAGCACCAGATGTAGATATGCGTCAACGGGACTCTATTGATCTTGAAGGTGTTGCACGCCCTCTTAAATGTCGTCAGATGGTTGTACGGGTTCTCATCGGGGGTATTCCTGCCAAACATGCTGTGCTGGAGAAGCTGAAGGAAAGAAGGCTTCAACTCAAAGTTGGTGACGTTGAGGGGCTGCGTAACAATGAGATTCCTTTCCTCATTTTCCCGTACTTGGACAAATGAGCGCAGGGAGCGGGCTTCGGGAGGTTGGTCAGCCATTACTTGCTAAAGGCAAGGATGACCTAGTGAAAGGAAGAAAAGTACCTGGAAAGGAAGAAAAATGCAAAAGGTATCAGTGTGTTGCATAAATATTACGTGCAATAAATATTATGTGTAGTAGATATTTGCAGTGTTATATACATATGTACAGGGTTTTTGGCAAAGTGCAAGAAAATCTCAAGTTTGTAGAATGATTTTCATTTCCTATCCCCGGCAACGGCGCCAAAAAGTTGATCAACCTCAGATGCGGGTCCAGAGAGTGGAGACGTGTCTAAGTCATCAGACTTTTATAATTTATAATACCCGAATGTCTGAGACACATGCAACTAGCACATGGTCGAAGTAGTTTGGGTTCGAACGTAGGGATAGGAAGAACGATGCTTTGGAACTTGAGTTTCACTTGTCTAAGCACATCAAATGGGTAAAAGGATAAGGTTGGTTGCAACAAGAAAGCACCACAAAGAAATCAAACTAAAAGGCTATCTCCAACTGGAGTTACTAGAAAAATTATGATTTTTGGGTTTAGCAATTTTTATAAGGGTTTTGTATATCAGAAGCCAGGAGAATAAGACTTTCGTCAAGGTAAGACACGAAGGAAGAAAACTTAGGCATAACAAGAGACATTGGAAAACATCCCACATTCTCTTCTCTCAAAGAGAGTGCCTCTAACCATGTACCAACTCCCTCTCTCAAGGGTAGTGGCTATAGATTAGAGTGGTGAGGTAAACCGAAGCAGCCCTGATCTTGGGTACTCTCGTACACCCAGATCAGACCAAACTCTAGAGTTGTGACAACCCCCTCTCAAGGGTGTCGAAACGGGAAACACGATTTGATAGCTAGTCAAAAGCGCGATTCAAAAGAAAAGACTAGAGTTCAGATGATATAAAGAAATCATCCAACAAAAATGAGCCATACACAGAACAACATGAGATAAACTCCATAGATTCTAATAAGCTCAAAGAGAGTAAAAGGTTTAGTTACAATGCATAGGGAAATTAAAGTAAAATGCAGTAAAAAGGGAAAGATAAGTATCAGTCTCCTTGATTTAGGAGGTCGATATACAACAGCGGACCCCTAAGGTTCCCCTAACCCGATACTGGGCAGGAGCTCTACCCGATACGCCCGTGTCAGGCTCTTGACTGTGTTAGGTTCTGAGCCGCGACAGCTAGGGTGTATCAGGAGGGACTCCCTACCCGATACGGTCGTGTCAGGATGCCAGCCCTGTCGGGCGACACGCCTTGGCGGTTGGTCCGTATCGGGTTCAGTATCGTGTCGGGTCAGGGAACACTTAGGCTCTCGATTTCCTTGTATCGGGTGTAGAGGGACGAGCCGTCTCGGGTTGAGGCCCATCCATGGGCCCATCACACTGAAGTGGCCTTCTTGGTCGTATCGTGCTACTGCGGCTACCAGGACGGGTTCTAAGTGAACTCCTCCCGCCCCTCTCGGGTTGGGGGTGTGCTCACCTAGTATCGCCTGGTATGCCTAGGAACTCGACGCACTAGCTCCGCTTCCAAAGTTAGCTCTCATTGGGTTCTGACCCGTCCCATTGAAGTCCTGTAGCTATTATTTATAGGCAATGACTGGTAGGGGTTGCGGTCCTGGTTGGGCCACATGTCCTCTGTCTGCTTTGCCCACCTGGATTTGGGGAGAGGGTCGATACGTCCATTACCCGGCATGGGTTGGCGGGGACCATCGTGTGTCGGGTTGCGAGCGAGTCATGCTAGGTCGTGTCGGGTAAAGGCTCTGTCGGGTTGCCGCATCGACGAGTGGCCTTGTCGCTCGATAGACTCTGTCAGGCCGACAGATCGTGGAGGGAAAGACTCCCTATCGGGTAAGTAGCGTGTCGCTCGTCAGAACTCCTCTCTACACGACACACCCATGTCGGGTAGCCGCCATATCGGGCATCGACCATGATGGGTAAGGGGGTGTGTCGTGCACCATAAGAAGGGCCATGGCAGCTTGCTTGTTGTAGATGGGCCGGGATGGGCCCATTTAGCGTTCTTTGAGTGGAAAAATAAAGGAAACTCTACAAAAGATAGGAAATGTTGTTAGGAGCGTAGTGTGGGTTATTTCTATACAAATAATAAGATAAAATGGAGAGGAAGACAGTTTAGGAGGCAGGTTTGATAGTAAAATATAGGCTTTAACAACCATAAAATGGGTGTTATCAATAGCTACTTTCTCTTATTGCACTAT
Source organism: Alisma plantago-aquatica (assembly GCA_963693085.1). Lineage (NCBI taxonomy): Eukaryota > Viridiplantae > Streptophyta > Magnoliopsida > Alismatales > Alismataceae > Alisma > Alisma plantago-aquatica. Next base: position 1,544,532,410 of record OY856410.1, read on the forward strand.
ATATCATCTAATGTAGAAAGAGAAATATAAGGGTTATCATCCATTGTGAAGTAGCATGCATAACCCTAAGAGATATACTACATGTCTGGATAATGTCTTTTATTAATCCCTAGGGAGTTTGACCCGTACCACTCAAAGTCCAACTAACCATCGTTTGGTCGAAATCAGTTCCATACAAGATCTAAGAGAGTTGAAATCCTAAGATCTCATCTGCCCTTGGTCAGACACATAAGTTCAAGCTGAAAAACAACCTAGTCCACCCTTGGTAAATGTCACAACACTAGTAAACATGATATATAAAACCCTATCATCCAAGGTACAATCACAACTGTCCTCAGTCACATCAGATACAAATATCTGAGATACGACCACAATCGTTCTACTATCGAGGTATGAAGACAACCATCCTCAAAACCTTGGGACCAGGTTGACAAGGACACATAGTCTCTTTTACCCAAACCTACTCAACATATTGTGTATGCGACTCTAAGCTTCCCTTAGGAATACTCATTTCCCAATCCAACAGGTCCTAACACTGGAATGGTTCTAAGGCACATGGCACTACATGATTAGGGTTTCACATAATTAGTATTTGCCAATTGGGTGAATGAAGGCTGCATCAAACAAGTGGACATACAAACCCTAATTCATTTCTGGCAAGCATTGATATATAACAATTCCAAATAATATAAAACGTATGAGGCATATTCCTCATTTCAAAATCATATGGTATTATTTCATTGCCATTCATGAGACTATAATTGTCATCACACCATCACATGATATAAATCATTACCACATTATTCTAGTATACCGACCCTTGTGAACATAAAGAGGATTACACCTCCATAAGGGGCCAACACACGCCCAAAGGTCATTTAGACCATCACATCATTTCCTACATGATCATCATTATCTTTCAACACCTTGAAGAAGATTTAATTTACAGTATCATGCTTGTGATACATAGGTATAGCATAAGAAAGCCTCAATCATAAGGACTATGATAATGACTAGTTAACATATTAGGGTTACATCAAACATAAGAGAGAATATTCCTTCATCACATCATATAAGGAAGCTAAGTATGATTAACTGTCATTCCTTAGTTGCATAATGTTAAGTTCAACAAGATAGATCAAAGTGATGTTACAAATCAACACCTCAAACTAAACCATAGGTTCATACACCTTCTTAGGTCAAAGTACATCCTTCACACATAGCATTACCATCCGATCATGGAAGCACAAGGTAAAGCATTACCATCTGATAACATCACATTTTTTGAACTTTTAGCACATGTTTTATTCCCTTTTTAGCATCCCTTTTTATGAACTTTTTTGGTTTATTTGAATATCTTTGGATGAAATCTGGATTTGATACCCCTTCCCACTCCATGTAGGCTCACACCATGTCATGGACGTGATGATAGCCCAAAGATGTCTCGCCCGGGATAGAGCCCATGGTCAACAAAGGTCTAGTCGCGACCGCGTGATCGCGATGCAAGAAGGCGAATATGTCATGGTCGAGACATGTCGTGACCTAGACTAAAGAAGAAACCGCGACATGCATTGTGACCGAGGATGTGTCGTGACCAAGACACCTATTTTGACCTCTGCTAAAGATGTTGTCATGACGGTACTTCCTCACTGTGACCGAGACACTTGCTACAGAAGGTTGCAACTGTGAAAATGGTCACAGTCAAGAAATATGTCACGACTGTGATAGAAGTTGAAATCGGTTGGCTGCTCCTATAAATAGGCCCCCAACTCCACACAGTAGAGGTATCAAATCATCAAGAGCAATGAAGTGCTGCCCAACTCCAGAGCCATCCCTATTCATCTCAATTGGTCTTGGATCTCCAAAGACAAAATTAGGAGGAGAGAGAAGATCTACCACCCTCTTCTTTGAGAGAAAAAGTTTCCATCTTCCACGGTCGTACTAGATCTAGATCTGAAGAAGTACTGTTGGTGTATCGCCTCCTACTTTCTTTAGATCTATCATCTTCTTCACATTGTACCTGTTGGCTAAATTGGACACTAGCATACCTTTTGTTTTGATGATGACAAACATTCCATTCTTGTGGATATAATGTGATACTTTAGTATTTCAAGGTTCAAGGAAATAAGGAGATCATACTAAGTGGATAATTGAAGATAAATACAAATTGAAGATCAATGTGCTTAAAATATTTTCATGATTGTACTCAATGTGAAAACTTGTACAAGTATATAATGAACAAGTGCTTAAATATCATGTAAATCACGTGTTAGAGTTTCCCTATCCACTAAAAACCCTATCTTACACTCACATGAAGACTTTAGGGTTGATAGGTTTCATATGAGTCATCAATAGGACCTCACATACATCAACTCTAAGGTCTAGGTTCTTTTTAACCTTAATAGGTTGACCTAGTCTTTCAGGTGTGATAACCTTGTGACTTGTTTGAAGATGAATACCAAGATAGTTTTCTTATGTCCCTAGAACCTAGACTTTGAAGTTTGGGGTTAAGTGAGCTATCATAGTGCACAGTGGAAGTGTGATGGATCTTGTACATGGTGCAGTAGACTCATCCTTTAACCCTAGTTTGTTTGGCTTGATAGGTCGAACCCTTTAAGGGGTGGAGTATAGTTAGTTTGATGATATTTGGGTAGTTAGATTTTGAGGATGAAATCCTCTTTAGGGAGATGGAACCCTATGACATCTCGATATCTATCTATCTTTAGAAATCCTAACTCTATGAATAGGAGGTTAGTATGCTTGGATCCTTGGTCTTGACCAAACATGTAATAATGGTAACCCTAACATGCTTGTTCATATATTAATGAACATATAACGATCATATGAGGAATAATTCATATGTTCAAACCCTAATGGATAACCAATGCACCTAATAAGAGTAAGTTACATATTAATATGAAATTTTGGATCACATGATGCTAACCATTCCATAAACCCTAATGATATGATGAGTAAGATAATTATAACATAATTCAGAATTAATGCATGCTAAGGAGGAATAAGTGAAATAAAATGGTCATGTTGACCTAAACCCTAAGTTGTAATAGTCTATCCCTAAACAATACATCTTTAATGCCTTTCATGATACATTAATGATGTTAAGTGCCATAGTCAGTTAACATACATTGATACACATAAATGATATATATATATATATATATATATATATATATATATATAAATAAATATATAGAGTCAGGCTAGTGTACACTCGAGTGTACCGGAGACACCGTACACCTCAGTCATTTTTGAAGATGCAATAAATTTTTTAAAAATCTAAACCTTTGATCTTCTTAACTATCATAAGAACATACTATATAATAAATTTTAGCTCATTTGGACACTTATAGGTCGTGCATCTAAAGGAGGCAAAAATCATGTATTTCAAATTAGTTTTGTGCGTCGATTTTGTTGTCCTTGGATGAGTGACTTACACTCATCCAAATGAGTTCAAATTATATATATATATATATATATATATATATATATATATATAATCATCTAATCACATAAAATGCAAGTTACCTTGTTATCTAATACACATGTGATTAGTCACTTAATGTGAATCAATTCATTGATAAGTAATATGTCTCACCTTGATCATTAAAATACATGTAATGACTTCAATGTGAATATGAAGTGATAGGATTCACATAAATGTACAAAATCAATAATATAAATGAATGAATATGAGAAATGATTAATGATGACATTAATGTGAGCAATAAATATAATGTGACAATGTTTAATATGAGTATAAATAACTAATGTGACATTAGTTGGAATAATTGTATGCTTAACCACAAATTGAATAGAATGTCTTATTTCATGTAAAATAATTTGTTATAATTAATAAAGTGGTAATATGATGATAATGAAGTATAAATACGAATTATTAAGGACAATGATCAAATATAATAATGAATGTGGAGATAATTGAGTAACCCCTAATTGTGCTAAAATTCTTAGTAAGAAAAATGAGATACATATATAATGTTTCATGGATGATAATGAAATATAACCCTTTTGGAAATAAAGTGAATATGACATGATATAATTAAAATAATGATGATAATGCGATATCATAATGAATGTAATACTTATGACCCATAAATGTAAATAATGTTAAGTCTTTGAAAAAGAATATCTTAATAATGGACCCTAGGTGATCCATGAGAACCCGACCTATGATTAGTTGATGTATGTGAAGTTTCTAAACCCTTAGGTGTAGTTGAAGTATAAGTTTTGGTGGAAGTTTTATGGTTGGAGGAACAACCTAATATTTTGTGATGTGAGGATGCACACTCAGCCTTCCCTAATTGCTAGTGATTTCGGGGACGAAATCCTCTTTAAGGGGTGTAGTGCTGTAACATATTGAGTTCTGGGCATTTTGCCTTTTGGTCTTATTTTCCATCTTTTCCTCACATTTCTATCCTCTTTGGCCGTTCTTTTTAATTTTTGGAGAATATAATGGCCTAATGAGCATTTGTTCACCTTTTCTCTCAATATTTGGATTTTATGTACAAATACGTCAGTGAAAGCTTAATAATGGGTCTAATATGTAAAATGTCCACTCAAGTGATAAAAAGAATAAATAAATTTGTGCTAGAACTTTCTAGTATCTTTTTGGATACGAAAAATAAAGGAAATCTTGAATTGTGCATAAAGGGGATGATAAATGTCATAATTGGAGAAAATAGGGAATACATTGAATAAAGAAGGATAATAAGGAATATGTTGTTTCAAAAATCATAAATAGAATCCACAAGGTAATTCGATGACAAAATTCATTTCCTTGAGCCAAAAGATACTTAAGGGCCATGTATCATCTAATTTGGATAATATATAAATAAATAAAAAGCCTTTATTATAGGATAATAGGGAATAGGCCAAGAAGGTGAAATAAAATAGCTAACATCCTCAAATTGGAAAGATAACTCAAAATTCGTAATCTACATATCAAAATTAGTCTATGTGTGAATTTGTATTTAATTTGGTCAATGTTAAATATTTTATTTTATTCAGGAGAGAGAAAATGACTTAAAGATCAAAAATATTAAATATATGTTGAAACAAATTAATTAATTCCAAAATCATTTTCCACACATTTAGTATTGCTTATAGGATAAGTTCTATATTTTTTGAAAGTTTTTGGATGCCTCTAATAAATTAAAAGGATAAAATAAGTGATAAATTTAAATGTATTAAATAATATAATAAAAGTCTTCAAAAAAATAAATTAATACCAAATTCCTGCTCAACATGTTAAAATATATCTTTGGATGAATTTTGACTCAATTTGAAAAATATTTGATGAGAAGATAAATTTAGGAGAGAGAAAGTATGTAAAACCTTAAAATCATTAATTAAAAAATAAACAACACCAAAAAATTGAAATAATGGAAAATTCGTATCCATCATACTTAATATAACTTATAGGTGAAGTTTTTATTATTTTTGGAGAATCCTAGAGTCATTAATACATGAGGAAAGAGAAAATGGGATTTGAATTATTTAACCAATTAAAAGTCCCAAAAGGTAAAAATAATTCCATATTTGGATTCTACACGTCAAAATCGATCAGGTTATCAATTTTGGTTAATTTTGGAGTTCGTTTGCACCCTCAAATATGGAAAGATAAAAAGTTACATAATTTAAATAGGACTTTATTCGATTTTGATTGGGAATGCAATTAATGCATACGTCAATGAAGACCGTCTGATCAAGTATGGATGGCACGGATTTCATCTCTTACCTCAGGTATGGGACAACCCCACCATGAACAATAACCATGGGTGTTTGGTCTGATGTTTTTGACATTTCTCGCTCGTTTCTCATTCGTCTCTCACGATTTTTGTTGCGTTAGAATCGGGAGAAGATTCCACATCCATTAAACCCATATTTGTGGTCTCTTGTTACCTATTCGGAAAACGCACAAAACTTGTATAACAAGGCTTTGAGGTCATATGTCTCTTCTCAGTTTAAATCACCCTCACCTATATATACCCCTACCTTTGACTTCCTGGGATCATTTGTAACTCAACCCAACTCCCAATTTCAGTTTTCATCCCTGTTTTGAACCCCGACAAGTAGCTAAAGACGTGCAACTTGTGGTGTCCCTCTCTTTCACATCTCTTCATCTCTGACCAAATAAGAGGTACCATCAGATCCAACTTCTCCTCTTTCTTTTGAGTATATGAGCATCGAGTTTCGTGCACGATTGCGAAAACGCCCAAAATCCTTGCAAGCAACAGCTTGCGGTCGTCAGCCATGTTGGGCCGAGTGAAGGGGGAAGACAACCATGTGTCTAATGATATTTTTATCCCTCTCTCGCTCTCTCACCCTCTCTGATTCAAAGGTTTTTGCCTACGTGGCATCGTTCCATTGGCTGTTATTGCAAAATTGATATCTTTTTACTCATTTGTCCAAAAATAGAAACAAAATATGTTTTGGAATAAAAAAACATAATCTATCCATTAAAAATATTTGAAAAGTTTGATTCTGATGTTTTCAAAAACATATTTTTGAGGATGATTTAATTAAAAACATGAAAAATACCTTGAAAAGTCTATATCTCGAAATATACAAAAATATATGTTATTTTGATCATAAGAACCTAACTAAGACATCAATGATGGTTTCAAAGTCTAATTTGATCGTTTGTAGGAAAATTTGATAGTTTTGGGGTTTTAAGTCCTTAATGAATTAATATAGCGCTAATACATGAACATGATTATGCTATTAGGGGAAAGTGGACTCTGATCTTGATTAGGGATCTGAAAGTGGTTTCTAGGACTTTAAAGAATAAAGGTATGTGCATCTACATCTTCAGTTGGGAAATTTTATTATACATCTACCTATGTTCCCTAATGAGGTTTAATTTGACCCAATCCATTATTCTTGGAACCTAATTTGTTTATGCCTCAAAATCAGTTGTAGTATTATCTCGTTTGGGTATTATACCCCACTACCATGTTATTTAAATCAATTTATTACTCTTGCCATAACTCTTTTTCTAGCATGTAGTTATATGTTCTATTTAATTTTAAAGTAGAGGTACTTATGTACAACCACCCATAGAGGGCATGCATATAATTTCCCTAGGGGAATGTTTGTATTCTCCCCATATTATTATGTAGGTGACTGGGAATGTGTTATTCTCCCCTCACCTATAGGTTAGAGGTCCGGTAGGTGCTTCAACCCTACTTAGTTAGGTAGACATATTAATTTACATGCAAATCCTTTATTTATATTTGTTATTGGCAAGTTTCTTTGTTTAAAGCCTCATACTCTTGATGTCTCGTCTTTTGATGAATCCCTAGCCTGATTTATTTGTTATATCTATCTTGTCACCTTTAGTATAGTTTAGTGACACATACTTTTATTTTCCTTCCCTTTTGCTGGGTGCTTCCCAACCACCCAGATGTGGAACAAGGTGACGGTTAAGGCATGAAGATCTTAGCGTTGGCATGGGCGTAGCTGATGGATATGTTGCTTGGAGACAAAAGTGGAGTAGTCTAGACTTCCCTCTATCTAGATCCTAGTTGTGTATGATGATGTAAACCCTAAAAGGGAGATTTTTGATGTATCTTGTACAATCTTTTATGAAATTGAATATAGTCAGATTTTTTTTGTTATTTCGCTGCTTTCTAATGTGTTTTGTTTACCATATTTTAGTAGAAGGTGGTTTATCCCACTCTTTACAAAAGTCCTTCTCGATATTATATAGTGGACCGAGATATAGCCGTTGTGATAGGTTTAAACAAGACAAAAACTGACATATATCTAGCTAAACCCAAACAATCATCTGATCGACAATATTTTGGACTGAGAGTCATCTGGTCGATAATATTTTCGACCAAGAAAAGTTATGGAAACTTCACATTCAATGAACATTTTATCTGTTGCAACCCAACTACTTTCTACCTAACATCTAATTAAGCACTAATAACACTCTAGACACTCCCTAAAATGTCTCTAAACACTTGTGAACCATTCCTATAAATAGGAGATGCCTTAGGACACCCAAATCATCACTTGCATACACAATACACAAGCTACACTTGAGCATCCATTCTAGAGAGCAACAAAGCTGAGATTCACTTGTTATCTTCTTCCTTGTGCTCTAAAGTTGTGTCCTATAGATAAAATCTCCTAGCCACCACATATAGCCACGCCCATCTTAAGTGGATAGGAGATCTATACGCTTTATATAGGATCAAAGCATTGTGCTTCATTGGTTAAGTATTTCTTTCTTCCAATCTATTTCTTTTGTATTGTACTTTGTTCTCCTTGACTACTCATAGGGTTGGTGGCTATTGAAAGGAGGTTTCTTGGTGCTGCTTCAACAAAGTAAAGTCTTCTCCAAGGTGTGCTTGATATTACTTCAAGAAGGTTGCTTCAACTGAGGTTGGAGCTACTTTTAGGTGAAGGATATCTCAATGTGGTAGAGCTACTTTAAGGAAGTGAAGGCTGCTCCAAGGTTGCTTGAGGTTACTTCAAGAAGGATGCTTCAAAGGAGGTCAGAGCTACTTCTAGGTGAAGAATATCTCAAGGTGGTGGATCTACTTCAAGGTGGTGAATGCTGCTCTAAGGTTGCTTGAGGTTACGTCAAGAAGGCTTCTTTAAGGAAGTTGAGGCTACTTAAAGGTGAAGGCTACTTCAAGTAGAAGGTGATTGTATTTTGTTGTAAAATCCTTGCAAGATCTTTCAATTGGTATTAGAGCAGGTCTTCAAGGAGCCCTAACAGGTCTTGAAGTTATGGAGGATGGTGTTTCTAGCAACCTCTACATGGAAAGGACGCACGAGAGCCAGCCATCAACAAGTGACCAAGATTGTAGATGGTGGTTTGATTGTGAAGTAAAAGGCTACTTGACATTCAGTTGTCTAAAGAAGAAGAAATGAGAAAATTTTCATAAAGCTACAAGGGAAATATCAAGTGAGGGTAAAGAATACAAGGTAAGTTGTTTCATTGCAACAGATGATGAAGAAGAACATGAGGTAAGTCTTCTTGATTTATCTAAAGAAGAGCTAGTTAATAGTTTAGAAGAACTACATTACAAGTACGTTGAGTGCAAAAGGAAATTGAAAAATGTTTTAAAAACCAATGATGAGTTGTATGTCAAAATACTTGATCTCTCCTTTGAAAATAACTCAATGAAAGATTCTATTAATGATTATAATACCCCAATTGCTTGCTCTAGAAAACAATAATGATCATATTTCTCAAGAAAAGGTTGAATTGCTTGCAAAGATAAATGATTATCAAACTCAACATGTTCCATGTTCTCATTTAAATTATGATATCATTGTTAGAGAAAGAGATTCTTTGATTTCAAGTTTATATCAAGAAAAACTAGATATTGCAAAGAAAATTGATGAAATTGCTAAGTTACAAAAACATGTTGATAGTTTAAAGAGTAATAATATTCTTTATAAAATCTTTGAAAACTCTTTTGGATAGATTGGAAGAAGAGGTCTAGGATATGTACCTAAAGAGAAATCTTTCCAAAAGCCTAGAACTAGAAAAACATGAAAACCCAAGTCAAAGATCTTGTATGTGCACAATCTAACACATAAGCAAAATTCCAAAGAAGAGAAATGAAATTGATTTTAGTTGTTGTCACTATTGTCAATGTTTTGGGCAATATTCATTCTCTTTCCCATACAATAAAATGAAGGATGTTGACTTGATTTGGGTTCCAAAACCTCCAACTTAGAAATACTGGACACTTAGTTGAGATTTGAACTAAATTTCATTTTGACATTCATAATGTATTATCTCAACTCAAATTAGCTATAATTGTATATCTTTGAGTATTTGATTGTTTAATTGTGTTATTGTAATCAAAACTAGTTGAAAATGAATTATCTTGATTCATCCTACAATTGCTGAAAAATATGAAAAATAGTACTCAGTCGACAAAGCTCTCGATCGAAATGTTTGTCGGTCGAAAAACAAATTCGACCGAGAACAATTCTGTCAGAAGTTGTTGTCATTGAAATCATTTACTTGAAATCAATGCTTGATGGTTATAAAATGTTTTTCATTCTGATTCATATATGCTCAAAATAATGAAAATCATTCATAACCAAACATACCACTAGATGGGTGCCAAAAAATTTCTACCTTTGTAGGTTTGGATGGTCTATAGAAATTAAGATAAGGAATCCTTTTATACACTTGAAGAAAAGGTAAAATTTCAAAGGTAAAACTATTGTCATAGGTAATGTTTGAACAAAATTTTAAATGTGTATATATTTTTGCTCTTAATTGGATTATCTACACCAATTTGGGCTAAACGTACCTTATATTTGGTTAAGAGATACATTTATGATTCCACTATGAGTCTAAAGGAATCTCATATCATTTTAGGGCTTAACATCCCTTGCAAATGGTTGAGAAAATAATATTGGTTTTTTCATTGTGGCTAAATTTGACATTCTTTTTGAAGTATACAATTAAGGGGGAGTAATTAATTATGAGGGAGTCTTATTGCTACACGTATGATTATCTTTTTGAAATGACAAAAGGGGATAAATAAAATAAAGAAAAATAAAGTAAAATATTCTCATGAGTTTCATGATCTCTTGGCTGACATTAATTGGTGCTATGTTGCCTTAAGAGATGGATATCATGTTCCATATCTCTTTATGTATATTAGCATACATTTTATGAGATCAAAAGAATCTATTCATCTTAGTTACATCAGAGGTATGAAACTCATTTCATTTCAAATATTTTGCTTATATTTTAGGAATGTTTGTCATCTTCAAAAAGGGGTGATTGTTGGCTGAATTGGACATTAGGATACCCTCTATTTTGATGATGAAAAACATTTCATTCTTGTGGATATAATGTGCTACTTAAGTATTTCAGGGTTCAAGGAAATAGGGAAATCATACTAAGTGGATAATTGAAGATCAATACAGATTGAAGATCAATGCACTTAAATGTTTAATATTTTCATGATTGTACTAAATGTAAAAACTTGTAAAAGTATATAATGTACAAGTACTTAAATATCATGTAAATCAAGTATTAGATTTTCCCTATCCACCCAAAATTATATCTTACACTCACATGAAGACTTTAGGGTTGATAGGTTTCATATGAGTCATAAATAGAACCACACATACATTGAATATCCATGCAAAAAGTCCTTCTCGGTCGACAATATTGTGGACCGAGATATAGCCGTTGTAATAGGTTTACACAAGATGGAAACAACCATATATCCATCTAGACATAGAAAGTCATCCATTCGACAATATTGTGGACCGAGAGTCATCCGATCAACAATATTTTTGACCGAGAAAAGTTCTGAAAACTTCACATTCAAAGAACATTTAGCCATTGCAACCCAACTACTTTCTACCTAACGACTAGTTAACCATTAAGAAAACTCTAAACACTCCCTAACACGTTACTAAACACTTGTAAACCATTCCTATAAATAGGAGAGGCCTTAGGACACCCAAATCATCACTTGCATATGCAATACACAAGGTACACTTCAACATCCATTCTAGAGAGCAACAAAGCTGAGATTCACTTACTATTTTCTTCCTTGTGCTCTAAAGTTGCATCCTATAGCTACAATATCCTAGCCACCACATATAGACACGTCCATCTTAAGTGGATAGTAGATCTATATGCTTGATATAGGATTAAAGCGTTGTGCTTCATTGGTTAAGTATTTCTTTCTTCCAATCTATTTCTTTTGTATTGTACTTTGTTCTCCTTGACTACTCCTAGTCTTGGAGGTTGTTGCAAGGAGGTTTCTTGGTGCTACTTCAACAATGTGAAGGCTGCTCCAAGCTGTGCTTGAGATTACTTCAAGAAGGCTACTTCAAAGGAGGTTGGAGCTACTTTTAGGTGAAGGCTATCTCAAGGTGCTGGAGCTACTTTAAGGAAGTGAAGGCTGCTCCAAGATTGCTTTAGGTTACTTCAAGAAGATTGCTTCAAAGTAGGTTGGAGCTACTTATAGGTGAAGGATATCTCAAGGTGGTGGAGCTACTTCAAGGTGGTGAAGGCTTCTCCAAGGTTGCTTGAGGTTACTTCAAGAAGACTACTTCAAGGAGGTTGAGGCTACTTCAAGGTGAAGGCTACTTTGAGTAGAAGGTGATTGCTTTTTGTTGTAACATCCTTGCGAGATCTTTCAATTGGTATCGTAGAAGGTCTTCAAGGAGCCCTAACAGGTCTTGAAGTATTGGGAGATGGTGTTTCTAGCAACCTCTACATGGAAAGGATGTACGAGAGCCGACCATCAACAAGTGATCAAGATTGTAGATGGTGCTTTGAATGTGAAGTAAAAGGCCACTCGACATTCAATTGTCTAAAGAAGAAGAAAGAAGAAGAAATAAGAAAATTTTCATAAAGCTACAAGGGAAAAATCAAGTGAGGGTAAAGAAGACAAGGTAAGTTGTTTCATTGCAACAACTGATGAAGAAGATAATGAGGTAAGTCTTCTTGATTTATCTAAAGAAGAGCTTGTTAATAGGTTAGAAGAACTCCATGACAAGTATTTTTAGTGCAAAAGAAAATTCAATAATGTTTTAGACACTAATAATGAATTGTATGCCGAAATACTTGATCTCTCTTCTGAAAATAACTCCTTGAAAGATTCTATTAATGATTATAATACCAAATTCACTCCAAAAAAAGTATGATTTAACTACAATTTTCCTAGCTACATACAATGTATTTGTAGTTAAAAGTACTTTTGTTTACACATTATAAAAACATAGTAAAACAAATATAGTTAATATCAATGACTAAAAAATAGACTACAAAATACTAGTGATTACAAATTTTTCTTTCCGACCCTCTTCCTCTCTCTCCCACCTCCCCCTTCCCAAATATCCCATATGCTGGAAAATTCAATTTTAACGCGCGGTACTACTCTCCCTCCAATTGGAGTGGTTAGAATTTCCACTTCCCCCATCACCAACGGTGCCCCATTACACATGAACACCGTCTCCCCCCGCCCCCCGATAGAACCCCCACCCATTGTGCTCTCTACCTTTTGCTCTGTTTCTCCTCTTCTCGAAACCCCTACATGATCCCTCTGTCTCCCTCTCACTATTTTTTCCTCCCCCACCCCAATCTCCTTCACTATGTCCCCACCTGGCCTCACAAACCAACAGTGAGGAGGTTCTGCAGGGATGGAGCCTATGAGGAAATAAAAGACAGGAGAAGGACACACCAACAGCTCTACAGAAACCTTCTCCACAGAAGCCGTGTCAAGGCAACTTCTACTTGGTGTTGTGAGTGATAAATTAATCTGCTACTAGAGTAGGTAGAGAACCGTGTTGATTATGCATCTTTTCAAGCATCATGTGATATCTTCCAAAGAATTAAAGTGGTACTAATAATGCAGGGGACCAAAAAGTGGGTAAGAACCATTAAACTCCGTCTCCCATATCTATTTGTATATACAATATGTCAACCTTCTAAGCCATTAATAATTTTTATTTCTTGTATTGGACTCCCATATGAATGTGTAGCTAATTAGTCAAGATTCTAAAATCAGGAGGAAAAGTAATGAATCTAAGTGGTAGAAAATGGATATCAAAGGGCAGCTATGGAAATTTCATTTCAGTCTATCAACTGTAACGAGGGGTTTCTCATGTTCTCTTCCTAATATATTCTTTTATATTTACTTTGTTACTCTTTAGCAATCTCAATCATTCAAAAGAACTCTTATTTTCTTATTGAAATTCTCTCTCCTAGTGATAACTATGATTTAATTTAGTTGTGGTGTGACAACCTAACTCTACATTGGATTACAAATGATTGATCTTGTGTACTCATTTTGACTTTATTTTTCCCAATGAAGACTCAGTCTTCTCGCTTTCATGTTTAATATTTTACTTACTATATAGAACGTTTGCAAAAGCTTTTTTTACCAAATCTCCACACTAGAGATCCATATATGTGTTTCACACCCATAGGAACCTTTCCCAATACAAGAGTTATACTCGTTGGATAGAACTTCTTGCAAAAATTTTAAGATAGTAACCAAGCAATAAGGTCGCACCAAGAGTTTTCCCTTGACATTGTACAAAACTACTGTTCGGATTTATTTTCAAGTAGTGAAAGTGTATCATTTCATAATATAAGGGAAGTGCATATTTCCTTCTTAACATGGTAAAGAACCACTGGATTCCATTTTCCTTGAGCAGTTTGAAGAGAGATAAGAGTAGATAATATGTTGTTTGTTTAGATTGTAAATTTCACAAATTGTGTGCATTCTGATATAAAATTTCATTATGTATGATTAAGTCTAATTTCTCTTTTGTATCATAAGCCCCATTATTTTTCATGCAATGAAACCCATAACAACATTGACTAGTTAGCATAGTACATGTCAAATACAATTAGCATTGTCGCTAAGCATCATACCCTCCAATAATTGAATTCATAACACCAATCCACTAAACAGTCTTAAGCATAGTTTCATCAGAACCACGTTCACATGTGACAACCTGACAAAGGCAGCTCAGTAGAATATATTGTAAGATAATAACATGTGCACCATGTATTAGGATAACCACACCTCTTCTTTGTTAGTAAAATGAAGAGACATATAAATTTATTCTCGAGGTCTAGTCAAGTAATGAGAATTGAGTGCTTAGAAAAGAAATCATGTATAGGAAGAATTGCATGAGAAAATTTCCATGATGTTAGTATTCAATGCATATGATGCAAAGTCTACTCTCAGAGGTTATCAGTCTTCCATAAAAGTTCTCTAGGTATCCAAGCATTCCCATTTCCATAGCCATCTACTCCATGTAGTTTCTAAGAAGAGTAAGTTCCACCAAGCCATAGAAGCACCTCTCGGCTAGAGTTGTCAACATAGACCGACAAAAAATAGAAGATATTGGCCTTAGCAGTAACACCCTTTAATTTGAAGATCTAAATATAGTGGGAAACAACTTATTCAAGCTTGGCCAAGATCAACATAAATTGCATGAATATCTATTCTTTTCTCAGAGCTCATTTATATGATGAGTTTGTACCTCTAGTCATCGTTCACATCCCAAGTGAGATGTCAATGCTCCATTTCTAGGAATTGCATGAGCTTGATCTCTGAAGGGAGCATACATAATCCACGTTGTTGTGCGCACTGATGTTCTTGTTCAAGTTGATTTATCTTCAACATGCTATTTTCTAGTTGTTGAAGATAAGATTCCAACTGAGTCTTCGAAGCGTCGTCTGACCAAGATTTTTTTCCTTTGTACCACATAATATTCCCCCTTGATCTATCACTAGAATATGATATTGCCATCATAGCATTTTTCTCAACCTTATTCCTTAGATTCTTTTCATTTGTGTTAACATATGCAGAGTTATATGTCCTGGAACTAGTGTCTACCAATGTAGACTCTCCTAGGTTTTTTTGATGGTTGATTGACGTTGTAAAATAATATTGTTTCCCTTTGCATTGTCAAACTTCTAGTGAAGTTCCAAATCCTACCTTATTATATACTGAAGTATTATCATTAGGGGAGATTGGTTTACTTGATGATTTAAGTCAAAATTGATCATAAACATTAGGCTGTATGCTTTTTTTTGAGAGATACAATCATCATGCTCTCAAGTCAGGTACCCCTTCCCTTGCAGTATTAGACCCCAAGGGCCCAAGTTCTTTATTCCATGCTCGGGATAAGAACTCAGGGAAAGTCGTCCAAGAATAGCTCTACTGGTTGGTCTTTGTTGCCCATTTAACAAGGTTGTCAGCAATCGAGTTTGTAGCTCTAGGAACATAGGCAAGGCTGATGTCCTCCTTCTTTGTGAGTAGCTGTGAGAACTTAGCCCGTAGGGGGCTATGGATGGGGATGGTCGACTGGTTCAGATTGAGGAATTGACAGGCTACGTTGCTGTCTATTTTAATGAGAACGGGTCCATGTATCTCTAAAGCAGCCTGAGCTGCTCTCAAAATTGCCATGATCTCCACTTCCAGAACATCATTAGAGCATATCGATGTGACTTCTCCCTTCAACTAGTTTCCTTCGTGATTCCTTAGAACGTAGCTAGTGGCCGCCCATCCTTGCTTCAATCTAATAGATGCATCTACATTCATCTTTGTGGTTCTCTCAGGAGGGGGTCTCCATCTCACTTGTTCTCTAGGTTGACAAGATATCATGTTGTATTCATCGCGAAAGGCCTTCAAGACGAAATTGACTTGTCATTGAATCTGCTGTATTGCATGTGCTTGGTGTGTTGTGACTTCTTGAAAGACAAGCAGGTTCCTCCATTTCCATAGGAGTTCAGTTGTGACAGAAAACCAGACGGACCTATCCTGACCTTCCTAGTCCTTCTTCAGATTCGAACTAATCCAAGGTTTGAGTGCATTGTGGTTGATGATGGCTGGGCAACACAACTCATTCACTTTGTCCCAAATTCGTTTTGCAAAATAACAGTCCTTCAGAACATGGATCGTCGATTCCTCCTCTATACTACATTTTGGACAACATGCCGATCTAGTGGGCCCTCTGATGCGTTTGTTTTTATTAGTCATCAGCCCTTCATGTAAAGTCTTCCATAGAAAAAACTTTGTCCTTAGAGGTACTTGCAATTGCCACACTTTGTGCCAGGGTCCTTCGACTGATTTCCTGTAATGCTTCAGAAGATTTTTATAGACTGATTTAGTGCTGAACATACCCCTCTTGTCTCTGAGCCATACAAACCCATTGTCTCTGGCCTCATCATTTGCAGGATCTGTCTAGAAGTGTCATCGTCGAACCAATGATGAATAAATTCCTCATCCCATCCATCTCCTTGCATCATAGAGCTCGCTTTCAGATCCATCAAGTCCGCTGGAGTAACGCAATTTCATGCTAGCTACGGTAGGTGCTTGGCCCGAGCCCATCTATCCTTCCACACCAAGGTGTCCTCGTCGTTCATTATGCACCTGCCCACCTTGTTTGACATGTCTGTTGCGCACGAAGAGATGAATTTCCACAGTTTATATCCCATGCTTCTGCCCTTGTCTCTGAGATGCTCGTATTTGGCTGTCATGACATGTCTCCAGTGAATGTCTCTCTTCGTTATGAAGTCCCACACATTTTTTGAGAGCAAGGCTTCGTTCTGAATTCTCACTGGTCTTACCCCAACCCACCTTCATACTTTGGTGCAGTGATCTTCTTCCAAGCGATTGGACTCCTCTTTGTGTGTGTTGCCGACCCTCCCCAGATGAAGTTCTTGATCACGTTATCAATCCGATCATAGATCGAGCTGGGTAGGACTGTTTTCTGCATAATGTATGTAGGTACCATAGTGAGGAAGGATTTGGCTAGTGCTACTTGTCCAACTAGCAACAGGCTCCTGTTAGCCCACAAGGAGATTCAAGCTTCAATTGTGTTGATCGTATTGAGGTACACAACTTTATTTGTTATCCCATGGATGATAGGCACTCCCAGGTGTATCCCCTGGTTCTTAGTTTGTTGCATATGTAATCGCCTGTAGACTCTCCTTCGTATTAGTGTTGGCGTGTTTTTGGAAAAGAAAATGGAGGACTTTCCTTCAGCTACTCTTTGACCCGAAGCTTGTTCGAATTTCTTTAGACATCTACTGATCTTGGTTGCCTGTGTCGGGGACGCCTCTGCAAACACGATGATATCATCAGAAAAACACAAATGTGATATGGGAGGACTCCTTCAGGAAGCTTTAACAGGTATACATTCCCCACCTTGGACCTCATTTCTAATGTCTTGGCAGAATCTATCTAAGCATAAGATGAAAATATACGACGATTGAGGATCTCCCTGCGGTACTCCTCTAGATGGTGAGAAAGGCTGTAGGGAATTTCCTTTCCAGGCTATGGAAATGGACCCCGAGGTGATGATGTTCATAATGATGTTGTCTGGTATTGTCGTGCGCTTTAGAGTGTCTCTGACAAACACCCAAATCAGCCTGTCATACGCCTTTGCCAGATAAGCTTCACCGCCATGCTATGCTATCTGGCAGATCTGGTTCTCATTGTATTGATAATCTCTTGCACTAAATTGATGTTATCTGAGATTCTCTGTCCCGTGATGAAGATCGACTGGTAAGGTGAAATCCAGTCATTTAGATGCGGTTTGATACATTCCACGATAATCTTAGATAGAAGCTTGATACTCACATTGTTCAAAGAAATGGGTCTCAGGTGTGAGTAGTTGTCCGACGTGCTATTTTTTGGAATGAGTACCATGGTTGAGTTGGCCATCTTGGGTGGAAAAGCTTTCCATGTGAAGCACTCGAGCACGGTTGTAGATAATGAGTTCTTGACCGTTTCCCACTGGTTTTGTAAAAATCTCGCATCTACCCCGTCTGGCCCAGGCGTCTTAATTGGGTTCATCTTGAATAAGGTAGCCCACACCTCTTGCTCATCTGATATCCTCGCACAAACAGTCTTCTGGTCGTCTGTCAACTATGGAAACATGCCCGGGTAAACTTGTGCCTTCAGTTCTCTTCCTTCGTCATCTTCCTCAGTGAATCGACTCTTGAAGTGTTGTCTTATCATGTTGCGCAGGCTATCTTCATCTTCAACCCAACCCCCTTCACTATTCTTTAGCTTGGTGATCATATTCTTTCTTCGCTTACCTCTAACAATAGCTTGGAAATAATTCGTGTTTGCATCTTCTTTCTTTAACCAATCACATCGGGCCCTCTGTCTCCATTCCTCAGCTTCCGTTCTTTGTACCTCCATGCACTCACTTTGTAGATCGCAGATTTGTTGGTCTAACTCCCTCGTGAAATGGTGGCTCAGCTAGTCTTGTTTCCTCCCGATCAGTTGAAGTAGATAGTCTTTGTGTCTCCTCTCTTCTTTCCTTTCATCTCTCTCCCACATGTCTGCCTTTTCCATAAAGATTTTGCATGCTTTGGTAAAGTCAGCGTTCTGGTCCCAAGTGTTCTCAAGCTCTCTTTATCCATCTATAATTTGTTTGGAGGATAGGTTTGGTGTTGTTATTCTTCTTGCGTTCTGTGCGTACAAAAATTGGGGCATGATCTGAGGAGATTCTCGGTAGAACTTCTACATGCGTAGATGGATATAGCCCCAACCAATCCAAATTAGCGATAGCTCGGTCTAGTCTTTCCTGTAGCCACCCCCTCTTGAAGGTCATTCGTGCACCGGAGGCTCCCAGATCCTCAAGTCCTGTGTTTGACAAAGCTTCAACGAACTCCCTACAACTCGAGATACTCAACTTGTCACTGCCTAGTTTTTCATTAGCATGTAGAATTGTATTAAAATCTCCCAACACCATCCATGGGAGGGTTGTGGCTATAGCTATGGTATTAAGGTGCCCCCCAAAGGTTTCTTCTCAGGCCCTGCTTAGTGCTCGTATACACAAAGGTGATAAGGGCTTTGTTGTTGATCAGGTAATGTATAAATTTCCTATGAACTGCTAAAATATCCACAACTCTAATTCTCTTCTTCCACATGACCCAAATTCCTCCAAAATAGCCTTGCACCTTCACTCTGTGGGACGCGTCATATCCAAGGTTTTGGATGTTACCATCCGCTGTATAACCACTTGTACGAGGTTCAATGATAACAAGTATATCAATGGCGTATCTGCTGCTATACTCTTTGATTGTGTCTTGGGTGTCTGTCGCGCAGACCCCCTGAACATTCCAAGCTGCACAGATCATTGGGAAACTATTGGGGTGGATCCCTGGACCTGACTTCCCTCTTCCTCAACATCCTGCCCACTGTCGTGGTGTTTTTTGCCCTACTTCCTAGAGCCTGACCTCATGATTTCTCCTGCGGTCAATATCTTCCGCTTCCTCTAAGTTGTTTGTGGAAACAAGAAATGACATCTAGTTGTCACAAGTGTCTTTTTCTTTTTACTTGCTATTTACTAGGTGGCATGGAATCATCAACCGTAGAGAACATAATACTTCATAGGAACGTGATCAACTATTATAATTTTGGACCAGGGTGAATAGAATCAAGAAGTGTATCAATTTCACACATTTAAATCTTATGAATTTAACATTTACTAATATGCTCCTTGGAAAAATAATGTTAAATAGTGAATTTACAAATGTATATTAGTAGATCTATATTACATTAGTACAAATAAAGCTATTATTCTTATTTACATCTTGGTCAAGTGAATATATTTCTGGATCTATCCCTAGTCACCTTGGTATTCAAACAAGGCCACAACATGCATTGGAATTATGGTAATTTCATAACAAATTCCTTGCACAAGTGATTTTTTTGTTTCTCTCTGTGGGCCAGTGATTCAAGTTTGTGTGATTCTGTGTGTATTAACTTCAAGCGGGTCCTACAACAGTGGTTCTGCTTTTTCTTTCAGTCCATTGGTTTGTTAAGTTCTTGATTTTTGCTTCTCCTAATCCATCTCTTTTTTAGATTCAAGTTGTGATATGGGTGTAAGAATTCAAGATCCTTGGCAATGGCCATCGGCGATAGTCAACTGAAATTTTGATTTATTTTTTGGTTTACCATTCTTATGCAACATTTGCTGCACTCTGATAAAGATTTTAGTACTTATATGGACACAATGTGGTGAGTTGTATGCATTATCCAATGATGGTGATATTCTACAAGTACTTACAGTCAGGGTGTATCCTGTTTCTTCCAAGGTTTAAAATTCTAGGCAATTATAGGGTTAAATCTGTGGAGGGGAAGTTTAACTAGTCGGGCACTTTATTTGCACATTGTTTACTCATCCCATTCCTTGTGTGGAGTCAACAAGACATGATAAAGTGACTTACCCAGGAAATAAATATTATGACAGTTGTCTAAATGAAGTAACTATGATTGCATTTTTATGGTTTTATCATCCATACGCAACTTCCCACCCATATTGATGTATATAATCTAGTAAATATCCATCGTGTGATAGCTCCACCTTCTTAGTCAAGTAATTCATATGTTTGCATCATAGTAACTTTTAGGAAGTCACTATTGTTCACACTTTTCTACACATCTCCAATTATTACCATCTTCTTATGGTTTATTCATTCCATGCATATATGAAACAGTTATAATGAAAAGCTACATATATGAAAATTCATAAGTAGCTGCATAATTCAATCAGTGATGCAATAAGTGATGTTTATCTTAAGGATGGGTTACAACATACAATCAATTTCTTGGATAAGTGCTAAGTGATGTTTAGCTTGAGGATGTGTTACAACCCATTTCTTGAATGGAGTTTGATGAATAATCATAGAACTATATACAATCAAATGAAAGAAAAAAAAATAGTCATTACAAATAAAAGATGAAACACAACCAACATCATATCAAACCTCCACCTCCTCTAATAGAAGGACATCCCTTTCTTATAGAAATTCCAATAAGGTCTTATGGTGTAGACTGTCATGCTTATGTACCATAAAACCCAAAACCATTTTAATAATGTTTCTGTATGATTTTTTCTACCTTTACTCTTTTACATACTTTAGAAAGTTTCTGAAGTACTGGTCCTATTTTGCACATTGCGTAGTACTTATTTGGAATAATTTTACATGTGGTGAGATCAGAATCACATTTCTTTAAGACTGTTCTGGTGACCAAAATACTAGAAGCAATAGTTAATTATCATGTTATTTAGAATCACATTTAGTTCATTTTTTATATTTATTATGGTTATTTGTTCCATAACTAGGTGTTAGAATAGGAAAAAGGAGAATAAGGAGAGCTTGGTTCACCAAATAAATAAGTGGCCTTTTCAATAGGGAGAATAAGAAGAGCTTAATTTTGTATATAAAAGGAGAATAAGGAGAGCTTGGTTTACCAAAAAATGAAGTTGTATTTTTAATAAGTGCAAGGATTCAGGATCCCAGAATCAAGCTCTAATGAAAATCACAACAACTATCGTCAAGAGGTCAAGCATAGGGATCAAATCTTGAAATCTCTGTAGGGAAATATGGATGTTTCTAACAGATATTTCTTGATGGGTATTATATATTATCTGATGCATTGACTTAGATATTGCCTTCCTAGCATTAGGGATTGACTTGACTACATTGGGTTTGAATCTCAACGCTCAAGATACTATGTAAAAAACTTTTCGCTTGCCATGGTAAAGTGAGCTTATTACGAGAAATTGCAACTGACTTCCTATTTGTTCTTATGATAAGAAGCCACCACCACTCCATGTGAGACTACTGGTTGTCGCTAAAACGTAATGAACTTTACATTTCTATTATAATTTGTATCACTAAATTGTCAGCCAACTCATTTCTCTATGTTTCTTTGCTTGCGTATGGAGTTTTCATTTCATTGAATTTTGAAGGTTGTCTGGTACAGAAAAGAGTTGTTAGAATATGGTCTTCTTTTTTACGTAGCATTATGAGGAATATGAGCTTAGTTGGATGAGAAATACACCCTATTTCTTCAAAAAGTTAATTATGGCATATACCTAAGTATGGTGCTTATTAGGTTTCTAAGCAATGCCATTAATTTTTATTATACATCTTCCAATAAAATTAATTGTGGCATCAATCTATCATGTTGTAAATCTCAATTTCCCCTATTTTAGTATGGAAGGTAATCATTAGTGATTAGGCTATTGCCACAACCTTGTATGACGTGACTTGGTATGGCTCATACCCGCCCAATTGACTTCTCTAATACAAAGGATCATTCTAGAAAGTGATTCCTTCTCTCTTGTGATCGCTATCACCAACTTGGATAGAGGTAAAGACTGCCTGGATCTACTGGTAAATGATATTATAAATCTTGGAAGTTAAACGCTAGAATTTGACACTACCCATTTGTGTAGATAAGCAACATGCTTTTCCACCACCTAGCTCAATAAGCTTCTTTACTTTTTGTACCACCTAAAATAGCATACATATTTTGATTTAGATCACAATAAACTCCTCCTCATGCATGTCTTTAACAACTCATATTTCTGAAAAGAGGAGGGAACGTAATATACTATGGTCCTCTATGACTGAGATACAGGAAGGTCCTTGAATTATTTGAGGGAAGGTACATTTTATTGTTGTATTTGGTTTCCCTTTTTTTAGTTCTCAACTTCTAATCTTTCTTACTTTCAGCTTCTATGGTATGTATATAAATTTCATACATACGCCGATAGTCTTCTTCATCCTACTATATGATGGATGTGAATCCAACACATCCAGTAAGCATAAAATGTATCCTTAAATTTCATAATGATCTAGTGAACAAAAGAACAAAGATGACCTCATGATACATTGTGAATTCATTAAAATAGCAGGTTGCACCTTGTTCTCCTTAAACCAGTTCTTTATCTATTCGAGTTCCCATTCACAATGTATATTTTTTGTGCAACTTGCTTTCAGATCATTCAAGTCGTCTAGGACTGTGCAGTGGTCCTTGGATTTTGGATTGATCCTCCCATTGACCCTGGATCATCCAGAACCAATGTGTTCCTCCCATTCATCATTAATATCCCTGTTTGTGTTCACATACTATCTTGATGTTATAGAATGAACCTTAAAATATGAGAGCCTATAGTTAAACCTTTGTACTTCAATATACTATATTTTGCTTCCATGGTGAGGATACTATGAATTGTTCTTTTGGTTACATATTCATTGCATGTCTTCATAGGCCTCAATCATTTCTTTTGCAATTTTGGTCCCAATCCCTCCTCTGTGTTTGTCTACAGACCCATGCTATGAGATTAGTTTTCCTTTGATAGAGTTGATTAATTCTCTCATGAGTGGCTACATGTAGTATGGAAGTTTGCAAGATGCAACTTGGCTTCACACCCAGTACAGATAGAGCAAAGGTACCTCTCCCTGTTAGAGAAAGGGATCTATTTTTCTAAGATTTAATTATGTCCTCTATTAATAGAATTGTTTAGTGAACAAGATGTAGGAGTATATTATGCCTTTATCAAGTTTGAATATCTCTCTGAGTTCCAGTATCCAGTAAAGGTACTTCTTTATATTGCTCTTTTTTGTAAACTTTGATCATATGCTAGCGTATCTTAACTAAATTTCTGGCAATTAAAATTCTTGAGGATATAAATGTTTCTTCCATGTATGTGAATCACTGGTCATTATCTTTCTTGATGCTCCTACATTAGTATGTCATGGATACGGCAATTTTTTAATAAAACCAATATATTTATTTTAAAAATAGATGAAGACAATCAAATTTTATTCAAAAATCACATTATTTCTAAAGAAAATGGAAACCAATACCATAATATCAAACAATGATTTAAAATGGGGTCTTTCATTCATATTAATGTGAGATAGAAGTTACAAAAAGACATGATAATTTCATAGTCTAAACCTTTCACATTTCATGTATCATGTAATGTTGTGTTGTAAAGTGAGTTGTGTCATCTGTGATACCAAACTATCTTCTATCATGTATGGCTAGCAACTATAAAGCACGGATGTAGATACAGAAATGTATACGGGTACAATATGGGGATACGGCAATTTTCAAAAATATAAGATAAAGGTACATGGTTACAACAATTTTTCTATTGTTTATTTTTAAATTTCAACAGAAAATACCAATTTCATTCTCAAATCACAATACAACAGGGAGAGTCTAGAGTTGGAAGTCACATGGTTTTGGGATTTTGAGGGATCGCACAAGTGGGGTTCTCTCTTGGCTGTTAAATGGGTTGGTTGTATCCTGGCTACATTGAGGTCATATCCTGCTAATAAAAAAAGGAATACGACTTAAGAAGTATTTGGTATGTATTAGAGAGTATCTAGGGAGTATTAGTATCAGATATGCATTCAGTACTAGTAAGACACCTATTTTGGAGTATCGGTGCTTGGAAGTCCTTTAAAAAGTGAAATCCCAAAATACAGAGGTACAAACAATAAAGAGAAGAAGGAAGATTGGCATTTAGCAAGAGGAATGGTGACTAACCTTGAACTGCTTCAAGGAAGAAATTGTGACAGCCTTGCTGCAAGCTACTACTTAGCATATAGGGTTAAGACATGAGCTGGTGTCTAATGCTAATCAAGCAATGTCATGCCCAAATTTTTTTTCTAGTTTTTACCGACTAGATACAGCTTGGATACAGATGGATACGGATTAGGAGTATCCAATATGTATCCAAGAGTATCCAAAAAGCATTGGTATCCGATACGTATCAGATACGGGTACGACATCTGTTTTGGAGTATCCATGCTTCATAGGTCACAACATATGTTTTGTTCTTCCTCTCACACCACTAAGACCATCATTCCACCACTACTTTACACATCCCATCTCATCCAACTAACATTGTTGTGCCACCTCCACAATAGCTTGTCATTCACCCAATAACTACAACATTGATGCATTGTGCAACAACACACAAACATCATTGCAACCACACCAGAACCTAACCATCATCACAAGTTACCCACCATGTCTGTAGCAATGCGGAAATCTATTTCTACCTACCGTGTTGCAGACCTGCATCCACAACAGTCCTAGAACATGTTACATACCACCTATGGAACCACCATCATATACCCACACCATATACGAATACACACACATCCACCCTAGAACCTCATGCATCCCTCACCTTGTAGAAACTGTTTCATCATCATATTCCACCCAAGACAAGCCATGAGCTCATCCATGACTCACAATCACACGTTGTTGCTGCTACTGCTTCCATTGCCACCAGATCATCCCCAAAGCTACCACCTTGTTGCACTATTTCACATTACCAGTTCCACACTACCTCCTTTCCCAATGCCTACTCCACACCCACCATATGCAGCAAGCTACAACCCATCCACCACCATGTCACCATTGAAAACTACCCCATCTCATGCCACATAGAAGCACACCGCATCCACACATCCATCATCCTTAGAAGTTAGGAAAATTATTTCAACTTATTGCACCACCGTACATCGCCACTCCTCCAAAATATTTGTTTTCAAAGCCCAAACCATAGCACAACATACAACCAACACCCTCTACTATGTTGCCCCTCAAAACAAAATAGACCAGCAAGAATCATCCACTCGAGTCCCATTACAACCCTACTACCACATTTCAAAGCAGCAATTTTCAGCTGGTTCAACAAACCCCCATACATTTTAGAGAAACCCAAGCAGCAACCAACATGTCTGCAGATTACCATCATAACAGCAACCCACATGTCCACAGACCACCATCATAGTAGAAAAATTTCTGCATTCACCCACCGACACCCATGAAAGGACCAATACAGTTCTGAACTTGATAAGCATTTCAATTCCATAGACATCTTTTGAATAAGTAAGAGTGAGGATATACAATTTGAATTATAATTGATGATCAAAGTGAGTATGATAAAATCCATCTATGGATTCCGCTATGAGAATGGTATTCCACATGTTATTACCAATCTTCTGTTGAGAACAAAAGCAGGCATGAATAGGAACAACAACCCCACATCATTGGAGGGGAGGAGTGGTTGGAAGCTGATAGAGACAATAGAAAAAAAAACCTCAGTGATGTGAACAACGACACGCATATAGTGATGCCTACTGAAAAGTATAGACCGACATCATACGCCAATGAATTTGAGAGAACACATATTGAGGAAGATGACAAAACTACTAATAACAACCAAGCTGAAAGTGAAAGAACAGAGTCAAAAAATAAACCTGAAGAGGAGAATTCGATGTCAAATCTGAAACTGAGGTTGTTACTGAAGATTCACAAGATAAAAGCCTTGACACCGTCATTCAACATCAAAATTAGATCATGCAGATTCAATTAAAAACCTTGACACCAAATCTATGGACTCAATATGCCTCTATATTAGCAATAGAAAGTGGTGCAAAGAAATGATATTCTCAAGGATACATGTCATATGCATTTTCATAGAAATTGTAGCATTTGGTTTTAGCATTCAATACGAGGGTATATTCAAGAATAAGTAGACAAAATTTTGAATTTCTTGAGAAGAACTTAAATTAAGATGACATAGGCATTGTTTGTACATGAGGGGTGTAAGCACTTATATCAGTAAAATCACCACCAACTTCATGTGGGGTCTAGTTCAGTAATCTCATTCAGAATTGACTCATCAAGGTATTGAAAGAGGAAACTAAAACCCAATATTACATTATATACTAGAGGTCGATCTTCATGTCCAAAACATCATCCTAAACAACTTTAGTAGCTTTTTTGATAAGTGGTTCAGTAAAAGATCTCCACCTATCAGTCCAGAACATTATATTCTAGCCTGACAGAATAGTCCTGGAGCAACTAATTGAGTTATGCAAAGTTGGATCATGTGGAAAGTACAAAGAATCTATAGCTTTTTTGATAATACTTCTAGCTTTGCTCATTTTCATCACCAACTACTTATATAGATACTTGTTTTTTTATTTGCATAAGGTGTGTTGCATTTGAAATCATATGTACTACCTAGAACCGTATAAAGCAAGTGTTATTGAGTGTCTTGTTCCTTGTAGTTGTTTTCTTTCTTTGTGAGCTTTCTAGATGGATCCAAGTTGCTAATTACAGTCCCCTAGTATGCTCTTTCCCACTAGCATTGTTCCTTATTCTCTCTCTTTTCATCATATTATCTGCCTTATTTTATGTTCATGATTAAGGTCCAATTTAAATTACTCAAAGCATCAGATGGCCCACATGAATATGGTCACATGAATATGTATTTATGTTGTTGTTTGTATTATTGAGTTATATCTCACTAGTCAATGTTTCATTTAGAGATTCACTATGTCAATCACGACCAGATCTTGGCCTTCTCTAATTTATGTCGATCAGTAGTACATCCAATGGGACAAAATGTTCCACAATTGTTTTAGTTTAACATTATTGTTTCTTTACTTTCCATTTTTATGAGTTTAACTCTACTTTCAACTTGAACTCTGGCATTTTTTCGGATCTAGGATCACAACTTGGATTTTCTCTTCACCATATTACCATTGTTTATTTTGCTGCCTCTTCCTATCGACAACTTCCTGATATAATCTCACCCAAAAAAAACAATGATTGATATGATAAGATTTGTCATTTTGTAGATAAAATTTACTTGATAGTCCACTAGCACTTATAAATGCTCAAAAATAAGGTGTCGAATCATCATTTTATTGCTCAGCTTAAGAGGCTCTTTCTTATATTGATATTTGTTTTTCCAAATTGTTGTTGGATCACCTATGTCAGAAACACATTGCATTTTTATGTGTTATCTAAGAAATTTTAGATGTCTGCATTCATGAATCATATCCATCCTCATGTTCTATTGGTGGCTTATGTGGAATAAGTATAAGGGTTACAATGAACAAAGGCCCCTTCATGGAGTAAATTAGATTAATATTTTGATATGGTTATTCTTTCTCAAAAATTTCATTAATTAGCTTTAGTTTTTTTGATGTTCATATTCTAGCATGTAGACATCTAGATCATCTTTCATAAACTTTCTCCCAAGTGAGTATTTGTAGAACACTTATTGCATTGCAATAAGTTTGTTCCATGAATAAGTGAAGTAATCTTTAAGACTAGTTGCATATTTTACAAGATCTTCATAAGCATGTTTTGCAGCTTCCTAAGAATTCTCATACAAGAAAAGACCCCCCTTGCTTTCTATCATGTAAACTGGGTTCTACCTTTATTAAAGCATGGGTATATCATATGATATCTACTAATGCTTCTTTTGAATGGTGCCTTGACTACTTGTAGTGGTAGTCTGAGTTGTTTTTAGTTTTCAACACATGCAGTCTTTGCTCTATCTAAACTGCTCTTTCATTTGTACTAGTTATGCTCTGTATTTGTCCTTCACACTCAAGTTATAAATAAATTTCTATATACTGAAATACTAGTAGGGTTAGTTGGTTATATATGTAATCTTTTTTCATCCATATCATTTTTGTAGTTTCTTGGTTTGGATTAACTATATTACTATGTTCGGTGGCTTACTTCCAATCTCTATTGTGAAATGTGATCAAAGATCTTGTCCAATTGAATGAAGTTATATATACTACCCATTCCCCGTCCAGTGGTAAAGCAATTTTCTTTTTGTGTCTGAACGTTTACGGACTCGTCATGGATTATAAAGATATAGTCATTGACATGTTTTACTCATTTCATTTCCATTTACAGATTGGTCATGTTTTTGTCATTTCATGTCCATTTCCCACAGGTTTCTTGTGCCTAATATGGACATTTTGCACTGGTGCCAACTGTGATCAAGCAAGCAATTTGATGACAAGGATCTAGTTTAGTTCGTTCATATGGTAATGAAGGAGCTGTTTTAGTTCATTCATATGGTCAAGGATTTAGGTGCTCAGCAAGAACAAAATAGATTCAAAGTTGTTGATTCACAACCTCAAGAGGAGATGACAATTGAAAACTTGTGCGTTAGTTAAAAGATGTGTTTCTAGCTACAGTTTATCTCACTCTGGAACAATTTTTATTCAGATATACAACATATTTTTGAATCAAATATTTGTTTGAGCTGTGTTGTTGAGGCTCCGGTAGTTATTGTGAAGCTTTCTTGGGCTTACTATTCTAAAAGTTAAGACTGAGATCAGTAGTTGATATTAATCTTGGTGTTTCTCAGGTTAAATCTTATTCCAATATGGTCGCTGCCCATTTAATTATTAGATACTTTTGTTGTTGTTTTAGGCCTTGTGTTGGAAGATCAAAATATTAATTTCTTAGCATGCTAAATAGTTGTTTTGAAGCTGTTTATCTTCTTTGTTCCTCTAGATTGTTTGCACTCGGATGAGAATTTAGACTTTGTAATCTGTTTGAGCTGCCAGATTTTTTTTTTACCATTTTGCTCCTTTGTATATTTCTAGAATAGTGATGTCATATAGAACTAGAGTGAGTGGAGAGAGCTCCACACCATGACATGTGCCTTACAGTCTTTAGTGTTCCTAATTAGTTGAGTCTCCTATTTGTTTTTGGTGGGAAAACATATGGATGTCTTTGACTATGAATAAAACATCAACAACTTGGTATGTGTTTGACTATGAGCTATAATTTCATTTATTTGTTAGTAATCAGTTTGTGATTAAATGTGTAACCATATCTAGAACTCTATCAAATATATGTCACCAGATTACGGGGCGGAATGCTTCGTAACCAACATATCAAATCCAAGTATCAATATGTTTAGAAGACAAGGCACAAGTTCTATCCAGTGCAACTATGATTGTTGCATTTTACCGTCAAGATTGTCTTGTTTGTAATTTAGATCCAAGACATACTCTTCTTCATGATGGTGCAACAACAAGAACCCAATCTATTTCCAACTCATTGAACAAAAGGAGAAGACAACGAGGATACTTGTCCTGAAAGATACATACTCTTTTTCCAAGATGTGTGTAGACCTCATTGAGATACTAACATATGTATTTCCTTTTCTTTGTACACATTGTGTAATAGGGGAAAGGTATACATCCTCCCCATGTACATTCTATGTTTCAGTATGAATAAAAGTAAGATTGTTGACATAATGATCATAACTTGGTCTAACTACTACAAATTTGTTCCTAAAAGAGCGTTTGGACTAATTACACAATATATGAATAATCAAACATACATATATGTATATGTGGCACTACATATGTAGCTAGTGCATAATCCAACTACATATATATGTGTGCAGTAAATGTTGCCATTCCCTACACATTAACTACAAATAATTTGTATTAACTTCATGTTTTTGCTACATACTGACTATATATATAATTGTAGGCATACATTTAGCTGTAATCATACCTATATTTAAATATGTAATGACAATATCTAGCTACGCTTCCAGATACATATGAATTTGTAGTGAATGGATTATCTAACTACATATTTGAAAAATATAGTTAAAAGCTTTAACTATACGAGCATATACTACAATATGTATGTGTAAAGAAATATGTAGTCAAATCCTTTAGCTACAAAAAATGGGGTTTTCGCTACAATTTTTTTATAGTTGAAGACCTTTTTTTAGTAGTGATTGCTTGATCTAGAAAACAATAATGATCGTCTTTCTCAAGAAAAGGTTGAATTGCTTGCAAAGATAAATGATTATCAAATTCAACCTATTCTATGTTCTCATTAAAATTATGATATCATTGTTAGAGAAAGAGATCCATTGCTTTCAAGTTTATATCAAGAAAAACTAGACATTGCAAAGAGAATTGATGAAATTGCTAAGTTACAAAAACATGTTGATAGTTTAAAGAGTAATAATATTCTTGATAAAATCTTGGAAAACTATTTTGGACACATTGGAAGAAGAGGTCCAGGATATGTGCCTGAAGAGAAATCTATCCAAAATCCTAGAACTAGAAAAACACAAAAACCCAAATCAAAGATCTTGTATGTGCACAATCTAGCACATAACCAAAATGCTAAGAAGAGAAATGAAATTGATTTTATTTGTTGTCATTATTGTCAACGTTTTGGGCACTTTTCATTCTCTAGTCCATGCAATAAAAGGAAGGATGTTGACTTGATTTGGGTTCTAAAACCTCCAACTTAGAATTATTGAACACTTAGTTGAGATTTGAACTAAATTTCATTTTGACATTCATAATATCTTATCTCAACTAAAATTAGCTCTAATTGTATATCTTTGAGTATTTGATTGTTTAATTGTGTTACTAAATTTCAAACTAGATGAAAAAGAATTATCTTGATTCATCCCACAATTGCTGAAAAATGGGCAGAATAGTACTCGTACGACAAAGCTCTCGAGGGAGGTGCTTTTCAATCAAAAACAAATTTGATCAAGAACAAATTTCTCAAAAATTGTTGTCATTGAAATCATTTACTTGAAATCAATATTTTATGGTTATAAAATGCTTTTCGTTCTGATTCATATATAATAAAAATAATGAAAATCATTCATAACCAAATAGACCACTAGATGGGTACCAAAACTTTTCTAATTTGCAGGTTTGGATGGTCTATAGAATTTAAGATAAGGAAGCCTTTTATACACTTGGAGAAAAGGTAAAATTTCAAAGGTAAAACTATTGTCATAGGTATTATTTGAACGAATTTTTAAATGTGCATATATTTTTGCTCTTAATTAGATTCTCTATACCAATTTGGGATTAACATAACTTATATTTGCTTAAGAGATACATTTACTGATTCCACTATGAGTCTAAGGGAATCTCATATCATTTCAGGGCTTAACATCCCTTGCAAATGGTTGAGAAATTAATCTTAGTTTTTGAATTGTGGCTAAATTTGACATTCTTTTTGAAGTAAACAATTAAGGGGGAGTAATCAATTATGATGGAGTCTTATTGACTTATATGTAAGATTATCTTTTTGAAATGACAAAGGGGGAGAAATAAAAGAAAGCAAAATAAAGTAAAATGTTCTCATGAGTTTCATGATCTCTTGGCTTGACATTAATTGGTGCTACGTTTCCTTAAGTGATGGATATCATGTTCCATATATATTTAAGTATATTAGCACACATTTTATGAGATCAAAAGAATCTATTCATCTCAGGTACATCAGAGGTATGAAACTCATTTCATTTGAAATATTTTTCTTATATTTTAGGAATGTTTGTCATCTTCAAAAAGGAAGAGATTGTTGGCTAAATTGGACATTAGAATACCCTTTGTTATGATGATGAGAAACATTTCATTCTTGTGGATATGACGTGCTACTTGAGTATTTCAGGGTTCAAGGAAATAAGGAGATCATACTAAGTGGATAATGAAGATTAATGCGCTTAAATGTTTAATATTTTCATGATTGTACTCAATATAAAAACTTGTACAAGTTTATAATGTACAAGTACTTAAATATCATGTAAATCAAGTGTTTACATTTTCCCTATCCACATAGAACCTTATCTTACACTCACAGGAATACTTTAGGATTGATAGGTTTCATATGAGTCATCAATAGGACCTCACATACATTGAATATCCTTGCAAAAAGTCCTTCTCGGTCGACAATATTGTGGAGTGAGAT
Source organism: Alisma plantago-aquatica (assembly GCA_963693085.1). Classification (NCBI taxonomy): domain Eukaryota; kingdom Viridiplantae; phylum Streptophyta; class Magnoliopsida; order Alismatales; family Alismataceae; genus Alisma; species Alisma plantago-aquatica. Next base: position 1,544,565,331 of record OY856410.1, read on the forward strand.
ATAGTCGTTGTAATAGGCTTAAGCAAGACAGAAACAAACATATATCCAGCCAAACCCAGATAGTCATCTAGTCCACAATATTGTGGACCGAGAGTCATCCGGTCGACAATATTGTCGATCGAGAAAAGTTATGGAAACTTCACATTAAACGAACATTTTAGCCGTTGCAACCCAACTATTGTATACCTAACGGCTAGTTAAGCACTAAGAACACTCTAGACACTCCCTAACACATTACTAGACACTTTTAAACCATTCCTATAAATAGGAGAGGCCTTAGGACACCCAAATCACCACTTACATACACAATCCATAAGGTACACAAGCATCCATTCTAGAGAGCAACAAAGCTGAGATTCACTTTCTATCTTTTTACTTGTGCTCTAAAGTTGTGTCATATAGATACAATATCCTAGTCACCACATATAGCCACGTCCATCTTAAGTGGATAGGATATCTATACGCTTGATATAGGATCTAAGTGTTGTGCTTCATTGGTTAAGTATTTCTTTCTTCTAATCTATTTCTTTTGTATTGTACTTTGTTCTCCTTGACTACTCCTAGGGTTGGAGATTTTTGAAAGGAGGTTGCTTGGTGATACTTCAAAAAAGTGAAGTCTGCTCCAAGATTTGCTTGAGATTACTTAAAGAAGGATACTTCAAAGGAGGTTGGAGCTACTTTTAGGTGAAGGCTATCTCAAGGTGGTGGAGCTACTTTAAGGAAGTGAAGGCTGCTCCAAGGTTGCTTGAGATTACTTCAAGAAGGCTGCTTCAAAGGAGGTTGGAGCTACTTCTAGGTGAAGGATATCTCAAGGTGGTAGAGCTACTTCAAGGTAGTGAAGGCTGCTCCAAGGGTTCTTGAGGTTACTTCAAGAAGGCTGCTTCAAGGAGGTTGAGGCTACTTCAAGGTGAAGGCTACTTCGAGTAGAAGGTGATTGTATTTTGTTGTAACATTCTTGCGAAATCTTTCAATTGGTATTGTAGCAGGTCTTCAAGGAGCCCTAACATGTCTTTAAGTATTGGGGGATGGTGTTTCTAGAAACCTCTACATGGAAAGGTTGCACGAGAGCCGAAAATCAACAAGTGACAAAGATTGTAGATGGTGCTTTGACAGTGAAGTAAAAGGACACTCGACATTCAGTTGTCTAAAGAATAAGAAAGGAGAAAAGTTCCATAAAGCTACAAGGGAAAAATCAAGTGAGGGTAAAGAATACAAGGTAAGTTGTTTCATTGCAACAACCAATGAAGAATAAAATGAGGTTAGTCTTCTTGATTTATCTAAAGAAGAGTTAGTTAATAGTTTAGAAGAACTCCATGACAAGTATTTTGAGTGCGAAAGGAAATTGAAAAAGGTTTTAAAACCCAATGATGAGTTGTATGCCGAAATACTTGATCTCTCTTCTAAAAATAACTCCTTAAAAGATTCTATTAATGATTATATACCAAATTGCTCGCTCTTGAAAAAAATAATGATATTCTTTCTCAAGAAAGGGTTGAATTGCTTGCAAAGATTTATGATTATCAAACTCAACCTATTACATGTTCTCATTTGAATTGTGATATCATTGTTAGAGAAAGATGATTCTTTTCTTTCAAGTTTATATCAAGCAAAACTAGATATTGCAAAGAGAATTGATGAAATTGCTATGTTTCAAAAACATGCTGATAGTTTAAAGACTATTAATATTCTTGATAAAATCTTGGAAAACTCCTTTGGACACATTGGAAAATGAGGCCTAGGATATGTACCTAAAGAAAAATCTTTCCAAAATCCTAGAACTATAAAAACACAAAAACCCACATCAATGATCTTGTATGTGCACAATCTAGCACATAACCAAAATGCTAAGAAGAGAAATGAAATTGATTTTATTTGCTGTCACTATTGTCAACATTTTGGGCACTATTCATTCTCTTATCCATACAATAAAAGGAAGGATGTTGACTTGATTTGGGTTCCAAAACCTCCAGCATAGAAATATTGGACACTTAGTTGAGATTTGAACAAAATTTAATTTGACATTCATAATGTCTTGTCTCAACTAAAATTAGCTCTAATTATATATCTTTGAGTATTTGATTATTTAATTGTGTTACTGAAATCAAAACTAGTTGAAAAAGAATTATCTTGATTCATCCTACAATTACTGAAAAACTTGCAGAACGGTACTCGATCGACAAAGCTATCAATCGATGTGCTTGTCGGTCGAAAAACAAATTCGACCAAGAATAGTTCTGTCAGAAATTGTTGTTATTAAAATCATTTACTTCAAATCAATACTTGATGGTTATAAAATGCTTTTCATTCTGACTCATATATACTCAAAATAATGAAAATTATTCATAACAAAAAGGACAACTAGATGGGTACCAAAACTTTTCTACTTTGCAGGTTTGGATGGTCTATAGAAATTAAGATAAGGAAGCCTTTTATACACTTGGAGAAAAGGTAAAATTTCAAAGGTAGAACTATTGTCATAGGTAATGTTTGTACACATTTTTAAATGTGCATATATTTTTGCTCTTAATTGGATTCTCTACACCAATTTGGGCTTAACATCCCTTATATTTGGTTAAAAGATGCATTTAGTGATTCCACTATGAGTCGAAAGGAATCTCATATCATTTGAGGGCTTAACATCACTTGCAAATGGTTGAGACATTAATCTTAGTTTTTGAATTATGGCTAAATTTGACATTCTTTTTTAGTAAACAACTAAGGGAGAGTAATCAATTGACGGGGAGTCTTATTTACTTCCACATATGATTATCTTTTTTAAATGAAAAAGCGGGAGACATAAAATATAGAAAAATAAAGTAAAATATTCTCATGAGTTTCATGATCTCTTGGCTTGACATTAATTGGTGCTACATTGCCTTAAGAGATGGATATCATGTTCCATGTCTCTTTAAGTATATCAGCACACATTTTATGAGATCAAAAGAATCTATTCATCTCAGGTACATCAGAGGTATGGAACTCATTTCATTTCAAATATTTTTCTTATATTTTAGGAATGTTTGTCATCTCCAAAAAGAAGGTGATTGTTGGCTGAATTGGACATTAGCATACCCTCTATTTTAATGATGACAAACATTTCATTCTTGTGGATATAATGTGCTACTTGAGTATTTCAGGTTTCAAGGAAATAAGGAGATCATACTAAGTGGAAAATTGAAGATTAATACAAATTGAAGATCAATGCGCTTAAATGTTTAATATTTTCATGATTGTACTTAATGTAAAAATTTGTACAAGTATATAATGTACAAGTACTTAAATATCATGTAAATCAAGCCTTAGATTTTCCCTATCCACTTAAAACCCTATCTTACACTCACATGAAGACTTTAGGTAGATAGGTTTCATATGAGTCATCAATAGGACTTCACATACATTGCAAATCCTTACAAAAAGTCCTTCTCAATCGATAATATTGTTGACCGAGATATAGCCATTGTAATAGGTTTAAATAAGATAGAAACAAACATATATCCAGCTCAAACCCATACAGTCATCCAGTCACAAATATTGTGGACCGAGAGTCATCCGTTCAACAATATTGTCGACCGAGAAAAGTTCTAGAAACTTCACATTCAACGAACATTTTAGTCATTACAACCCAACTACTTTCTACCTAACGATTAGTTAAGCACTAAGAACACTCTAGACACTCCCTAAAATGTCTCTAAACACTTGTAAACCATTCCTATTAATAGGAGAGGCCTTAGGAAACCCAAATCATCACTTGCATACACAATACACAAGGTACACTTGAGCATCCATTCTAGAGAGCAACAAAGCTGAGATTCACTTGATATCTTCTTCCTTATACTCTAAAATTGTGTCCTATAGCTACAATCTCCTAGAAACCACATATAGACATGTCCATCTTAAGTGGATAGGAGATCTATATAGTTGATATAGGATCAAAGCATTGTGCTTCATTGGTTAAGTATTTATTTCTTCCAATCTATTTCTTTTGTATTGTACTTTGTTCTCCTTGACTACTCCTAGGGTTGGAGGCTGTTGTTGAAAGGAGGTTGCTTGGTGCTACTTCACCAAACTAAAGCCTGATCCAAGTGTGCTTGAGATTACTTCAAGAAGGCTTCTTCAAAGGATCTTGGAGCTACTTTTAGGTGAAGGCTATCTCAAGGTGGTGGAGCTACTTTAAGGAAGTGAAGGCTGCTCCAAGGTTGCTTGAGATTACTTCAAGAAGGCTACTTCAAAGGAGGTTGGAGCTACTTCTAGGTGAAGGATATCTCAAGGTGGTGGAGCTACTTCAAGGTGGTGAAGGCTGCTCCACGGTTGCTTGAGGTTACTTCAAGAAGGATACTTAAAGGAGCTTGAGGTTACTTCAAGGTGAAGGCTACTTCGAGTAGAAGGTGATTGTATTTTTTTGTAACATCCTTGTGATATCTTTCAATACCTTCCCCACTCTTCATTATTCTTAATGTATCTACACTTTTGTAAAGTTGTTATTCTACCCGTTAACATGTATGGCTAAGCACCTAACTTGGGTTGGGAGTAGCCACTAAGTCTCTCCCAACATTTATATACTTTGCATCCTTTTGAATGTATATATCCTTAGCAACGGTTATCTCCATACTCTTGTTCTTGAATGCTTCACTTGTATGCTTAGATACCATCTTGTGATGTTTGATTGTTCGTGCCTCAAAATATTAGTTCTACCTTATCTAAGTGTTATGGAGTAGTGGGAATGCATGAAAATGTTGGAATACTAAAGTTGATGATCACATGGTTTTCTTTGTGGTTGTTTGTTTGTCATTCTGAGGGAGAGACAACCTTATAATCTAGTCCTGATCCAAGTTCCCTTCCATTCTTTAGTTACATCTTTCTTGTTTGACCTTATTCTTTTATTTTGTTTTTATAAAGAAGGCTAAACACCTCTTTACTAATATGGTAAACAAAAGGCCAATGAATAGAAGTGGAATAAAATAACATTGACTATATTCAATTTCATAAAGGGTACATCAAAATATCCCAATAAGGGTTTACATGATAAATACGACAAAAGGATCTAAGATAGAGGGAAACTAAACTTTATCAATCTGCCTCCAAGAAACAACTTTAAGAGATAGGTTCATAACGAAAGGATGAACTCTTTATTCATAATCCTAGGATGGCCCGCCATGCTCCTGCTATGCACTTTGATCCTAAACATGGGTGGTTCGGATCACCCAACAAGAGAAGAAACAAGGTATGTGTTAATTGAGGAATAAGAACAAATAAAGTATATCAAAATGTAAACATGGAGTAATGATTCAACTAAGCTAAAGAGAATCAAGAGTATGAGGCATTTAACAAATAAAAATCCTGCCAAGTAAAAAAGTAATAAAGTTGCATGCATGAAAATTAATATGACTACAATAACCAATATAAGGTTGAGGCACCTACCTAACCTCAACCAATAGGTGAGGGAGAGTAACACATTCCCAAACACCTAATATATATATATATATATATATAAATGGGGAGAGTAAACACATTCCCCTGGGCAAAATAACACATGCCCAACTATGGGCGGCTGTACATAAGTACACTACTTTATCTATATAGTCAATAATTCATCATGCTAGAAAAAGAATCATATGGCAAAATAAATAAATGAAATATTGCAGAGGGATTCAAGAACCAAGAATATATTCAAGTAAATGTGAAGCAATGAAAAAGACCAAAGGCTAAGCATATGCCTCACTAGAAATATTAGGGTTGGATTATAAAATTCCCAACTGAAGGGTGAAGGAATGCACATACTCATATATGCACATAAGAACATACACATACCTCAATGTAGAGTCCTAGTCATCACTTTCACCAACTAGATTGTAACCAAGACCACTTTATCCTAACTACAAATTGTATCACATGTATTAGGGCTTATAAAACATAATGTGTAAGAAACCCTAATTTTTGGACTTTCTAAGAAAACTTTCGAATTAGGACTTAAAACTTGGACCAATCGATTAATTAGATTCTCTTGATTAATGAAACATATTTGATTACCTCATTTGGACTTAAAATGATTTAGTTACCAATTTTTAAGGCTTTTTATATAAATAAAAATAGTGTTTCTAATAATGAAACAGGGATGTAAAACATGATCTGAAAGCCCTAAAGTTAGATTCTACTAAAAAAATGCTTTCTAATGACTATTTATATGTATTTTTGTGATAAACATCGATTTTCTATAAATTATTAAAGAACTGACCCGTCAGATTTTGAGAAAAAACCACGTTGGTGCTTTTATTTAGCTTCAGCAGATCTGGGCAAGAGCCTTTCTCTCGTGAACCAGTAGGAATATGCTAAGATGGCGTCGTGCCTCAAAATAAAAGGGTGAGTGGTAACATAAGGAAAACCCAAAAATGCCATTATATGACTAATTATTCGATTGATAACGCGAGGACACCGGAGTCATTCAATGACATGGTTTCTTCTTTGCTTAACCATGGCTTGTAATGCCGAAACTAGAGCCTGAAGCTCTAATGGTGGGGCATTTTGTTAGACAACAGGTGGGTGAAGAAGTCTGGCTCTCTAGTGTGAACCTACCAATGCAAAACATAGACATTACAGTGACTAAAAGGCCAAGATACCACTCTCATCTTACTAGAAACATAGCATGGCTCTGAGGGTACAAAACTAATGAAATAGGTCAGCACAAGATCGAATGAAGATTGAGGGATGTTGCTTGAGTCATGGTGAAGCTATTGGAGGCGTTTATGAGGTTGGATGGATACTATATTTCCATGGTGACTAGAGTCGGAAATCTCCTCAAAATTTGTCTACAGGTTACGGCAACTGCGGCCAAAGCAGAGCAAAAATGAATAGAAGGAAAAGAAGGCTGGTAGTTCACAGATGCTTATCAGGTACCCAATTACAGAGAAAGAGGTGTCAAGGTCCATGGAGTGACAACGGCAGCCGGAGGTAAAGAACGAGTAGGCGGGGGCGTCTCAGGCACAAGGGGTGAAATTGGTGAGGAGGAGGAGCTCTTGAGGTTTGAAGTTGGTTTCTGCTCCTTTAAGTAGGTCGTGGAGGCATTGTAGTGGCGGCAAAGATCTTCGGGTCACGAGGAGAGTCTAGCCCAAATTGTAAATTTCTTATATTAATCACGAGAGCAAACATGTCGACCATCACTGGAAATGGGAGAAAGAGATGAGTCTAGAGCTGAAGAAATCTCAAGATGAGGTGGAGTAATGATGGAGGAAGAGATTAGGGAATTAATCGTTGTGAAACAGTTGCTAACTCCCAGATGAAACAGAGGTTGAGGACGGATTTGAGACTGTCAGATCATGGAACTAAAGAGGATGAGGGATAGTGACCATCGGATGGTGCAATAATGATATGTATGAATACATGTAACGTGTGACAGTGAAAACTGAACTTTAGTTTAAATGTGGCGCATAATTGAAATAATAATCAAATCTAGGTCAAACTATAGTTAAAACTTGTTTAATTGATTTGAGGGTTCTAACATTGACCAAATGACCTCAAATTCAGACCATAGATTGAATTTAGTGTCTAGAATATTCTTATACACTTGGATTTCAGTTTTGCACATGTTTTGGCCCTTAATTATAATATTGGCTATTAATGCATATATAAATGTATAAATGGGGTGATTTTAATATGAAAAGACTTTCAAATTTTATCCTTGAGTGAAAGTTTGAGATAGACAACATATATTACTTTCAAGAGTCATATCTCACCATATCATTCCCTTTTATGCTATAATTCCATCTAGGAGTAGAGAAAAAGGAAAATAGGTTTATTATTCACATTAACTAACTCAATACCATACTATCTTTTATTCCTTGTCCAAAAAGCCATAAACACTCTACATTAATATAATCTACTGATTATCTCTCATTACTCAAATTAAAACACTTTTTTTGAAGTTTCCATATCCATTAAACCATACACCAAATAGGCTAGAGCTACAATAAAGAGTTCAGCTGGGAAACTATGGGAAAATAAGAAATTATGGGACTATCTCCTAGCTACTGAGGCAGCCTCATGTGCAACACAATTTTCATTTCTACTAACATAAGAGAAACTAATTCTATCAAAAGAAAGGCTAAGCATCTTAATATCCCTGAGGATGAACCCCAGTTGGTCCCCTCGCCTGTTATCAGCTTGCAGTGCCTTAGTTATGATTTGGCAATCCATCTCAACTATTATCTTCTTCCATCCTTTGGTACGGCTTACAGTAAAACCTTCTCTGATCGTTATGGCCTCTGCTAGTATAGCATTAGTTGTTTGTTGTATCAGACGACCTTCTATGCTTTTGATGGTGCCCCTAGTGTCTCTCTAGACCAAGCCGATCGTTGCCTCACCATCATGCATCTATGTTAAGCTTGAGCTGACCCTCCCCTGGTGGTTTCCATTTGTGGCCAGGTCTCCCTTGTTGGCCATTCCGTAGCGCCTCCTACTCCCTGTGCAAGTTGGTCCACATGTAGTCTATAAGGGTGGCCGTGAAGGTCATGTGGGTGTATCTAATATCACCCACCGACCCCTAAAAAACCCACTTATTTCTATGTGTCCGTATTGTCCATAGTGTTGAAATTATTTAATCGGCTTCCTCCATCCTACATATGGTAAGCATCCTGATAATAGCCTCCCCTGGGCTAAGTTGTTCAACATCCTTGATCACCCCCTTGATTGTTGCCTCACAGTGATTCCAGAGTTCCCATGCGTGGATGCACAAGAATAACATGTGAGAAATGGTTTCTTTCCCATGGTGGCACATTGGGCATTCCCCATCAGCGTGGCAATGTCTATCATAGAGGTGTCCCAGTGTTGCTAATCTTTTGGTTTCCTCCCTTTAATGGAAGTGGGCTTCTTTGGGAGGCCAGCCCCTTTGCCATACTTGTTTCATAACTTCATTTCCTCTCCTAAATTGAAAGTCCTCCATTTCATTAGGTGTCATCATCATCAACTAGTACGCTGACTTCATAGAGAAGTTTCTCTCTTGGCTCGGCCACCAGAACAGTTTGTCTACTTCATATTGTAGACTGAGCGGTATGGAGAGGATTGTTGTCACCACTTGAGGTGGGAGGATGGTGCTAATGAGCTATGCATTCCATGACCCTCCTCCAGGCTACATGAGGTCATAGACATACTGGACGTTTGGGTTGTTGTTCGAGCTGAGATGGCTTGGCCTAGCATGTTGGTTGGGTATCCATTTGTCTTCCCATGCGTTAATAGGTCTCCCATTACCCACGACCCATTGAACACCTTCTGTGAAAAGCAGCTTGGCATTCCATAAGCTTCTCTACGTATAGTTGGGATCATATCCTCTTCTTGTCTTCATGATTGATTAATTTGGGAGATAGATTGCCTTAAGGACCTTGTGGACAAGAGTGTCTTGTTTGGTATACAACCTATAAAATTGTTTAGCGATCAATGCCTAGTTAAAAGTGTTGATGTTCTGGAACCCCATCCCTTCTTGAGATTTTGGTTTGCATAATTTTTCCCAACTCACCCATGCTATTTTCCTTTCTCCTTCTTTGGTGCCCCACCAAAATCTGGCAACCGCACTATTAATGGCATCCATCACACACTTTGGGATTTGGAAGACACTCATGATGTAGTTGGGGATACCCTGCTCCACTGCCTTTATCAAAACTTCTTTACCGAGTTTGGAAAGAAGTTTTCCCTTCCAACCTTGGAGCTTCTTTGAGATTCTATCTTGTATAAAAGAAAAGACTTGTTTCATGGATCTTCCAACTACCGTGGGAAGGCCCAAATACTTCTCATGTATTTCAACCTCTGTAATGTTTAATAGTGCTTTAATCTCTTCCCTTCTGTTGCAGAAAACACCCTTACTAAAAGCCACCTCTGTCTTGTTGATGTTGATTTTTTGTCCCGATGCTTGTTCATATTGGATGATGATTTCAACTACTTTCAAGCATTTAGATCTAGTTGCTCTAGCAAATAAGATGTTGTCATCTGCAAAGAACAAGTGAGAGATGTAAGGGCCATTTCTACTCACTTTAATGCCATGAATGACATTGTTTACAACATCTGAATTGACAGAAGTAGAGAAAGCTTCAGCGCAAAGAATAAAGAGGTAAGGTGAGAGAGGGTCTCTCTGTCTGAGGCCTCAGGCGGGCTTTATGGTCCTGGCCCTGTCCCCATTCACAACTATGGCATGTCTTACTGACAAGATGCATTGGTAGATATTCCTTCTCCACTTGTCACCGAACCCAATTTTCCCATGTACATGATCAAGGAAACTCCAATCAACTCTATCATAGGCTTTTGACATGTCAAGTTTCAAGGCAAAATTTCCCCTCCTTCCTCCTTGTCATCTCTTCATAGCATGGAAAAGCTCATAGGCTATAAGAGCATTATCAATGATGAGTCTCCCAGGAATAAAGGCACTTTGGTTTTCAGATACGATCATGTTCATAAAAGGCTTCAGTCTATTTTTCATCACCTTGGATGCTATTTTATAGAGGTCATTGCACAGACTAATAGGCTGGAATTCTAAGATCTCTATCAGGTTCTACACTTTTGGTGTCATGACAAGGAGTGTAGAATTTATCTCTCCAATATCACATTCATCCTTCCACCACCCTTTGATGTAGTTAGCCACATCCCTTCCTACCTTATGCCAATATTTCTGAAAAAACATTGCTTTCATGCCATGAGGGCTAGATGCTTTATTTGGATGCATTTGCTTTATTGCCTTGAATATTTCTTCATCAGTAAAATCCTCCTCCAGTCTTTTCTTCATGTCTGTTGAGATCATGTTTGACAACCCCATAGTTGCCTCATTGAACCTCAAGGGGTTGCTTGTATTGAAAAACTCTTCAACAAATTTTGTGACAATCTTTTTGACATCCTCCTCATCATCTTTCCATACCCCCTCCTTGTCCTTTAGGCCTGAGATTTTATTTCTTTTCTTTCTCGTTGAAGCTTTATGGTGGAAGTATGTTGTGTTCTTATCCCCTGCCTTCATTTCATTGACCATGTCTCTCGCACACTAGTATGCCTCATTTTTCCTGTGCCAATATTGGAGCTCATTTGCCAAATGAGAACATTTTTGTAGAACCCTGTTGTCTAGAGGTAGTTGTTGAAAATTATTGAGATCTTTTTCTATGTCCTTGATCTTCTTTTTTATGCTCCCAAAGTTCTCTTCCTCCCACTTTTTCAGCCTTTCCCCGCATACTTTAATTTTTTTTGGAACTATAGTCCACCGCTCTCATCCCAGCTTTTTTGGATAATTTATGTGCATTGCGGTTCATCAACCCAAAGAGGTTCAAAAATAAATTGTCTGCTCTTCTTTTTCCTGGCCCTCTCTCTGTTGTCTGTTGATATAATAATGGGAGAGTGATCTGACTCATATTTGGTACGGTGAATAACTTTGCAATAAGTGTACATGTTGTTCTAGTTAGCATTGGCCAGAGCTCGGTCCAGTCTCTCCTAAATCATCATTTTAGTGGAATTTCCTCTCCTCCATGTAAAGGGGTCACCCGTAAAACCCAGATCCACTAGCTCGCAATCATTTATGACGTCCCTAAAGTTCTCCAAAAATCTGTCTGGCTTCATAGGTCTCCCTTACTTTTCTGTATGGGCCTTTATCTCATTAAAGTTGCCAAATAATAACATAAGAAGATCTTAATTAGTTGTGAGCTTTCTGATTAGATCCCATGTTTTTCACTTTTGGGCCTGGTCCACCCAACCATATATGCCTACCACTCTCTAATGTCTATCATCTCCTTCTGTAACTATGGGCTCCACATGGTTCTGTGAATAAGATATAACCTCCACCTCAAGATCTCTCCACTAGAAACCAATTCCTCTTGCTCTTCCGTTACTAGATAACCAGATGCCCTCAAGAAAAGCACACATTCTTCTTTTTTATTCAAGTTTCACCGCCGGTATCATGGTTTCCATTAGGAAAATCATGTTTGAGATCTCTCTCCAACACCATGATTGGAGAGCTTACACACTATCAGGGTGGCCCATGCCATGACAGTTCCAGCTAAGTCTTTTCATTGTTGTTCATGGGGTTGGGCTTCACCAACCTCTGCTACTTGAGTGTCTTGCACCCCACGTACCGTCAGTCCATGCTAGATGTATGCACATTGTTTCTTTCCTCCCTCCAGGATGACTTCACTACTGTAAATGTCCATGTCATTGGGCTCTACGTTTCTTTGTCTTTTGCCTCTGTGTGATTCCCATTGAACTTCACTCTCCTCAATCCCCAACTGCACTTCCCTACTCATCTTGTACACCCACACATGATGTTTCTTCTTTTTCCTCTATTATTCATGTTGGTTTCCTTGACCACGAGCCCCTCTTTGTTCTTTCTTTTTCTGTGCCCCGGTCACAATAGTCTCTCTGGCTATTTGTTCAGCCTTTCTATTGCCCCCGTCTATGGTTTCGTCTTGTTTAGGTCCTTGCTTCCTTTATCTTTGATTTGTACTTCTAAGACCCCGCCTTATTCTTCATGGATCTCGTCTTCTATGTCCAGGGCATCTTCAATATTCCTTGATCAGTGAATATGGATAGTAATTGTTCGCTGGCATAGGATATGTGCTTATTCTCCTCTGATCTGTATCCTGCTTCCCCGACACACCCCTTCTACTTGTTTATTGGTGGTGTGGCGCTCTATGGACTTCCCGTTCTTCCATGCTCTAATTTTCACCATCTGAGGTGCGGTCCCTGCCACGGTCTATCTCCTTCTTTTGGCTCAAAATGTCCTCTATTTGTTCAGTATCTTCCCCAACTCCCCTTTTGCATCCCACACCTTGGGTTGTACTGCCTTCGGAGGCCCTCGTCCATGGTATTTCACAGCTAAAGTTTGGACCGTTATGCTTGACTGAGACCTTATCTCGCCGGTCTTTGGTGAAACACAATCTTTTTTCTTGCACTACCTTCTCCATATATCTCCTCTGCTGTTGTAATTCTCAACTTCCTTGGAGATGCTTTTATCCAGGCATCCCATTGCCTTTCTTGGTCTTGGTCTTTATCTTCATTGTGTTCAGGACAATATCAATCAATATGCCCTAACATCCCACAAAGATAGCATATGGAAGAGAGATGCTCATACTTGACCTCAACTTCAATCGACTTCCCTTCTTTCCCATAGATTATGAGGATTCGTTTGAGTGGCATGGTGACATCCAGTAGGACTCTCACTCGCGAGGACACCTCCCACCCCAAGTCATCCCTATTAGATTAGATGACCTCTCCGATTTGACTGGCTATCTTGCAGACCACCGCCTCTAACCTGAACCCTAGGGGAAGACTATAGAGTCTCACCCATAAGGGGTTGTGTTTCAAGATGATGTTTTCGGATTGGTCTTCACCTTCGATCTCTTTAAAAATTAGTAGCTTATTCTCAAAATTCTAGGGCGCACCTTCTATTACGTTCTTCTTTTCTCTCCGGTGCAAGAATTGTATACAAAGATGCCTACTTTGAGTTTCTTGAAGACAACCTTCGACGACAGTGCCCATGCCTGGGTCATTGTTCGCTTCATCACCCAAATGTTATATGTGCGATCTGTCAGGAGTCTTCCAACCAGTGCTAATTTCACGTTCTCTTCGCATGTGATCGTATCCTCCTCTTGTATCTGAATGGGATCCTCTTCATCCTCCATTAACTTGATCTTTGCACACCTGTCAGCAAGCTCTGCCGCCATGGGGATGGCAAGTTCCAGGACCATGAGCGATCCTTGTACCTACAAGAGAGGGATACCCACACGGGTAAGGAAGGGTAACCACTGAAACTCTAAATTGCCACAACATTCAGGGAAACACAAGGTTAGGTAGCAATCACCTATATCTTTTATTAATTATGTCAAGTTATATTCACATTGTTGTCAAAAGAATTACATCTCAACATTATACACAAATCATATGTTTTTCCCTTATTTATCTCATTAAGAGTATTAAGCATCATTAGACGTTAATTATTTCAACATCCAGTAATATACTGGCTCATTATTCTTAATAATTTGGATTTAGATTCCATTATCCTTATATTATCACAAATTGAACTATATCTTTTTATTTTGCATGAAATAAATAATTTATCCAATATGTTACTTAGTATGCAATTAGCCAAAATAATGCCACATTAGTTACTTATTTGTATATAACAAATTCTCACATTACGTATCATACTCACACTAATGTCATCATTAATGATTTAGTCATATTTATCCTCATCTTGTTAACAAATAAGCATATTCAATCCCACATTAGTGATGCATGCATATTGAATCAAATTACTCATTATCCATATTTGAGTCATTATGTCTATTTTATTGAATAGGATGGAATGCATTACATATCGACGAACTGATTCATATACCAATCATGATTAGATGATTATTTAGGTGTGTATTAGAGAACAAGGTGATATGCATTACATATATTGATGGCTTGATTAATCTATGATTAGGTGATTGCATACCATTTAAGTGTATCAAAGTATGTTATATGATTATGACACCTAATGTCACTAATGTATCATGAAAGTCATTAAGGATGCATATATTAGGGTTAGATGATTACAACTTACGGTTTAGGTCAACGTGACCATTATGTTTCACTTATACCTTCTTAGCATGCATTAAGTCCAAGGTTAAGTTCCATCTATCTTACTCATCATATCATTAGGGGTTGATGGCCCTATGACATGGTCAACATAATATGAATCAAAATCAATGAGTTACTCATATTACATGCATTAAGTATTTGTTAGAGTTGAAATATATGAACTATTCATTAGATGACTTATTATATATTCATTAGTATATAAACAAACATGATAAGTTATAACTATAACTTGTTTTAGTCAATTCTAATGATGTAAGCTCACTAATCTCTAATCTATGGAATTAGGGTTTCTAATTCTAGAGTATCTAGATTTTGGTGTGTTGTAGATCTCCATCCCCTTAAAAGGATTTCGTCCTCAAAATCATCAAATCCCAAATCTGTCAAGGTACTATCAAGGTACTACCACCACTACTACTACTACCACTACCACTACCACTACCACTACCGCTACCACTACCACTACCACTACCACTACCACTACTACTACTACTACTACTACTACTACTACTACTACTACTACTACTACTACTAAAGGTATGTTATTTTGGACAATCAATATCAACTTAGGCCAGGCCGGTGTCATATGGATCTGGGATTCCTCATGAACCAAGCTAGTGGCACAGAGGAAAATATTGCCAGCCTCCAGATCGTGACTCTTTCTAGGCACCCTTGCTTTCAACTTATGTCCTAGTAGACACTTAACAGGATCATCACCTAAAGGTTAACTAAAGATATCTCTAATATGTAAATCTTATGACCTGAAATTAACCTTTTGTCATCTCAAGAAAAATATAGCTCAATTCTAGGGTGAACATCTTAACTAAAGGTGAACTATGTAAGGCACAATTTCTAACTAGGGAAACAAATTGAAATAGTCAAGATTCCGCCTACCCTGGGCTCTGGTACCATGTTGTAAAGAAGGCTAAACACCAAAAGACTAATGAATAGTAGTAGAATATAATAACATTGACTATATTCAATTTCATAAAGGGTACATCAAAATATCCCAGTAAGGGTTTACATGATATATACGACAAAAGGATCTAAGATAGAGGCAAACTAAACTATATCAATCTGTCACCAAGAAAAAACTTTAAGAGATAGGTTCATAATAAAAGGATGAACTCCTTATTCCTAATTTTAGGCTGGTCCATCATGCTCCTATTGCGCACTATGATCCTAAATCTGGGTGGTTGGGATCATCCAGCAAGAGAAGAAACAAGGTATGTGTCAATTGATGAATAAGAACAAGTAAAGTATAACAAAATGTAAACATGGAGTAATGATTTATCTAAGCTAAAGAGAGTCAATAGTATGAGGCATTTAACAAATAAAAAATTCTACCAAGTCAAATAATAGAGTTGAATGCATGAATATTAATATGATTACAATAACCAATATAGGGTTGAGGAACCTACCTAACCTCAACCATTAGTTGAGGAAGAGTAACAGATTCCCAAACACCTAAAATATATATAAAAGTGGGGAGAGTAAACACATTCCCCTGGGAAAAATAACACATGCCCAACTATGGGTGGTTGTACATAAGTACACTACATTAGCTATATAATCAATAATTCATCATGCTAGAAAAAGAATCATATGGCACAATAAATAAATGAAATATTGCAGAGGGTTTCAAGACCCAATAATATATTGAAGTAAATGTGCCAAAAAGGCAATGAAAAAGATCAAAGGCTAAGCATATGCCTCATTAGAAATATTAGGGTTGGATTATAAAATGCCCAATTGAAGGGTGAAGGAATGCAAATACTCATATATGCAGATAAGCACATACACATACCTCAATGTAGAGTCGTAGTCATCACTTTCACCAACTGTCTTGTAACCAATACAACTTTATCCTAATTACAAATTATATCATATGTATTAGGGTTTATAAAGCATAATGTGTAAGAAACACTAATTTTTGGACTTTCTAAGAAAACCTTCGATTTAGGACTCAAAACTTGGACCAATTGATCAATTAGATTCTCCTGATTAATAAAAACATATCTGATTACCTTATTTGGAGTTAAAATGAATTAGTTACCAATTTTAGGGCTTTTTATATAAATAAAAAAAGTGTTTCTAATAAACATCAAAATAGGGATGCAAAACATGACCTAAAACCCCTAAAATCAGATTCTACTCTAAAAATGCTTTCCAATAACTATTTATATGTATTTTTATGATAAAACATCGATTTTCTATGAATTATTAAAGAACTGACCAATCACATTTTGAGAAAAAACCACGTGGGCGCTTTTATTTAGCTTCACCAGATTTGGGCCAGATCCATGCTCTCATGGACTAATAGGTAACTGCCAATCCTCAAAACAAAAGGGCAAGTGGTGACATAAGGAAAATCCAAAACTACCCTTGTATGACTAATTATTTGATTGATAATGAGAGGACACCATAGTCATCCAATGACCTAGTTTCTTCTTTGCTTAACCATGGGATGCAACGTTGAATCTGCAGCCTGAAGCTCTGATGGTGGGGCATTTTGTTGAACAACATATTGGTTAAGAAGTCCAGCTCTCTCGTGAAAACCTACCAATGCAAAACGTGGACATCGCAGTGCCCAAAAGTCCTAGATGCCAATCTCAGCTCACGAGAAACAGAGCATGGTTCTTAGGGTTCAAAATCAGTGAAATAGGCCAGCACAAGGTGGAATGAAGATCGAGGGATGCTACTTGAGTCAGGGAGAAGCTATTGGAGGTGCTTATGAGGCTGGAGGGACACTGAATTGCCATGGAGACTAGCATCGACAGGCTCCTCAAAATCGGTCTACAGGTCACGGTGAATGAGGCCAAAGCAGAGTAAATGGATAGAAGGAAAATAAGGTTGGTAGTTCATAGATGCTTACCATGTACCTAATTGCAAAGAAAGAGGTGCCATGGTCCATGGTCCGGTAGCGGCAGCCGGAGGTGAAGGACAAGTAAGCGGGGGCATCTCGGGGCACAAGGGGTGAAATTGGGCAAGGAGGAGGAGCTCTTGAGGTCCAAATTTGGTTCTTGCTCCTTTAAGTAGGTTGTGGAGGCATTGTAGTGGCGACGAAGATGTTTGGGTCGTGAGGAGAGTCTAGCCCAATTTGGGTGTTTCTTGTATTAATCATGAGAGTGAACAAGTCGACCATCACTGGAAATGGGAGAGAGAGAGAGAGACAAGTCCAGAGCTAAAGAAATCTCGAGATGAGGTGGAGTAATGAGGGAGGAAGAGATCGAGGAATTAATCGTTGTAAAACAATTGTTGACTCACAGATGAAGTAGAGGTTGAGGATGGATTTGAGACTGTAGGACTGTGGAACTAAAGAGGAAGAGGGCTAGTGATTGTCAGATGACACGAGAATGAGATGGATGAATAAATGTAAAGCTCGACAGTGAGAAATAATTGAACTTTAATTTTCAATGTGGCGCATAAATGAAATAATAATCAAATCTAGGTCAAACTATAGTTAAAACTTATTTAATTGATTTGTGGGTTCAAACATTGACCAAATGACCTCAAATTTATATCATAGACTAAATTTAGTGTCTAGAATATTCTTATACACTTGGATTTCAGTTTTACACATGTTTTGGCCCTTAATTCTAATATTGGCCATTAATGCATATATTAGTGTATAAAAGGGTGAGTTAATATGAAAAAACTTTCTAATTAATTCCTTGAGTGAAAATTTGACAAAGACAATATATATTACTTTCAAGAGTCATATATCACCATATTATTACCTTTTATGCTATAATTCCATCTAGGAGGAGAGAGAAAGGAAAAGAGGTTTATTATTCACATTAACTAACTCAAAACCATACCATCTTTTATTCCTTGTCCAAAAAGGCCATAAAACTCTACATTAATATAATCTATTGATTATCTCTCATTGGTGGTAATTTTTTATTTCAGACTCTAATTAAAACACTAACTGAGGTATTTGTACACAAACCATTCATTGTAATAAACATGAATCAAATATAATTCAAACCACTAAATATTGCTCAATTTCAACATTGAGGACAAAAAGGATAGAAAACATGGGAAAATTTAGGAAAAAGGCCAAAAAGGATATGAAGGAAATGAAAAGCTTGAAAATTGGTTAAATTGCAAATAAACCCAAGTTTCGGTATGTTAAAATTTTCTTACTTTTGGCTTTTATTGCTTTGTTTGGAGTAGCACCGTTCCTTAGGGAATGCTATCTTTATCTACCTTTTTGTTTGGTGTATCTAAATCTAAGGCTCAATGTTTTTTGCACATACCAGCCTTGTCCCTGTGGTTTGACCCCGATCTACTACATCAAATCCTATATAATAGTTGTGGGGCTTGAGTGTCGAGTTATAAATCTAAGAGTATGACTACTCTAGATCTGCTCCTCTTTGGATGTGCGATTTAGGCCAGTCAACTTTTTGGTGTTGTTTCCAGGGACAAGGCAAAATGATACTATTGAGAACATGAGTCTACTCACTATACACCCATGCCTCAAGCTTATCCATAGGCTTGACTGCACAAAAACTCTAAATCTTCTACTTTATTATTACATACAATATTTCATTTTACACGTCCAGTTATCTAACTTGACAGTGCAATTTTGTTCAGGGAGAAAGAAGGAAAGCAGATTTGGTCAACACCTCACACCCTTTTTAGGACAACATGTCGCCTCATGTAGATAGTATTCTTATTGGGGAAGAGCGGAATGCAAGGATTTAATACAGTAGACCACCACCAAAAATTGAAGAAGAAAGGGAGGAATGTCACTCAGACGATCATCGCCATGAGGAAGAGTGACATGAAGAAGATCAGTATCATCATTACCACCGTAGAAGACATTGTAGGAATCACCATGAACGTAAATATGATAGTGAACGTAAATGTGACGACCAGAGCAATGAAGGTGAAGATGTTTAGGGAGAGAAAAGTCATAGAGAGCTAGCCACAAATAGGGCCAATGAATCAAGATGTCTGATCGCTATCCCAAAATTTGATGTGGTGAATTTTGAGTTGAAACCCACTGTCATCTCTATGATCCAAAACAAGCCTTTCTGAGGGAATTTGAGGAATGAGAATCCTTACCATCATATTGACGCCTTCAAAAACATCTGTGACACCATCAAGATGAGGGGAGTGCCTCAAGAAGTCATATATTGCAAGGGATTCATTTTCTCTCTTGAAGATAAACCTTTATCCTGGTACCTTAATCTACCCACCAGTCCATAGATGGATGGAATCCCCTAGTGGATGCTTTCATCACTAAGTTCTACCCCACTAAGAAAACCATTTGAAACATGTAAAAGATGACTTATTTCATGCAAAAACCCAGAGAAAATCTTCATGAAGCTTGGGAAAGGTATCAAGAATATCAAAGAGATGGTCCTCACCATAACAACCGTAAGGGATTTCTAGTGACAATGAATTACAATGGGCTAACACCCCCAGAGCGGACCTTGTTGAATGCTACCACCGGGAGTGATTTCCTTGGAAAGAAACCAAGTAGAACTATGAAGATCATCGACAACATGGCTGCATTGCAAGAAGGCATGGAGTACAAAAGAAGTGATAGAGGTTCATCTAAGAAGGCTAGCTTGGAAGGACCTTCAATCGAAGCCAAGGATCTCGAAACCATTACAGCTCAAATTCAAAAGATTATCATAGACGTCAAACAAATAAAAGACACTAGAGGCGAAGGTAAGAAACACATTGAGAAAGTCATGAAGTGTGTCACGTGTGGCAAAGGAGGCCATAGAGTTGACAATTGTATCTATGCATGGTTGGAAGAGAGCAAAGAAAGTGAAAGTGAGGAGACAGAAAATGTCACTTATGTAAATTTTAAACGGCCAAACCATCCAGGATTCAATTATGGCATCAAAGACGTTGTTGAGAACTCACATCAACCAAGTGGTTCATCTAAACTGCCTCCATGATTCCAGAAGAAAGGTGGACCAACTCAATATACTAGAACTACAATTTATCAGATGAACAAAAACAACTATCAGAGTCAAAACAAAAATACAAGCCGACAAAGTCAGGGACAAGTCAAAGTTAGAGTCAGACCAAGGATAACAACCAACCTAACATGATCGCTTAGTTGTTCGATTTTTCTAAGAGACATTCTTCAGTAAATGACCAACTTACTCAAAGAGCCATCACCAATTCAAGAGTGTTAAGAACAATGCAAACTCAAATAGTAGACATGCAAACACATCAAAGGCAAATTGATCAACAACGTGTCCGACTAGCAGGTCTTGTGAAGAACTATTTAGGTAAGATTCCGTCAAACACAGAGACCGCAAAGATGGCCACACTCTGATCAGGAAGGATATTGGAATATCCTGGTACCAAGAACCCCACCGAAGAAAGAGACTATGACCAATCACAACCTAAAAAAGTAATTGTGCAGGAAGAATATGGAAGAGAAGAGCCCGCAAATGATGACAAAGGATAAGAGAATCACAAAAAGAATAAGGGTGCAAATGTTAAGAACCTAGATCATGTAGGAGAAGCCTTTACACAAAGAAATCTCTATGCTCTCAGAGTCTCATTTCCCTACAAACTGATCAATGCTCATCTAAAGAAGAGACACGAGAAGTTTATGGAAGTCGTGAAGAAATTTCACTTGGATATCCCGTTTTTGGATGCAATTGAAGATATTCCAACATATTCTTAGCTCTTCAAGGACTTAATCAGAAAGAGAAGGAGAGGGGACCACTTCGATACAATACAACTGGCTAAAATGTCATGTGCCTTTGTTCAAGTAGAGTTACCAACAAAGAAGAAAGATCTAGGGGCGTTTAATATCCCCTTTTGCATTGGAGACAATGTGGAAAGGAAGGGATTAGCTGACATGGGAGAGAGCATTAGCCTTATGCCACTAACCCTAGATCAAAGGCTTGTATTAATAGATATGGTAAAAATTAGAATGAGAATCGGGTTGGCCGATCACACCTTTACTAGACCAGTCAGAATAGTGGAAAAATGTTCCAATTCGATTTGGACGATTATTTATACCATGTGATATAGTGGTGATCGACACTATGGAAGACCCAAAGTGCCTAATGATACTTGGGAGACCCTTCCTAGACATAGGGGGTCTCTATTAGACGTGGCGGAAGGGATAATGACCCTATGTGTTGGTAATGATCACATAGATTTCTATGTACAAGACGTAATGAGGGGACCCTCTCTCTTTGAGTCAGCTTACTTCATGGATAGCTACAACCAATATTGTGAAGAAGTGCAAGAGGATAAGGCGATTGTCAATCCACTTATGCAAGACTTGAACAACCCTAACCCCAGTCTAGAAGATCCAGAAGTGGTTGAAACTTTGGACTTCCTGAATCAACCCCATGAGGAGGATTTTAGTGATGAGGAAGAAGTAACCTTCGAAACAACAAAGTACGTGTCCCTCAAGAAAACCCCATAAGAGAAGGAAGCTCTAAAACCTAAGCCAGAGTTAAATCTACTACCTGAAGGATTAAAATATGAATTCCTTGATGATGAAGGAAGGAATTTGGTGATAGTTAATGTTGATATGACAAATGAACAAATGGAAAAGCTACTAAAGGAACTCAGATTGCATCAAAAATCTATAGGGTATTCTATTGAGGTTATCAGAGGCCTTAGTATGGCCTTATGTATGCACATAATCAACCTTAAAGAAACCGCTAAACCCCTAGCCCAGCCAAAAAGAAAGTTGAATCAAATGCTAAAGGAAGTTGTGAAGAAAGAGGTGATTAAGCTGTGGGATGCTGAGATCATATACCCTATAAGTGACACCAATTAGGTAATCCCTATTTATGTAGTACCCAAGAAAGGTGGAATGATTGTTATAATAGGTGAGGATGGAGACGAGGTAGCAACACGAACCATAATAGGATGATATGTGTGCATCGACTATCGGAAATTGAATGTCACTATAAGAAAAGATCATTATCATCTACCATTTATTGATCAAGTCCTGGAAAGATTAGCACATCATGATTACTTCTATTTTCTATATGGGTATTCAGGATTGTATCAAATACAAATTCATCTCAACGATCAGGAAAAGACAACCTTTACCTATATCTATGGCATGTATGCTTTCAGAAGAATGCCATTTGGGTTGTGTAATGCACCCGCAACCTTCCAACACTGCATGATCTCCATGTTTTCTGATTTTCTAGAAGATATAGTGGAATTTTTCATGGATGACTTCTCTGTATATGGAATAGACTTTGATGAGTGCCTGGAAAATCTCTCCCTAGTCTTGCAACACTGCAAGGAAAAACATCTGGTTCTGAATTGGGGAAAATGTCACTTTATAGTGCAACACAACATCGTCTTAGGGCATAAGATTTCTACGAAAGGGATAGAGGTTGATCTAAGTAAGATTGAGGCTATATATAAACTCCTACCACCTAAGTCTATCATGGGAGTAAGGAGTTTCTTAGGACATACAGGGTACTATAGGTGATTTATAAAAGATTTTTTGAAGATCCCTAAACCCCTATCGAACCTCCTCGTTCAAGATGTTGAATTTTATTTAGCTAATGAATGTTTATAAGCCTTCAATGCCCTAAAAGAGGCCTTGACAACAACCCCAATTCTACAAGCACTAGATTGGCAGCTAACATTCAGAATTATGTGTGATGCAAGTGAATTCACTGTCGGAGATGTATTGGGACAAAAGAAGGACAAAAAATGCCATGTAATCTGATATGCAAGTTGAACTTTGGATGAAGCCCAAGTGAATTATATCACAATGGAGAAATAAATGCTAAAGATTGTTTTCTCTTTTGATAAGTTCATATCATATTTAATAGGATCAAGGGTGAAGGTATACACTAATCATGGAGCTATATAATAATTTATGTAGAAAAGGAGACAAAGCCAAGATTGTTGTGCTGGGCCTTGCTTCTACAAGAATTCGATCATGAGATTATTGATAAGAAAGGAATTGAGAATGTGGTTGCATACCACCTGTCTAGGATAGTTTTCACTAAATAAAACCAGTTACTAGTGAATGAAAACTATGCCGATGAAGCTATGTTAATGGCACACTGAGTTGAACCAATTCTACCTTAGTTTGCTGACATTTGTAACTATCTAGCCTGTGGGTAGATGCCACCTGAGATTACTTATAATCAGAAGAATAAGTTGCTCTCCGATCTAAAAAATTACTACTGGGATGATCCTCTTTTGTTCAAAAGATGCTCTTATAATTTATATTGTAATTGTGTCTCGGGAGAAGAGGTGCCTTAAATCCTCAAGGAATGACATTCCTCACCTTATAGAGGTCACCATGGGGGGAGGAAAATTGCTAAGGTTCTGTAGTTGGGCTTCTATTGGACGACACTCTTCAAAGATGCTACGTCATTTGTTAAGACTTGTAAGGAATGCTAGCTCACAGGAAATATCAATAGAAGGAATGAGATGCCTATGGTTGATTGGGTTGAAGTGAAATTTTTTGATGTATGGGGGATTGATTATATGGGACCATTCTCATCATCAAAAGGATACCAATATATTCTTGTCACAATAGATTATGTCTCAAAATGGATAGAGGTTGTTTCTACCCAAACTTGTGACTGAAAGACTATGATCAAGCTATTCGAGAAAACTATCTTCCACGATTTGGGGTTCCACGCACAGTCATAATTGATGGAGGATCCCACTTCGGGGAAAAATAGTTTGAATCTCTATTGAAAAAGTATGGAGTCAAGCACAAAGTGGCAACACCGTACCATCCATAAACGTCAGGACAAGTAGAAGTATCTAACAGGCAGATCAAGTATATCCTTGAGAAGACAGTAAGCCGTACAAGGAAGGATTGGTCCATGAAGCTTGACGATGTCGTATGGGCTTACCGCACGGCGTACAAGACACCAATAGGCACAACTCCCTACAGACTGATTTATGGGAAGTCCTACCATCTCCCCGTTGAACTAGAGCACAAAGTTCTTTGGGCTATGAAATTTCTGAATATGGATCTAGACAAAGTAGGCAAGAAAAGATTTCTCCAACTCCAAGAACTTGAACAGTTTAGGCTGCATGCTTACAAGAATGCATGAATCTATAGGCAAAGAACTAAGGTGTGGCATGATTCCCACCTAAAAAACAAGGATGTGTATGAGGGAGACAAGGTTCTTTTGTTTAACTCCAACATTAAGTTATTTCTAGGGAAGCTAAAAACTAGACGGTTTAGGCCCTTTTCTGTAGTGAAGATCTACCCATCCATAATGATGGAAATATCTAGTGATAAGACTGGAACATTCAAGGTGAATGGATAGAGGGTAAAAAAGATACTATGAAGATGAAGCCTTTGTAAGAAGGTCAGAACGAAGTTTGGAGGAACCTAATCCAACATCATATGAAATACACGAGCAGTTTCCAACACAAGTCAAAGGGGGATGAGAATAGAATGGGAGAGTCAAGATAAAGACTTTAAACTAGAACTTCTTGGGAGGTAACCCAAGCATTTACTGCCTTCTTCCATACTACAAACTTTCTTTTATTTACGGCTCCTAGTTTAAGCTATATACATACTTACCTTTGAACTTTCTCTCTGTAAGTATTTTATTTTCCTCTAAGGTAAGTGGAGAATGTAGTTTGATATGTCTTCATATGACCTTTAATGAAGTGCAATGGAGTTGATTAGTTCAAAACCTAAAAGTCTATTATTAAAATTCATGTATTATTCAAAATGCCTTTTAATGTGTCGCTATCACGATGACTATCACGGTCGCGATAGCTGTTTTGCCATTTCTACGTCTCGATCGAGACACGTGTCTCAGCCGTGACAACCTTCATGGTCGCGAAACCTATCGAGTATAAGAGAGGGAAGTTCTAGCAACAATGTTTTCTTCTTTTCTCTCCCTCACTTGCACTGACTACGCTCTGAAGAACCCTAACACGAAGGAACTGAGGAGTCGCAACGAGACAAAGGTGCCGGAAGACGTTCATTGCTGAGTATAAGAGAGGGAAGTTCTATAAATAGTGTTTTCTTCTTTTCTCTCCCTCACTCATGTTGACTACACTTTGAAGAACCTTAGCATGAAGCAACCAAGGAGACACTATAACATCCCTGACCTGGGTTATGAGTTAACCCTAGGTGTTTTGCCTAAATATGTAATTAAATCTTTGTGATTAACTCTGAGCATGTAATTAAGTTTCTCAGAAACATATATTTCAGTAATTGCTCCTTTTTATTTAAAGTTGTAGCATTGTTTTGATATACAGGGACCTATGTGCAACTTACCCAGTTAAAAAGGGTTAGCTTGCAATTTTCACATGTTGAGATGTTCCTCTGATGTTGAGACATCATGAGAATCTTTTGGTAAAGTTTGAGGGATTTCCCAAGCTAGGGCACCAAGGTGCAGCTGTGGAAGCAATCCCGGTGCTTGAAACCCTAATTTGGGGTAAAATACAATTTACCCAAATTAAGGGATGCAAATTGTGAAATATGTCATCTAATGTATCTTTTTAGACTCTTGCCATCATTAAGAGAAGAAATGATGAGGGAGTCACCTCAATTGAGTTATCAAGTTATGAAATATGCCTTGTGATTGAATAATCAGGGTATATGTGCAATATCTCTTTATGTATGTACCTTATTATTAGATTTTTCTTCTTTGCCTTCTTTTTCTAGACCTTAAGATAAGGTTTGTCCTTATAATAAAGAGGAAGGGACGATAAAGTAATGAAGGAAGGACTTAATTGGAATTATGGGGAAACTTATGGGCCTTTAATGAAACATCACCCAAGTATATGTATACTTCACCTCTCAAGCAAAGGAACTTTTCCTTCGTTCATATCATTGTTTCCTCTTTGCTTGGCCGACTAAGGACTGTCTTGGAGCTAAAGGGGAACGACCAAGGGTGCAAGGTAGGTTTGAACCCCTCTTCTTGCCTAATTCCATGGTTAGAACTCGAATTCAAGGTCAATTTGGTGGCTAATTCTCGAAACCCTATCTTTCTAGCCATCTCTTTTCGTATTTCCTTGGAGTTTTCACCTTGGCCAACCTGTGGGAACTCAAGGATGCCATTAGATCTTAGATCATGAAAGCTTGGAGCTCAAGGAGCAAGCTTTAGGCGGGTTTTATAACTCTAAACCCATGCTTTACTATATACATCTCTCATATGCGGTTAGATGATAGTTCTTCATGTTTCCCTACTTTTCCCTATTATTTTGCAAGAAAATACATGGGATATTCGTGCTGTTCTTGAGCTAGGAGATGAAGGCGTGATTTCCAAGAAAAACCCACCGCTTTTCACTTCCTTAAACGGTCTCACCAGTTTGCTCTCTCGGTCTCAAGACCGCGAGGTGAGCAAACGGTCTCGAGACCGCGACAGGGCAAACGGTCTCCAAGACCGTTTGGCCCCGTTGACCGAGCGTGGACCGTATAAGAAATATGTTCCTAATTATATAGGCTAATCACCCTCAACATTTGGGAGGCTAACTCCAAAGGAATCGGGAGATATGACCTTTTTAAGTAACAACTTTAATTGAATTTAGTCCTGATTTTTCAAACGGTCTGAAATTTCCTTTTTGGGCAAACGGTCTCAAGACCGTGTAAGGTCGTTGACCAGGCGTTGACCGTATGAGATTACTGTTCAAAATAATGTTAATTAACAACTCACCACGTTTGATGGTCTAATTCCAAACGGGCTAAGAGATGAAGGGTGATTACTAGGGCTAACCCTAGATGAAATCAGTGCTGAAATTATGGTGACCTAATTAGGGTTTTTAGGGTTGATTGACCTAAACAGTCTCAAGACCGTTTAGGGGTCACCCAAACGGTCTCAAGACCGCGAGGGCAATCAAACATGATCATTTGTAGGTCTGGGGTCAAGAATAGTTGACCAATTGAAGGTACATTTATACCAAATTATATTGCAATTAAATATTGATATGATCATCAACTCAATAGGTCAGACCTTGATGAATTCACACTAGAATCCAAAATTGGATGGGAAAACGGTCTCAAGACCGTTTGGAACTCATCCAAACGGTCTCAAGACCGAGAGGAAAATCACCCAAGACCGTTTGAAGGTCTAGGGTTAAGTAATTTGACCAATTGAGGACCCAATTGCAAATAAGTTATCAATTTAATCAAAATTCTGTTTTGTGGCTCAATCATGGTTCAACCCCTATCAAACCACATTAGACTTTAATGAAACCTTGGGCAAGTGGTCTCAAGACCATGTGGGGACCACCCACATGACCACAAGACCGTTTGGGCCAAGTTTGGGCCCAATTGGAGCTCAATTGAAGGGTTCAACCTTATGTTGAGTCACATTGTTGAGTGTTGATGGGTGAACATTGATAGACCCTAATTGAATCGATTTCAACCCTAATTGGTCAACAATTGAGGGTCAATTGAATGACCAAGTGGTCAAGCATAATCTCAATAGACCCAATTCATAAGTGGTCAACATAGCTTTGACCTTTTGAGGTCTTCAACATCGGTTGACATTATAGGTTGTAACCATTGAATCTTGTTGAAGGTCCAAGCGGCTGAGACCATGTGAGCCTCGCGGTCTCAAGACTGTGAGAGGGCTCGCGGTCTCAAGACCGTGAGGGGGATCATGGTCTCAAGACCGTGAGGGGGCTCACGGTCTCAAGACCGAGAGGGGGCTCACGGTCTCAAGACCGCGAGGGGCCTCACGGTCCTGAGGTCAAGGTGAGCAAACGGTCTGCATAGCCTCGCGATCTTAACATCAATTTGAGCTTCGCGGTCTTGAACCATTTGAAGAGGCTCGCGGTCTTGGAGTTTAAGGAGGCTCGCGGTCTTAGAGTTTAAGGAGGCTCACGGTCTTGGAGTTAGAGGAGGGCTCGCGGTCTTGGAAAGTCAAATTAGCTAAACGGTCAACACTTTCAAACGATCTCAAACCAATTGGAGATTGATGGTTGAGATCGATCAATGTAATTCAAGGTTGACTTCTTTCAATCAATTGATGATATAAATGGTTCAATGTTGTCCTAATCAAACCCTAATGATAACCTAGGGTATTAAAGGGTTAATGGACTAAGGTTTTGACCTTGATGATGATCAATGGGGTGAATTACCAAAATACCCCTGAAGGGTAAATTAAGTAATACCTTGATCAAATCAAACCCTAATCATATGATGGTGATGTTTTGGGCTATGAAAGCCTATGATGACTTAATACAACCTGATTTAGAGTGATGTTGACCTCACCTAACTTAATGATGAGAGAGAGAGTACTTCTAGAGAGAGAAAGTACTTCTAGAGAGAGAAAGTACCCCTTTCTAGGTGAAAACTCAATTAAAGCATCTCCAATGCACAGGAATGAGCATAATTAGGGTATGATCCACCTGTGTGAGATCATAGAAACCCTAATTATGATAAATGATGAACCTTTAACTAATCTAAGAACATCAATGAAGATGTTACTCATACATGATGATGTTATGAGTTCAATTCACCTTAATGTGAATAGTAACCCTAATTCAAGGGTGATGACATGTAATGTGAATAGTAAACCCTAATTCAAGGGTAATGGCATGCTTTTGAGTATTAAACTCTATTTGATGTGAATTAAAGATTTAACTCTTATGACAAGAGCAGGAAGTATATTCCTTATTTTTGTATTACCTTTATCAGTTATAATAACCATGCAGGTTCTGATATGAAGGTAATCATATCCAGGTATGGATGTTGATGTTATATTCATTAAAGGCATGTTGTTAGCCTTATGAATAAGTAAAGTAATCTGATGCCTTATCAGTGGCATCCTATGCTGATACTGGGCTGTGAGAGCCATGAATACCACCAAGGTCATGCCTTAGAGATGACTTGTGATGAGGATGATGAGAAATGATGATTGATATGAGTTAGGTTTGTTACATTTAGTATTCTTCTCTTATAGCTGCTATGCTACTGTTATTGTTTGGAGAACAATGTATGTTGTTAAAGAATACTGAATGTACCTAACTAATCAAGTATAATGTAGAGCCCTGATCATAGATCCATCATTGTCAGAGATTAAGTGATGGTGAAACAGGTTTTCCTTAGGGAACTCCTGGAGCACATACTTTTGAGTATGTGGGGTACATGGATGTGTAGAACCTTACATCCTAGTGTAGGAAAGTGATGTAGATGTGTAATCCATCCATCCTTCACTATAATCCCATACCGTATCAGTGGTAGGTAAACATGAAACCTCCTGATGACGAAGAAAGCACAGATATCCGTATCAGTGGTAGGTAAATATGAAACCTCCTGATGACGAAGAGAGTACAGAACGCCACTGTGACTCTAGAATAGCGAAGGACCAGTTTACCCTGGTGAGCTATAGTAGTAGAGACATGAAATGTCCTACAAGTGATCCTCTTACTGACTGAGGAAGGTGAAGGTCATGAGATTCCGGCTCTCTTAATGACCTATGTATGATACTGATGTGACTTCTCAGTGATCAGTTGGAGTATGAGTGGTATGCCTCATCTCCACAGGGCATAATGTTGTTGTAAAACATAATCAACCATGTAGTATAACTTGTTAGAGATAACTCCAAGTTAGTTGATTGATGTTACATTGCAATAGTGTTTATATTCTCCATATCTCCTAAATTGTAGAGATCTTGTTATACCTGTAACTGTTATAGAATACTTTGAAGGCTTTACTGCTTAAGATATTCTTTGACGTTATAATAAAGCTTCTGGCGAAGAGTTATAACTCTCGCTGGGACAATTATGTATAATTGTCTCACCCCGTAGACTTCAACTTTTTAGGTGGACGTCGGAGACGAAGGAACCAGCCTACAGGTGATCAGTCTCAGCAGCAGCTGCACCAGGAGCAGCAGTAATCTCAGGTGGAGATTTAGTCTTCCATGTGGTGTAGTTAGAGGCAGTCCTATGTGTCCTCTGTACTCTCAGGTCTCGGAGTCTTGTGTTATGTGATCTTGAGATTTTGTATCTTGATGTATATAATTACTCAAGAAGTAATTATCATGAGATGTAAACAAGTTTATCTCACTTTATAAAAGAAGTTTTTATGGATCCAAGTTCTTATCTCGAAAAGTTTTAATTTCCCGTGATTTTTGTCTTCCGCTGATTACCGATTCACTTCCGCTAACTTTTAATCGTGTTTATGTCATGGTTTGGAGATCAGAGCCCACAACTAGTGGTATCAGAGCTCTAGGTTAGTTGAGTCTACAGAGGCATATGAATTAGGATGTCGAGTCTACCTTTAGTACTCCTTCCTTATCTAATAGAATCTTCTACTCCTCAGGAGAAGAAGATACCTAAGGATGTCAGAACATCATAATGAGTACGTGGCAGAGAGTAGTGCTAGTGCACCTCGAGGCGGTGCAAGGGTTCCGAGGATAGAACAACCTGCACCTGAGTCGCCAA
Source organism: Alisma plantago-aquatica (assembly GCA_963693085.1). Taxonomy (NCBI): domain Eukaryota; kingdom Viridiplantae; phylum Streptophyta; class Magnoliopsida; order Alismatales; family Alismataceae; genus Alisma; species Alisma plantago-aquatica. The sequence continues at coordinate 1,544,596,276 of OY856410.1, forward strand.
GAGAGCCACCCCAGTTCGACCCAGCTGACATGAGTAACCCAGCTGTACAGACAATGTTCGGGCAGTTCATGACTGCCATGACACATATAACCGATAGGATGCCCATTCCTGCACCTAGGGCACCTGTCCAGCCTGAAGCACAAGGTATCGGTAAGACATTCGAACGACTTCATCGTGTCGGAGCTACCGAGTACTTCGGAACTGCCGACCCTGCAGATGCTGACTTATGGTTGACAGAGTTGGAGAAGGCTTTCAGGATTCTTATGATTCCGGAAGCTGAGAAGGTTAGACATGCTGTCTATCTTCTCAAAGGCAGTGCTGGTCACTGGTGGAACATGGAAGAGCAGAAGAGACCTGGAGTAGAGTTCTCATGGGAAGAGTTTCGTCGGGAATTTATCAAAAGATATTTTCCAAAGACCTTCCTAGATGAGAAGATCTCTCAGTTCGAGAAACTAAGGTAGGGTATGATGAACATTAGCGAATATGAAGCTAAGTTCATGGAGTTGCTGCGGTTCTGTCCGCACATGGCTGCTACGGATGAGGAAAGAATCAGAAGATTCGAGAAGGGTTTGAATTCTGATATGTCAACCCCTGTATCTACCTTAGAGAACCGAGAGAGATTCTCTACCTTCGTGGAGTCAGTCTGAAGGATAGAGAGATTTGTGGTCGAGAAGAGACAAACCCATAAAAGATATCCACAGTTCCAGGGTTCTTCATCTAGGGATTCCAAGAAACCTAGATTTTCTGCACCTAACCCTCCACCACCCAGATCGAGTTTTCAAACTCAATGGACACCAAGCAGAGGTAGAGGACGGAGTCAACCGCTTCAAGGGACGCACAGTTCTGCATCTGTGTCAGTCACTGGACCACCCAGACCACAACAACAGGAGTGGAGTTGTTACAACTGTGGTAAGGTGGGACACTTGATGAAGGATTGCCGTTCTAGGCCTGTCGGTGTGACACAACAACCTCCGAGACAGAATCAACAGGGATCTCAGAATAGACAACATCAAGGAGCAGCTCGAGGACGTGGACAAGCGTCTCAAGCTGGATCATCAGCACCACCTCAACACCAGGCGACTGTGAGGTTCTATGCTATGAACCCACCTGAGGCAGTGGTCAATCCACGGGTAGTGGCAGGTCAGATGAAACTTTTATATTCTGATATGTCGACATCCTGTGTTGTATCCGTTCTGATTGATCCGGGTGCTACGCACTCTTTCATCACTCGTGAAGTGATTTGTAATTGCAATGTGACTGTTAGTCATAGAGCAGATAGTTTGTTGTTGGAGACTCCGTTGAGGGGGTCTGTTGTTTTGCAGGAGGTATGTTCTCCCTGCATCCTCTTCTTTTCTGACCATCGCATTCAAGTAGACCTTATACCACTTGATATGCAAGGATTTGATATAATCCTTGGGATGGATACCTTAGAAAGGTATAGAGTTGTCTTGGATTGTGAGTCCAAGTTGGCTGTGTTTGCTGATGAAAGCAACACATGGATCTTTCAAGGAGAAAGAAAGATTCTGCCCACCTGTCTTGTATCAGCTATGGTTGCTGATAAGCTGTTAAGGCAAGGATGTTATGCATTCTTGGCCCATGTGGTAGATGTTACCAAGGAAAGTTCCAATCCTACTAAAGTCCCTATAGTCAGGGAATTCGAAGATGTGTTTCCTGAAGAACTTCCTGGTATACCACCACCTTGGGAGATTGATTTTGAAATCAATCTGATCCCAGATACGAAACCCATAGCTCAAACTCCGTATAGGATGGAGCCTGCCGAGATGGAAGAACTCAAGAAACAGCTTCAAGAGTTACTTGAGAGAGGTTTTATCCGACCGAGTACTTCACCCTGGGGTGCTCCGGTCTTGTTTGTTAAAAAGAAAGATGGGTCAATGCGGTTATGCATCGACTACAGACAACTCAATAAAGTAACAATAAAGAATAAGTATCCTTTGCCGAGGATTGATGATCTCTTTGACCAGTTGTGTGGTGCAACAGTCTTTTCAAAGATAGACTTGAGGTCTGGATATTATCAACTCCGCATTAAGGATAGTGACATATCCAAGTCTGCCTTTAGGACAAGATATGGTCACTATGAGTTCACGGTTATGTCGTTTGGACTAACCAATGCACCAGCTGCATTCATGGAACTCATGAATAGAGTTTTTCAACCTTTCCTTGATCAGTGTGTTGTCGTCTTCATAGATGACATTCTGATTTATAGTAAGGATACTCAGCAGCATGAGCAGCATCTTCGCCAAGCTTTGACCTTGCTAAGAGAACATAAGCTATACGCTAAGTTTAGCAAGTGTGAGTTCTGGCTGCCGGAGGTATCTTTTCTTGGACATGTGATATCCTCCTCGGGAGTTCGTGTTGACCCTACAAAGGTAGAATCTGTTCTACAATGGGAACAACCGAAGACACCGACGGAGATTCGAAGTTTCTTGGGGTTAGCTGGCTATTATCGAAGGTTCATTAAGAACTTTAGTTCTATATTTTTAACTTTGACCAAGTTAACCCGGAAAGATGTCCCTTTTTCTTGGAGTGATAAGTGTCAACAGTCTTTCCAGTTGCTGAAGGAGAGATTGACAAGTGCACCTGTGCTAGTGTTACCTGAACAAGGAAAAGGATATGTAGTTTTCTGTGATGCTTCCAAGAATGGACTAGGATGTGTGTTGATGCAGGATAAACAAGTGATTTCTTTTGCTTCCCGACAGCTTAAGAAACATGAGGAAAATTATCCAACACACGATCTAGAGTTAGCTGCTGTGGTTCATGCTTTGAAGATCTGGAGGCATTATCTCTACGGAGAAACATTCCAGATTTTCACAGACCGCAAAAACCTTAAGTATATCTTCTCTCAGCATGAGCTCAACATGAGGCAACGTCGCTGGATGGAGTTAATCAAGGACTACGACTGTACAATTGATTATCATCCAGGCAAGGCCAATGTTGTTGCAGATGCCTTGAGTAAGAAATCAGCAACATCAACCATGAATAGAGCACAACTAAACTCTTTAGTATGCTCTAGGAGAGATATGCTTATCTCCTTAAGGCAAGACAATGTACAGTTGAAGGTGTCATTGTTAGCCGGTTTGTTAGCTGAGATGCATATTAAACCTACCCTAAGGGAGCAGATTAAAGAGGCACAGCTAGGTGATGCTGCAATTCAACATATAAGATCTGAGTATGGAAATGAGAAGCAAGATGGTTTTCATGACTCAGAAGATCAAATAGCTTGTTATAATGGAAGAATGATAGTGCCAGATGTGGACAACTTGAGAAAGTTAGTCCTGGAAGAAGCCCATTCTTCCATGTATGCTATGCATCCAGGGAGCACCAAGATGTATCGGAATTTGAAAGATCTGTATTGGTGGCCTGGGATGAAAAAGAACGTTGCAGAGTTTGTTCTGAGATGTCCTGTGTGTCAGCAAGTTAAAGTTGAACACCAGAAGCCTGCAGGGACAATGCAACCTTTACCCATACCACAGTGGAAGTGGGACCATGTGACCATGGACTTTGTTGTTGGCCTACCCAGGACAAGCAAAGGACATGATTCCATTTGGGTAATTGTTGATAGGTTGACTAAGACAACACATTTCTTACCTGTCAAAACAACCTATTCTGCTGAAAGGTTATCAGAGTTGTATGTTAAAGAGATAGTGCGTTTGCACGGAGTTCCTGTCACAATAGTTTCTGACAGAGGTCCTCAGTTTACAAGTCGTTTTTGGGAACATTTGCACAGAGCCTTAGGAACTAAGCTGAGGTTTAGTACGGCCTTTCATCCACAGACTGATGGACAGTCGGAAAGGACCATACAAACCTTAGAAGACCTGTTGCGAGCATGTGTTCTCCAGTTCACCGGAAGTTGGGATCTACACCTAAGCTTGATAGAGTTTTCCTATAACAATAGCTATCAGCATAGTATTGATATGGCACCTTATGAAGCCTTATATGGTAGACGTTGTAGGTCACCCTTGTGTTGGTTTGAGACTGGTGAGCACCATTTGTTAGGTCCTGACCTGGTGCAGCAAACCACAGAAAAGATTAAAGTAATACAACATAAGATTAAGACTGCTCAGGATAGGCAGAAATCTTATACTGACAAACGTCATAGACCCTTAGAGTTCCAAGTTGGAGACAGAGTGTATCTCAAGGTCTCACCTTGGAAAGGGGTCCTTCGTTTGGGAAGGAAAGGGAAGTTAGCTCCTAGATATATGGGGCCTTATCCAATCATTGAACGGATTGGAAAGGTAGCATATAAACTAGAGCTACCACCTGAGTTACAGCGGTTACATCCTGTGTTTCACATTTCTATGTTGAAGAAATGTCACCCAGACACCGAGTCAGTTCTACAACCCATGGAAGTAGAATTGAATGACGACATATCCTATGAGGAGGGACCAATGTCAATCCTTGAGAAACGAATTAAAAAGTTAAAGAAGAAAGATATAAGTCTTGTGAAAGTCCTCTGGAACCATCGTGGTGTTGAAGAAGCCACTTGGGAGTTAGAGGATGAGATGAGAAGGAAGTATCCTGCCCTTTTCTCTTAGTATGTTTTATCGATTTCGGGGACGAAATCCTTGTAAGGGGTGGATAATTTATAACATCCCTGACCTGGGTTATGAGTTAACCCTAGGTGTTTTGCCTAAATATGTAATTAAATCTTTGTGATTAACTCTGAGCATGTAATTAAGTTTCTCAGAAACATATATTTCAGTAATTGCTCCTTTTTATTTAAAGTTGTAGCATTGTTTTGATATACAGGGACCTATGTGCAACTTACCCAGTTAAAAAGGGTTAGCTTGCAATTTGCACATGTTGAGATGTTCCTCTGATGTTGAGACATCATGAGAATCTTTTGGTAAAGTTTGAGGGATTTCCCAAGCTAGGGCACCAAGGTGCAGCTGTGGAAGCAATCCCGGTGCTTGAAACCCTAATTTGGGGTAAAATACAATTTACCCAAAGTAAGGGATGCAAATTGTGAAATATGTCATCTAATGTATCTTTTTAGACTCTTGCCATCATTAATAGAAGAAATGATGAGGGATTCACCTCAATTGAGTTATCAAGTTATGAAATATGCCTTGTGATTGAATAATCAGGGTATATGTGCAATATCTCTTTATGTATGTACCTTATTATTAGATTGTTCTTCTTTGCCTTCTTTTTCTAGACCTTAAGATAAGGTTTGTCCTTATAATAAAGAGGAAGGGACGAGCAAGTAATGAAGGAAGGACTTAATTGGAATTATGGGGAAACTTATGGGCCTTTAATGAAACATCACCCAAGTATATGTATACTTCACCTCTCAAGCAAAGGAACTTTTCCTTCGTGCATATCACTGTTTCCTCTTTGCTTGGCCGACTAAGGACTGTCTTGGAGCTCAAGGGGAACGACCAAGGGTGCAAGGTAGGTTTGAACCCCTCTTCTTGCCTAATTCCATGGTTAGAACTTGAATTCAAGGTCAATTTGGTGGCTAATTCTCGAAACCCTATCTTTCTAGCCATCTCTTTTCGTCTTTCCTTGGAGTTTTCACCTTGGCCAACCTGTGGGAACTCAAGGACGCCATTAGAGCTTGGAGCATGAAAGCTTGGAGCTCAAGGAGCAAGCTTTATGTGGGTTTTATAACTCTAAACCCATGCTTTACTATATACATCTCTCATATGTGGTTAGATGATAGTTCTTCATGTTTTCCTACTTTTCCCTGTTATTTTGCAAGAAAATCCATGGGATATTCGTTCTGTTCTTGATCTAGGAGATGAAGGCGTGATTTCCAAGAAAAACCCACCACTTTTCACTTCCTTAAACGGTCTCACCAGTTTGCTCTCTCGGTCTCAAGACCGCGAGGTGAGCAAATGGTCTCGAGACCGCGACAGGGAAAACGGTCTCCAAGACCGTTTGGCCCCGTTGACCGAGCGTGGACCGTATAAGAAATCTGTTCCTAATTGTATAGGATAATCACCCTCAAAATTTGGGAGGCTAACTCTAAAGGAATCGGGAGATATGACCTTTTTAAGTAACAACTTTAATTGAATTTAGTCCTGATTTTTCAAACGGTCTGAAATTGCCTTTTTGGGCAAACGGTCTCAAGACCGTGTAAGGTCGTTGACCAGGTGTTGACCGTATGAGATTACTGTTCAAAATAATGTTAATTAACAACTCACCAAGTTTGATGGTCTAATTCTAAACGGGCTAAGAGATGAAGGGTGATTACTAGGGCTAACCCTAGATGAAATGAGTACTGAAATTATGGTGACCTAATTAGGGTTTTTAGGGTTGATTGACCTAAACGGTCTCAAAACCGTTTAGGGGTCACCCAAACGGTCTCAAGACCACTAGGGAAATCAACCATGATCGTTTGGAGGTCTGGGGTCAAGAATAGTTGACCAATTGAAGGTACATTTATACCAAATTATATTGCAATTAAATATTGATATGATCATCAACTCAATAGGTCAGACCTTGATGAATTCACACTAGAATCCAAAATTGGATGGGCAAAAGGTCTCAAGACCATTTGGAACTCATACAAACGGTCTCAAGACCGAGAGGACAATCCCCAAGACCGTTTGAATGTCTAAGGTTAAGTAATTTTTCCAATTGAGGACCCAATTGCAAATAAGTTATCAATTTAATCAAATTCTGTTTTGTGGCTCAATCATGGTTCAACCCCTATCAAATCACATTAGACTTTGATGAAACCTTGGTCAAGTGGTCTCAAGACCATGTGGGGACCACCCACATGACCACAAGACCGTTTGGGCCAAGTTTGGGCCCAATTGGAGCTCAATTGAAGGGTTCAACCTTATGTTGAGTCACATTGTTGAGTGTTGATGGGTGAACATTGATAGACCCTAATTGAATCGATTTCAACCCTAATTGGTCAACAATTGAGGGTCAATTGAATGACAAAGTGGTCAAGAATAATCTCAATAGACCCAATTCATAAGTGGTCAACATAGCTTTGACCTTTTGAGGGCTTCAACATCGGTTGACATTATAGGTTGTAACCATTGAATCTTGTTGAAGGTCCAAGCGGCTGAGACCATGTGAGCCTCGCGGTCTCAAGACCGTGAGAGGGCTCGCGGTCTCAAGACCGTGAGGGGGCTCATAGTCTCAAGACCGTGAGGGGGCTCACGGTCTCAAGACCGAGAGGGGGCTCGCGGTCCTGAGGTCAAGGTGAGCAAACGGTCTGCATAGCCTCGCGATCTTAACATCAATTTGAGCTTTGCGGTCTTGAACCATTTGAAGAGGCTCGCGGTCTTGGAGTTTAAGGAGGCTCGCGGTCTTAGAGTTTAAGGAGGCTCGCGGTCTTGGAGTTAGAGGAGGGCTCGCGGTCTTGGAAAGTCAAATTAGCTAAACGGTCAACACTTTCAAACGATCTCAAACCAATTGGAGATTGATGGTTGAGATCGATCAATGTAATTCAAGGTTGACTTCTTTCAATCAATTGATGATATAAATGGTTCAATGTTGTCCTAATCAAACCCTAATGATAACCTAGGGTATTAAAGGGTTAATGGACTAAGGTTTTGACCTTGATGATGATCAATGGGGTGAATTACCAAAATACCCCTGAAGGGTAAATTAAGTAATACCTTGATCAAATCAAACCCTAATCATATGATGGTGATGTTTTGGGCTATGTTAGCCTATGATGACTTAATCCAACCTGATTTAGAGTGATGTTGACCTCACCTAACTTAATGATGAGAGAGAGAGTACTTCTAGAGAGAGAAAGTACTTCTAGAGAGAGAAAGTACCCCTTTCTAGGTGAAAACTCAATTAAAGCATCTCCAATGCACAGGAATGAGCATAATTAGGGTATGATCCACCTGTGTGAGATCATAGAAACCCTAATTATGATAAATGATGAACCTTTAACTAATCTAAGAACATCAATGAAGATGTTACTCATACATGATGATGTTATGAGTTCAATTCACCTTAATGTGAATAGTAAACCCTAATTCAAGGGTGATGACATGTAATGTGAATAGTAAACCATAATTCAAGGGTAATGGCATGCTTTTGAGTATTAAACTCTATTTGATGTGAATTAAAGATTTAACTCTTATGACAAGAGCAGGAAGTATATTCCTTATTTTTGTATTACCTTTATCAGTTATAATAACCATGCAGGGACTGATATGAAGGTAATCATATCCAGGTATGGATGTTGATGTTATATTCATTAAAGGCATGTTGTTAGCCTTATGAATAAGTAAAGTAATCTGATGCCTTGTCAGTGGCATCCTATGCTGATACTGGGCTGTGAGAGCCATGAATACCACCAAGGTCATGCCTTAGAGATGACTAGTGATGAGGATGATGAGAAATGATGATTGATATGAGTTAGGTCTGTTACATTTAGTATTCTTCTCTTATAGCTGCTATGCTATTGTTATTGTTTGGAGAACAATGTATGTTGTTAAAGAATACTGAATGTACCTAACTAATCAAGTATAATGTAGAGCCCTGATCATAGATCCATCATTGTCAGAGATTAAGTGATGGTGAAATAGGTTTTCCTTAGGGAACTCCTGGAGCACATACTTTTGAGTATGTGGGGTACATGGATGTGTAGAACCTTACATCCTAGTGTAGGAAAGTGATGTAGATGTGTAATCCATCCATCCTTCACTATAATCCCATACCGTATCAGTGGTAGGTAAACATGAAACCTTCTGATGACGAAGAAAGCACAGATATCCGTATCAGTGGTAGGTAAATATGAAACCTCCTGATGACGAAGAGAGTACAGAACGCCACTGTGACTCTAGAATAGCGAAGGACCAGTTTACCCTGGTGAGCTATAGTAGTAGAGACACGAAATGTCCTACAAGTGATCCTCTTACTGACTGAGGAAGGTGAAGATCATGAGATTCTGGCTCTCTTAATGACCTATGTATGATACTGATGTGACTTCTCAGCGATCAGTTGGAGTATGAGTGGTATGCCTCATCTCCACAGGGCATAATGTTGTTGTAAAACATAATCAACCATGTAGTATAACTTGTTAGAGATAACTCCAAGTTAGTTGATTGATGTTACATTGCAATAGTGTTTATATTCTCCATATCTCCTAAATTGTAGAGATCTTGTTATACCTGTAACTGTTATAGAATACTTTGAAGGCTTTACTGCTTAAGATATTCTTTGATGTTATAATAAAGCTTCTGGCGAAGAGTTATAACTCTCGCTGGGACAATTATGTATAATTGTCTCACCCCGCAGACTTCAACTTTTTAGGTGGACGTCAGAGACGAAGGAACCAGTCTACAGGTGATTAGTCTCAGTAGCAGCTGCACCAGGAGCAGCAGTAATCTCAGGTGGAGATTTAGTCTGCCATGTGGTGTAGTTAGAGGCAGTCCTATGTGTCCTCTGTACTCTCAGGTCTTGGAGTCTTGTGTTATGTGATCTTGAGATTTTGTATCTTGATGTATATAATTACTCAAGAAGTAATTATCATGAGATGTAAACAAGTTTATCTCACTTTATGAAAGAAGTTTTTATGGATCCAAGTTCTTATCTCGAAAAGTTTTAATTTCCCGTGATTTTTGTCTTCCGCTGATTACCGATTCGCTTCCGCTAAGTTTTAATCGTGTTTATGTCATGGTTTGGAGATCAGAGCCCACAGACACAGCAAGACAAAGGCATCAAAAGATGTTTGTTGAGGACTAAAGCACCAAGTATCACCGCCATGGTTCCATCGCCATCCCCAACAATGCATTTATCTCCCCGTTCTTTTCCCTTTTCAACTCTGGGAAGGTACCATGATCTTTTCTCTCTTTCTGCTATATTACCTTTTATCAAATCATAGCTTTCAACCTCTTTCTTCTCGACACACTGGTCAATGTTTTCACGAAACCATAAATCCCACCCATCGCAGTTGCACACCAGCCACAATTGCAGTCACAGTCTCTAAGACACTATTCTGATTCACCATTATACTAACACGTACATCTATCTCCACCTTCTTTACCTCTTCGCTCTTCATCTAGTGTCACAATCGCAACAAATCCACGATTAAGATAGTTGTCTTGACCACGACACCCCATTTTCTTTTACGCCCTCTAACCTATCACAACCATGACACGTGTCATGACTGTAATACTTGTCTTGATCACGACAACACCTATGCCATACAGTCTCCACCGTACTCATTTCCACTCTTGATCGCTCACATTCTTGATTCCCTAGATCTGAGAATGTGTCGCGATCGCGACAGACACTACAACTGTCACAGTCACGACATGTCCTCCTTTGTGTTTCTGACCTGTTTCATCGTGACATTTGTCACGGTCAAGACACCCTCTCGTCAAACCTCCATGACCCCAACACCTTCTTGTCTCAATCACAACAGATATAAATCAATCAAAAGAAAATCTAGATAATTATGCAAAATTGTCATTACCTACTTACAGTGTGCCTGACGACCTATTGTTTACTAAAATTGTAGAATGTCTTCCTCCACCTCTGACACCCTGGCAAAGCAACTGACATCACTTGCAGGAGTCCAAGAGATTATCAGTAAAATTGAGAAAAAGCTTCACGAAAATGCAAACTTGATAGAAGAGGACAAAGCTCACCTGGAGCTGATCAAGGGGAAGTACAAAAACATCTTGAACCACAATATGCCAGAGGAGTATGAAGAGTCTTCGGGGATTGTAGAGACAGAGACATAGGAATACATACTTGAATAAGAAGAGCCCAAGCAGAAGGGAAAGAGAAAGGATGCCACGTTGGTAGAAGCTAAAGCTAAAAAGCTGAGGAAAGCAGTGAAGATTATCTCAGAGGCCCCAAGACAAGCAGTTGACTTAGGGGTAGCAGAAAAGGAAGAAACAAATGCAAGGGGAACAATAGTAGGGACATCATCAACTTTTATACCACGAGATTCAGTGCACAAGTCATGCTATGAGATGATCAGGAAAACTAAGGTGTTCAAGACAATGAGATATATTGACACCAAAGATTTTAAGAAGCTAGGAATCCATGATAGGGTAATGGATTTCCTCAATGGAGTGAACCTACACCGCATTGGCTCTGCAAAGAATATCTCTCTAATAGAACTCATAGCCGAGTTCATATCTTCTATTGAAGTAGTATTCATCGACAAAAGGGAGAGGAAAGAAGATAGAGGAGACTTCAAGATGCAAGTAAAAATAGGAGGGAAAGAGAACTATGTCATAGCGATGATCTTTAATGAGACTTCATCAATAATGATGAAGAAGAAAAGGCCTGCTCGACAGCACAGGCAGACAAGACGACCATTGGGTATAGTAGCCAAAAGATGTGGGAACAACTATCAGGAGAACCTTCTCTTAGCCCAAAGAACTCAAAGGTGACACAAATCTTCTCATGCTTCATCAGAGTAATCTAGAAAATAACTTCCAACACAATCTTCACAAGATCATATACAGGGGCTGTCTAAAGGAGACATGTTCCTAATATGGTCAATGTTGAACAAGAGACCAGTCAACATAGGAAGGCTCCTGATAGAGAATTTGGCCATGAATGTAGGACAGGATAATAAGAAGATGAAAGATCTTTGCATGGGAGGGAAAATAACTTAGATTGCCTCCTACTTCCTATCACTCGAATAGCTGAGAAGATACAAGGAGACAGAGGGGTAAACAAAGTTAGATATCAAGTACCTCATAACCATTGACATTATAGTACAAAAGAAGAATAATCTCTTCTACAAGTTGTCTTATTCAAAGATTCTACTCCCCCTCCCAGAGATAGCATACTACAATGCCTACAAGCTACATCTAACTGAAGAAGAAAGTGACAAAATGCACTATAGCACCATCAGAAGGGTGTAGATGTTGAGCCATCAGTCGGAGCAGCACTCGAATCCAAACAAGCAATGGAACCAGAACAACACAAAATAGAGAAGAGAAAGGAATCAGAAACATGACCAAGTCAAGTAAAGATGGTAAAACTTCAACCCTCTAGAGAAAAGAAATTGCCAAGCACCTACCCCTAGAGCGAGAACCCAAGGACTACAATGAAGGGTTCTTCAATGCACCTCCTTTTCCACTTGCTTCCACTAAAACAACTTAAGTTTCCAAAGAACCTACGACCTTCATGGAAGCTGAGTAAACCAAGAATCCATCAACCATCTACTCAGAACAGCCTAAAGTGTCTCGGGAAAAGCAAGTCAACCTCAACATACATGAAGAACCTATGCTAGAATCACCTGAAAGACGACCGACAAAGACCCCGGAGCCATCGGTAGGAACAATGTTGACATAAGAACGAAAACAACCATAGACGTTTGGTGATGTCCTAGGACATCGATTTGATGCCATGTGGGCACAGATGCAAAGAAATTCTGGAACCAATTATCATATAAATACCTATCTAGATGTGCTAACTACGCATGTACAAGGCTTGGACGTAACAACATCAACTCTCCCTAACATCATGCAAGAAGTCCTCAACAATCAAGTAGTGATGATTGCAACCATCAAAGCGATGATGGATGAGATGCATGATCTATGGAAAGAGAGAGAAATAGTACAAGCTGAAAAGGACCAGATGTGAAAGGGCTATGAAGAGGTGATGCAAAATATACAACAAGAATGCAGATGCCTAGAGAAGAACAAAGAGAGATGGAGGTTGAATGCCAGGAGCTAGAAGACTGGTGAAAATAGAAGAGGATGAGGCATATGGCAATCCCCTCACAATATCGAGCTTCCTCAAGCCCCTCAAATCTTGATGACGACAGCAACAACCTTGGTAGAGCAGGTGCACCATCAAAAACTTGAGATGAAATCACAAACACAAAGCCACCCAATGGGAGGAGCCCACCACAAACAAGGTGTCATCTCAACCTGAAGATCAAAAGGGTGTTGGTGGATAAAAACAAATACTATGGCACAAAACTCGACCTGAACTCTACACCCTCCACAAAGAGCTCCCAAGAAGTCATCATTGTCACTGAGGATATCCACCCTGTCACCGCTGTCAAGCTTCAGGAGATGGTCAAAGTGACTACTGCTAAGCCACACCACCCCAATGAGGAAAGTAGCAGAAAGATGATGAGTTTCACCGATGACTCCACACAACATCATTGTATGCAGGAGTTGGGCATGTTTATGGAGATCGACGAGCTCTACTGTGACTTTGGGGAGCACAATGAGTGTCGTGATGACATATTTGATGGCAATATGGATGCCACTTTAGCAACATTGGATGAGGCAGTACTTGAACATCAAATGGAGGTAAATATTCTTCTAGAAGAATCTATCAGAGAAATCACCCCCAAAAACCTAATGCAAGAAAAGCCTTAGTGGAAGAAGATAACTGAAGAGCCAATTCATGCTACCCCATCTCAGCTTACACCAACTCCTCCTGCACCAGCTTCTCCTGTACAAACCACTAGTGAAGGAACACCTCAAGATGATGAGGGCAGCCTCACTTCATTCTTTATCAATGAGCTGGCTAGGAAGCGGAGCCCACCTACTGATAAGGAAGAATTAGGTGTTGCCTCACCTCTCCCATGCAAGATGGCAGGAATGGATATGCACTCTCTATCTAGAATAACATGCAGGGATGTTAATGTCTTGGTGGATGTGCTAGATGAAAACCTTCCATGCACGGACATCATGTATTTTAAGAAGGACGGACCCTGACTAGGGAATACTTCATAGGAGTCTTTCTGAAGCAGGTACGAGTTCACAAGAAATTGTTTAAGGTTCTCTATCCTACCCTGCTAGAAGAGTTCCTCCACCCTGATAAATTGCAACTGGTATTTAATGGCACCACTAATCTGGAAGGGAAACTATTCAATCAAAGTTACAATTCTAACAATGTCAAAGAGCTGCAACAAGTTGTGAACAGTACAGACACCCGATTTGTGACTCTAGCTATAAGGACAGTCAAACACTAGGCTCTAATCATTGTGAATCTATATGAGAACCACACCACAGTATACAACTATTGTGCCACTGGGTTCGATGCTATAGGATGACCTCCACGATACTTTGAAAATAAGAGGGAATCTCTCAGTGAACACTATGTATGCTTACCAATTGTTGTTGGGAGACAACATGACAAATGTACACATGGAATATTTCCTGCTCGTCGACGACATTCTGAAAGACAAAAAGTTAGGAGAAAAAGAACGCTTGTAGTAATGTTTGATGACCTCCCTTCCAAACTATATATTCTTGTACATTTTGCATGATAACCATTGGACTCTTCCAGTAGTTAATATAAAAGAAAGGATTGCAGTTCTATATAACAACTCTGATTTAGCCTTTGCACTAAATAAATGCCCCAATATGACTACTGCAAAGACAACTACAGAAGAAAAATCAGTAACGTGCGTTGTAGAAATCATCGAGATGATCAGAAACCAAGGGAAGGGATATAAACACATAGAGGGAAAAGACTTCAAAAAAACACAGTTCTACCATAGAAGCCCACAACAAGTGCCATTGTCCAATGACAATCAATTTTATTTCCTAGCTTGGATGACAGCCCTCGCCATGATGAATATGAAGGTTGAAAGCATGCAGCATGAACAATACCACACGCTTTGTAGAATATATGCCAGCATGCTTCTACAATCAAAATGGGCAATCACTGAAAATCAACAATAATAAAGTAAGCTCATTTATATCTACAACTCCATTTTTGACACTCTAAGACAGAGTGAATGATATGTTTGGGGGAGGAGTTTTAAAAGGGCATGAGAGGTACAATTTTTTCAATTAAGTTTAATTCCCGTTCGTACATATTCTTACTTTTTCCCTCTGTAAGTATAGGAAATTTTGAATTTTTTGAACAAACTCTTGCTATAGTTCCCTGTTCTAAACTTTTCCTTTGTGATTCAACTTCCCCATTTCTTAGCCTCATTTGTACCCATGCTACCTTTTAGCATAATCATTGCTAGAATGGGCCAAATGAACTACTAATTCATGTAAAAAGAGAAGGACACAATAATACAATTTTACTCCATTCTTACAAAAAAATGTTGTGTAAAGGTGGAAGAACACCCCTGAGTCTATGGAACCCCTAGAAATAAGGATGACTTTGCCATACTCTTGATCAATATTCCTAGCCCGAAAGTCCTGGATAAAAAGTCTACACCTCCCACAAGAAGGAAAAAGCTACCCCTTCCAATTTTAATTATCCCCTCTTTGGGATGAAAAGAGGCTTGGCTACCTAGAAATCCTACCAACCCCTTTCCCAAGCCTGAGAGCATAATGAAAAGCCAAAAAGAAAAAAAGAACGAGAGTTGTGCCTAAAATATGTCAAAGGATTCCACACAACCGGTGTATCATTGCACTCATGAATGCAGATATGTCATGCCCACAAGTGGAATCTTGAAGTTGAGTCATACCTACCTACATTCTAAGGCAACCCTCACGCAACCACCTGATAATACATCAGGACCCATTTAGGAAATATTGTCTTTACAACAGCCAATGGTTGAGGATATTGATGGGTGTAGGAAAATAATGAAAGCCTAGCCTTCCCAAACATGGTAGCTTAGGCACTACCAAAAAAAGGTAGGTTGTGAAAGCTACCCCTTGCTAAAATTGTTTATAGGTATAGCCAGAAACTTAGGGTAGGAAGGTAATTGTGAAGGAGAGTCCTTTACTAGAAAAGGTAATGACTTGGGTCCAAGGTCAATCAACTCTAGAAACAAAAGGGGGGAAATTGAAATGGAGGAAGTAAACCAATCCTAACACAATTTTTTTTTGCTATAAGGATGGAATAATTTGGTAATGGTGTGTTCATAATGAGAGAAATCATATTTGATTCTCTCTATTAGCCTAAGGACATGCTAGACTCTAGGTTTGGGGGAGTTGATAACATCACATTTTGTGAACTTTTTGCACATGTTTGACTTTCATTTTAGCATCCCTTTTTATGGACTTTTATGTTTATTTGAATATATTTGGATGAAACCTAGATTTGATACCCCTTCCCACGCAGGATCACACCATGTCGCGGCCGTGATGATAGCCCAAAGACATCTTACCTATGACAGAGCCCAGGGTCAACAAGGTCTTGTCACGACCAAGATCACCCATCATGACCGCGATGCAGGAAGGTGAAGATGTCACAGTCAAGACATACGTCGTGATCTAGACTGAAGAAGAAACCACAGCATGCGCCGCGACTGAAAATGTCTCACGACTGCATCACCTATTTTGACCTCTGCTAAAGACGTCGTCATGACGATTCCTCCTCACCACGACTGAGACACTTACTATAGAAGGTCACGGTCACGACAATGATCACAGCTGAGAGATACGCCGCAACCATGATAGAAGGTTAATCCAGTTGGTTGCACCTATAAATAGGCACCTGAATCCCCACGCCGTAGGTATCAGATCATCAAGACAAATGAAGTGTTCCCAACTCCATAGCCATCCTCGTTCATATCCATTGGTCTTGGATCTCTAAAGATGAAAGTCATGGGAGAGAAGATCGTCCATCCTCTTCTTCAATAGAAAAAGTTTCCATCTTCCACGGCCGTACCAGATCTAGATCTAAGGAGGTATTGTTGGTGTATCACTCCTCCTTTCTTTAGATATATCATCTTATTCACGTTGTACCTTCTCCACTCTTCATTATTCTTGAGGTATCTACACTTTTGTTATGTCGTTACACTATCCTTTAACATGTGTGGCTAAAAACCTAACTTGGGTTGGGAGTAGACACTAAGTCTCTTCCAACATGTATATACTTGCATCCTTTTGAATATATATATATATATATATATATATATATATATATATATATATATATATCCTTAGCAACGGTTATCTCCATACTCTTGTTCTTGAATGCTTCACTTGTATGCTTAGCTACCATCCTGTGATGTTTGATTGCTAGTGCCTCGAAAGATTAGTACTAACCTTATTGTGATGAAGTGAAATTTAGCATCAATATGAATTAATTCCAATTTTTCCCTCATTATGCTCACTCATGGTGCCATAATCAATTTTGAGACTCAAATCCAAAATATGGTGATCAATGTGAATTTTATACACATTATAACACATTAAATTTGATTAATTGATCACTTTGTCCAAAGAAGAAAATTGATCCCTTAAACTTCATATTTTGGATCTCAAACTTTTTCTAGATATTCTCCACATTTTTGTGAAGTTATGGTCCAAATTTCATGTCATTTGGACATTTCTACTATTTTCTATGAATTTTGGAAGTTATGTGCTCAAAATCCACTTCTATTTGCCTTTTTATTGACAAATTCCATGTCAGTGATCCAAGGCAAGGATCTAAGATGACCCACGGCCCTTGGATCTGCCTCTCATGGATCGTAGATCGATCCAGTGGCCGCGCACTTATCTTCAACCTCCCGCTGATTGCGGGGAGGCATGAATGCAACCATTATGTGAGATCTCCCTCTCTTGACCACTATTTGAAAAACTAAGCGAACGAAAATCTTTGCATCATGATTTCAAATACAACAAGCCCTATTTTGATAAGGTTTTGTGCATACCTGCACTGCCAAAACGAGCTCCTCACCTCCTGTTCTCACTCCGGTGGCCATAGCTAGGGCCCAGATCTGATCTAGCCTAACCCTAGCCTTCAAGCCTATAAAATGATCCCCTAAGTGGCGCCAACACCCCCACATTACTAGAATGATCATCTTACTATCTCATTTGGCCCCGAACACCCATTTTCTTGCTCTAATCCCTCATGTTGCTTCAAGCATCGCTGCCACCTAGCCTGGTTAGGCATCCTTCCTTCTCGCCCATTCTCCTCTTCCTTTGGCTCCCATCGAGTCTGTGAGGCCAAGGCAAGCTCGGCCGGCCTGGTCGCGCTCTCTGCTACCCTCTCCTGCTCTGAGGACACCTTACTCCGGCGAGACCTCCCTACTGCAGTTCTTGGCTTGCGGGAGCCTGTGTGAGGGAGACAGGTCGCTAGACCGCCGGCCCAGACAAGGAACCAAATCGGCCCAAAAGACCAACGAATATAGCCTTGAATCGGCCAAATCAAAGATCAGACCGGTTCCTTTCCCAGTAAATCGGCACTCCTCAGCCACTCATATGCGGTGTCAATCAAATCTGACCATGGATCTGACGGCCAGTAATTTTCCCTCGGCCCTCCTATTTTTTCAATCAAGGTATTTTTGCTCCTCTCTGCTCGAAAATTCAAGAAATGACCAAAACTTGCAAATTTTGTATCTTTTGATTCCTTGCTCCAAAAATTACAAATAAGTAATCCATTTTGATCAGAAAAATTAATTGAACCTTCTAAAAATACTTTTGAAATATGATTCCAATATATAATCAATTATATACCTAAATCTAGATCTCTTTCTTAATTAACTGGTCTAAATGACTCAATGTTGTGATTAGACTTTGGAAACCTTATATCTTAACTCTGATGATTATCTTGAGACATGAAATCATACTTGACTAGACTAGACCTAATTTTGTTGGCTTAACCACTTTTGAATATGAATCATATGGATTGAAGATAACTTTGATGATATCTTGATAATATGATTGATCTAATCTTGCAGAATATTTTGATCTATCAACCTGATCTGGAATTCCAATGATGCTAATTATCATGATGATGATCTAGAAACTTGAATGATGACTCAAATATTGATGATAATAATTAGGGTTATAAAATATATTCCTAAAATACCTAGGTAGATCATCCATCCTCGAATATGTTTGACACTTGAGTAAATATTGAAATCTTGATATAATGTTGACTCTAAATGAATGATCTACCTTAGGGATGAATATGATTGGAAAACCCTAATCTGGTGTACTTGGTATTCGTCTATAATATTAACTTGACCCTCGATCCATATCTTGATTGATCTAGGAACTACTTGAGACTCTGATCTTCTACTCTTGTTGATCTATACTCAAAATCCTCAGTGAAAGGTACGCTATTTATATAACTCCTCTTTGATTGTATTGAAGATACTTTTATGTATCTCTTGACCATATGCCTGGCTATTTACTTGGATGAGCTATTGTTCCCTGTGATTAGTCTTCTGTTTTTCTATACTATATTTTGAAAAACATGAAAACATAAATTGCATGCCCATTATGACTGCCCGTATATTGATAATGATGATGATATTGATAATGTTGATAATGTTGATATTGAGTGCAACAACCCCCTCATTTGGAGGTGGGACTTATACATTGGCCTCCTGTGTTCGTATGGCGAGAAGGAGCCTAGTGACCTTCCCCATCGCATTGGGGTAATAGAGTCACACAAATTATATAAGCATGCTTCTCGAATTATAGCATAATGGGAACTCGTAATAAAAGTTGAATTGCTTGAAAAACTTGTCGAATAAATGTTAGATTGAAAATTGATTGTTATTCTTTTAAGTATAAGTCTTGCCAAGTATACTATTTTGTTATAAATCACTTTTCTTGTTTTTGATAGCGTACCGTGCAATTGCATGATTGTGTCTTGATTTTCTTGATTTTAGGCAATACTGAATAAGATCGCTTCCACACTCATACACTCTGATGAAAAAGATAAATTGGTTAAATCTCCATATTGGGTTAGTTTGTTTATTTATATATCCAGTTTTTAAGTTATTATTTCTTATTGTATATGCCAGTGTGATAGATCCTATTGGGCCACTCGGGAACGGGTGCTTCAATCCCTTTATCATTGTCTAGGCAGTGCGATTGGGATTGGGGTAAGAACAGTTCCATGACATTTGGTATCAGAGCTTACACACTTCCATATACTTTGAGTAAATAATTTCTCAAGTCTCTTACACCCAAGAAACCCTAAAGTCCATAATGGTGAAAATTGAGGTGTCTAGGCTCGGGGTTCTGGCATAATTTCTCCTATTCGTCTTCACGGTGGTTGAGATCCCCCGCTTTACCTGGCCTTAATTGATCCAGAACTGGACCTAAAGGTTCTCTTGTGAAACCCTAGAGAGTCTTCTAGCATCTCATCTCTTCTTTAAGGACAATCCTAAGCCACCCATGTAGATGAAGATTAGGTAGTCTTCTCATCTCATCATGTGGTCCTTCTCATGACCTTTTACCACTTGATGTCTCGATTATGGATAGCTTATGCATGGGAAAATGAATATCGCTAAATTTTTTTGAAAGTTGATACTATGATCTGACCTTAATTTGAAAACTTGATTTTGATCAATTAATTTTGAAATCAAATAATCATGTTTGACCCCTAATATCATGAACACTCAATTTTGACTAGGTTTGAGGTTATGATATGGTGAAATAAGGATGACTTATACTTTACACCTCATTGTTGATAAAGTCCCTATTTGATTAAGCAATGTTGCCCTATTGTTGATTAAGCCTCAAACATAGTTAAGAAATCTCGTATCCTATTTTGATACACATCTTGACCGCGCTATCAAGTGACTAAGCCTAAGACTCACAAAATTAAGATGTAAAACCTATGATGCAAAAAGCAATTTCTCTATTGACTATTGATGCCTTTTGCAATTTCAATTTTGATATGATGATTATGGGACTAGATTTTGCACTATTATGCTCTAATTCCTCAAATGTCAAATTGAAATCCTCGATTTCCAAATTATATTACTACCTTCATCATGAAAGGAAAGGGAATGCAAATATTAACTTGACTTTGAAAAATCTTGACATTATTGCCCTATTATGATCTTGAATTTTGATGTTATGACCTTGTAAAATATGATTTAATCATTGATACAATCCCTATTTGAATAAACTCAATGGATCATGACTAATGTTGGTAATGTGCTAGATTAGGGTGGTAGTTGACTCATGACTCCCCTAACCTAGGTCACATCTCTATTTTGACTACATCTAAATTTTTGTATTGTTGATCATTTAGAGTTTGGGAAGTATAACCTTCCACTCGATTTGGAATTGGTTGACCTAAGCCTAATAGGTTAAAACCATGGTTGATACTAGATCTTAAATATTGATAATGACCTTGACATATGAAAATATTGACTATAGCTTGTGGTTGACTTCCGAGATAGACCTAGTCCTAGATCATTCACCATCCTTGGATACCTTCATAATGAAATCTTGATATGTTGCTCGAATATTGCTGAATATTGTTTATAGATGAGTGATCTCCCTCAAGGTCTAAATAGGAATCTAAAACCTAGCTTCAAAATTATGGACGTGTGACTCATGATTATCAATCTCAATAATGATACAAATCCTATGATCACACTATTTGGACATTGAGATATATGACTAATGACTTCCAAATCCCAAATCTTGAAAATTTTGAAATGATGATTAATTTGAATCTCTCGATTTATGACTTAGGGTTTAGCTCTCATTAGGACTAGGGTGGGACCTTCCATTTATTCTGAGCTTGAAATAATGATAGTGAAAGTATGATGTTGTTATGAAATGTTGAAATATGAAATCTCAAATCATGGATGTATAACCCCACCTAGGCCAATGTAGAGTCTAAGACCCTGAGATATTGGGGTTGAAAGTCACCTTGTACACTTGAACTAATTTCGTTTGATCAAAAATATAATCTCTCCAAATTTGTGATCAATAGGATGCTTTCCATATTTGTGACTCATATAATGACTTTGGACAATATATGTGCTGATCTTGATAATCAATTGCTCGATGATGAAATGATGTTAGTACCAAGTTGGTTATGATATGGAACATGGAATTCCAAATATGATGATTGTATTACTTGAACTTTGAGGACATGATTGTGATTTTATAGTTGAGAATGTTATAGTATTTTAAAATATGTTTTGCATCCGAATAATTCCAATATTTGAGGATAAGACGTAGATTATGTAGTTCCAATTTTGAGGATATTTTTGAATTTTGGGGACAAAATTCCTTTTTAAGGAGAGAAGGATGTGATGAAGTGAAATTTAGCATCAATATGAATTAATTCCAATTTTGCCCTCATTATGCTCACTCATGGTGCCAAATCATTTTTCTTGGCTTCATAATCAATTTTGAGACTCAAATCCAAAATATGGTGATCAATGTGAATTTTATACACATTATAACACATTAAATTTGATTAATTGATCACTTTGTCCAAAGAAGAAAATTGATCCCATAAACTTCATATTTTGGCTCTCAAACTTTTTCTAGATATTCTCCACATTTTTGTGAAGTTATGATCCAAATTTCATGTCATTTGGACATTTCTACTATTTTCTATGAATTTTGGAAATTATGTTCTCAAAATCCCCTTTTGTTTGCCTTTTTATTGACAAATTCCATGTCAGCGATCCAAGGCAAGGATCTAAGCTGACTCGCGGCCCTTGGATCTACCTCTCGTGGATCGTAGATCGATCCAATGGCTGCGCACTTGTCTTCAACCTCCCGCTGATTGCGGGGAGGCATGAATGCAACCATTATGTGAGATCTCCCACTCTTGACCACTATTTGAAAAACCAAGCAAACGAAAATCTTTGCATCATGATTTCAAATACAAAAAGCCCTATTTTGATCAGGTTTTGTGCCTCGCTGTGCCGTTAAAACAAGCTCCTAGCCTCCTGTTCTCACTCCAGCGGCCATAGCTAGGGCCCATATCTGATCTAGCCTAACCCTAGCCTTCAAGCCTATAAAATGATCCCCTAAGTGGCGCCGACACCCCCACATTACTAGAATGAGCATCTTGCTCTCTCATTTGGCCCCAAACACCCATTTTCTTACTCTGATCCCTCTTGTTTCTTCAAGCATCGCTGCAGCCTAGCCTGGCCAGGCATCCTTCCTTCTCGCCCCTTCTCCTCTTCCTTTGGCTCCCATTGAGTCTGTGAGGCCAAGGCAAGCTCGGCCGGCCTGGTCGCGCTCTCTGCTACCCTCTCCTACTCTGAGGCCACCTTACTCCGGTGAGACCTCCCTGCTGCAGTTCCTGGCTTGCGGGAGCCTGCATGAGGGAGACAGGTCGCTAGACCGCCGACCCAGACAAGGAACCAAATCATCCCAAAAGACCAACGAATCCAGCCTTGAACCGGCCAAATCAAAGATCAGACCGGTTCCTTGCCCAGTAAACTGACATACCTCAGCCACTCATTTGCGGTGTCAGTTAAATCTGACCATGGATCTGATGGCCAGTAATTTTCCCTCGGCCCTCATATTTTTGCAATCAAGGTATTTTTGCTCCTCTCTGCTCGAAAATTCCAGAAATGATCAAAACTTGCAAAAATTGTATCTTTCGATTCCTTACTCCAAAAATTACAAATAAGTAGTCCATTTTGATCATAAAAATTCATTGAACCTTCTAAAAATACTTTTGAAATCGGATTCCAATATATAATCAATGATATACCTAAATCTAGATCTCTTTCTTAATTAACCGGTCTAAATGACTCAATGTTGTGATTAGACTTGGGAAACCTTATATCTTAACTCTGATGATTATCTTGAGACATGAAATCATACTTTACTAGACTAGACCTAATTTTTTTGGCTTAACCACTTTTGAATATGAATCATATGGCTTGAAGATAACTTTGATGATGTCTTGATAATATGATTGATCTAATCTTGTGGCATATTTTGATCTATCAACCTGATCTGGAATTTCAATGATGCTAATTATCATGATGATGATCTAGAAACTTGAATGATGACTCAAATATTGATGATAATAATTAGGGTTAGAAAATATATTCCTAAAATACCTAGGTAGATCATACATCCTCGAATATGTTTGACACTTGAGTAAATATTGAAATCTAGATATAATGTTGACTCTAAATGAATGATCTACCTTAGGGATGAATAGGATTGGAAAACCCTAATCTGGTGTACTTGGGATTGGTCTATAATATTATCTTGACCCTCGATCCATATCTTGATTGATCTAGGAACTACTTGAGACTCTGATCTTCTACTCTTATTGATCTATACTCGAAATCCTCGGTGAAAGGTACGCTATTTATATAACTCCTCTTTGATTGTATTGAAGATACTTTTATGTATATCTTGACCGTATGCTTGGCTATTTACTTGGATGAGCTACTGTTCCCTATGATTAGTCTTTTGTTTTTCTATACTATATTTTGAAAAACATGAAAACATAAATTGCATGCCCATTATGACTGCCCGTATATTGATAATGATGATGATATTGATAATGTTGATAATTTTGATATTGAGTGCAACAACCCCTTCATTTGGAGGTGGGACTTGTACATTGGCCTCCTATGTTCCTATGGTGAGAAGGAGCCTAGTGGCCTTCCCCATCGCGTTGGGGTAATAGAGTCACACAAATTATATAAGCATGCTTCTCGAATTACAGCATAACGGGAACTCGTAATAAAAGTTGAATTGCTTGAAAAACTTGACGAATAAATGTTAGATTGGAAATTGCTTGTTATCATTTGAAGTATAAGTCATTCCAAGTATACTGTTTTTTTATAAATTTCTTTTCTTGTTTTTGATAGTGTACCGTGCAATTGCATGATTGTGTCTTGATTTTCTTGATTTGAGGCAATACTGAATAAGATCGCTTCCACACTCATACACTCTTATGACAAAGATAAATTGGTTAAATCTCCATATTGGGTTAGTTTGTTTATTTATATATCCAGTTTTTAAGTTATTATTTCTTATTGTATATGCCAATGTGATAGATCCTATTGGGCCACTCAAGGACAGGCGCTTCAATCCCTTTATCATTGTCTAGGCAGTGCGATTGGGATTGGGGTAAGAATAGTTCTGTGACACTTATCTAAGTGTTATGGAGTAGAGAGAATGCATGAAAAAGTTGGAATACTAAAGTCGATAGTCATATCATTTGCTTTGTGGTTGTTTGTTTGTCATCTCTAGAGAGAGACAACCTTATAATCTAGATCTACCCTAAGCTCAAGAGAGGAGGGAATAGACATATATGATGATTGCTCATAATCTTGGTAAGGGTATATAATGGGGTGTATATATTACATGTCGGTAAGAGATCTTAGTAGGTAAAACCTGATCCAAGTTCCTTTCCATACTTTAGTTACATCTTTCTTATTTGACCTTATTCTCTTGTATTGTTTTCTTATTTTTGGCTTTTATTGCTTTTGTTTGGAGTAGCACCGTTCCTTAGGGACACTATATTGATATACCTTTTAGCATAGTGTATCTGAGTCTAAGGATCCACATTTTTAGAACATACCAACACTGGCCCTATGGTTCGACCCCGATCTACTACATCGGACCCCGTATAATAGTTGCAGGGGACTGAGTGTGGGGTTATAAATCTAAGATTTTGACTACACTAGATTCACTCTATTTTGGATGTGCGATTTAGGCCGATCACCATCAAACTCCATACTATCCTCAAGTATGGATTCATACATAACTCAAGGAGTAACCATTTGATGGTAGTTTCAAACCAAATCATCAAAAGATAGGGCTCAACATACCATCAATTTCAGTTAAAGCAAAACCGTCAGATGTTGGATATGCAAAATCGTCATATTATATTAGTTTGAAGGAAAATGTAACACTACAAACTCATGGGATCAATACTATCAATTCTAAATCATAAAATCCAAACCATCAGATCAGGTAAAACAAGCACAAACCATCAAATCATAAATCACACATAAAACTATCAGGTTTAAGGCAAACAAGACCTTTGAATTGTATGCATTAATCACCACTATTGGATCATGAGAAGACATATGATTATACACCTAGAAGTACCACCATTTGATGACATCAAAAGCACCATCGGTTGTGGACATCATGTCCACCATCAGTTGTCGACAATAGGTCCACCAACAGTTGTGGACAATAGGTCCACTGTCAGTTGTGGACACAATCAAAGCCAACAAATGTTGATGTTGGTATATATGCCCATAGAGCCATCCCAAGAGATTGCATGGAGTCGGATATTAATTAATTAATTAATGTGATTATTTGGTTAATTAATGAATTCCAGAATATTCTAATTAATCCACGAGCGTTTTAATTAATGCAACATTTCTGTTTACCGATGGGTTTAGGAAACCCTGCTTCCCTTCGTATCCTATTTAAAGGAGGATTTACGGCCAATATCTATATAAGATATCGAGAGAGGCTTTTCAGTTTACGCTCACGTACGTAAACCTAGCCGTCACCGTCATTAGAAGCGAAAGGAGAGCAACACGCCGCTAGCACGCCGCCGCAGAGACACGACTCCTTCCCGCCGGCTTGGAAAGCATGACATGGAGTTCCTTCCATCCGTGTGGATGAAGTAGAGATGCAGACACCTTGACGCCTATGTTCAGAGGACGCCGACGACCACCTGTACGCGCCACGAACGGCGTACATCACTGCTGCAAAGGAGCGTCGTCGGATCAACCTGCGACAACGAACGGGAGAGAAGTTCCGTCAGTGTAGGCCAGTGTCGTTGCACACTTTTATGCAGCGGGACATCGCCGGACTTGTTCCGCGATAAGGTATATCCCGCAAACACTCCTTTCGAATACACTGTTGTCGACGAGATCCTATTTCGGGTTGTGTGGATTTTTTTGCTTCCGCCGCGCATATTTTCTCCACAAAACCCAACAGTGGTATCAGAGCAGCGTCGATCTAAGGTGTATTTAGATTCGTTTCGATATGATCGAATCGATGTATACTGTTTTCTATATTGCATACAATGTGAATTAAAACTTCTAATGTGCACATCTAAACCTAATTCCACATACGCCGCAGGCTATTGTTTTTGACATTTTGGACGGGGTCGACTATGGAAAATATTGATTTTCCTAAGTGCACGGAAGTAAAATTCCGTAGACCTTTCAGGGGCTCTGCCCCTAAGACCCCGCGAGGGGCGGCCTCCCCTCGACCCCGAATAGGGGCGCTGCCCCTGTGTACCCCGCATAGTCTGTGTGGGAGTCAAAAATTTATTTAATGGGGAATGTATCGCATTAAAAGTACTGCAATTTTAATATGTATATACGTATATGTAGATATATCTATGATAGCATACACGTCGCCTTTAAAATCTATTTTTTGTGGATTATGTGTGGGCACACCTCCGCGTGGTACACTGTCCATCTTGTGGAAGTGTGATGGTGGGTGTGTGGGTCTGCCTCCGCAGGGTGCACACTCATTGTGTTGGCTTATGGGTTAGACTTAACTAGGGAACCTTGATAGGATCAAGTACCTAGAGGCACACAGATACATCATGGCAAGAAGTTGTGCATGATCATCTATCCAAGAGTTGCATATGATGCAATTGGAAAAAGTTGCCTACCTTAGTATTTGGTCATTGACGTCGGCGTTGGCTGGGCATTGATCCAATTATTTTGGATCTTGGCTCACTAGAAGGTTGTGCATTGGAATCTTCTGAGTTGATAGTGAGGGTTATCAATTTGAATATGGATGTATAATGGTTGCATATGGATCCTTTGTATAAAGTATTCGGCTTGCATGTTGAGCCTCATCTCTTATTTCAAAGTGTAATTAATTCTTTTCTTTTATATTTGTACTCATATTTTTTTTTGATATGATGTAATAAAAGATAGGATTAGTTTTAGTCTTTGTAAACTTGATGTAAGGAGGCCACTTGAAGATCCAACTCCAAGGAGTGTCCATGGAGAAGCACCATGAAAATCTAATTCTAAGAAGCAACCTGAAGATCCAACTCCAAGGAGCGTCCATGGAGAAGAAACAAGAAGATCCAATTCCAAGAAGCAACTTGAAGTTCCAACCTCATGAAGCATCCATGAAGTTGTTCATTGTAATGTTGATCATTACAGACTTACAAGTTGATTCACAGGTGTTGCATGAGATGCATAAGACCATAGGTGGACCGTAATCCTTTGTTGCTCAAAAGGATTACAATAGTATGGCCATAACCGATGTATTTGTGTTTGTGATTGCATGTCTATCGTTTGTGGTTATGGATATAGTAGTATATGATACGTACTATAAGTATGTGGTGTTTGGATATGTATATGTATTAATAAAATCCCTCAATTAATAATATTAAGTTTTAGTTTCCTTCCATAAAGCAACACACATGAAAAGCTTGATCAATTCTTGTGGAAGTGTGATGGTGGGTGTGTGGGTCTGCCTCCGCAGGGTGCACACTCATTGTGTTGGCTTATGGGTTATGGCCTAGTATCCCCTTTTGTGAATGTTGTGAATGAATGTGGATGTCAATCTTGTGGATATGTTTGTTTGTGAATGCTATGGATGTATAATGGTTGCATATGGATCCTTTGTATAAAGTATTCGGCTTGCATGCCGAGCCTCATCTCTTATTTCAAAGTGTAATTAATTCTTTTCTTTTATATTTGTACTCATATTTTTTTTTGATATGATGTAATAAAAGATAGGATTAGTTTTAGTCTTTGTAAACTTGATGTAAGGAGGCCACTTGAAGATCCAACTCCAAGGAGTGTCCACGGAGAAGCACCATGAAAATCTAATTCTAAGAAGCAACCTAAAGATCCAACTCCAAGGAGCGTCCATTGAGAAGCAACAAGAAGATCCAATTCCAAGAAGCAACTTGAAGTTCCAACCTCACGAAGCATCCATGAAGTTGTTCATTGTAATGTTGATCATTACAGGCTTACAGGTTGATTCACAGGTGTTGCATGAGATGCATAAGACCATAGGTGGACCGTAATCCTTTGTTTCTCAAAAGGATTACAATAGTATGGCCATAACCGATGTATTTGTGTTTGTGATTGCATGTCTATCGTTTGTGGTTGTGGATATAGTAGTATATGATACGTACTATAAGTATGTGGTGTTTGGATATGTATATGTATTAATAAAATCCCTCAATTAATAATATTAAGTTTTAGTTGCCTTCCATAAAGCAACACACATGAAAAGCTTGATCGATTATGTGTGGGCACGCCTCCGTGTGGTACACTGTCCATCTTGTGGAAGTGTGATGGTGGGTGTGTGGGTCTGCCTCTGCAGGGTGCACACTCATTGTGTTGGCTTATGGGTTGGACTTAACTAGGGAACCTTGATAGGATCAAGTACCTAGAGGCACACAGATACATCACGGCAAGAAGTTATGCATGATCATCTATCCAAGAGTTGCATATGATGCAATTGGAAAAAGTTTCCTACCTTAGTATTTGGTCATTGACGTCGGCGTTGGCTGGGCATTGATCCAATTATTTTGGATCTTGGCTCACTAGAAGGTTGTGCATTGCAATCTTCCGAGTTGATAGTGAGGGTTATCAATTTGAATAAAATAGTGGGAGCATAATTAATTAAAGGCCTAATTAATCTCGTTTATCAAATCTTTACAAGCCAAAATGTTTTGGACTAAATGCAAATTTTTCTTTTGTAGCAATCAAATGGCAAACAACACTCACACTTTCTCGTTGTGATCGGTCCTTGAGAAGGACAAACTTACTGGAACCAACTTTCAAAACTGGTTTAGGACGCTGAGAATAGTTCTCACACATGAGTGTAAGCTCTATGTCCTTGAAACACCAGAGCCAGTTGAACCCGCCATAAATGTGCCCAAGGCTAAAAAGGATGCTTACAAGAAGCACCTTGATGATGTTGTGGATGTCAAGTGTCTGATGTTGTGCTCAATGAACTATGAGTTGCAAGAGCAGCATGAGAACATGAGTGTCATAGAGATGGTAACACATCTCAAGAACATGTATCAACATCAAGCAGGACAGGAGAGATATGATGTCTCAAAGGCTTTTTTCAAAAGCAAGATGAAAGAGGGAGACTCGGTTGGCACCCATATACTCACCTTGATTGGGTACGTGGAAAGCCTATCCAAGTATGGATTTCCCCTAGGTCAAGAGTTGGACACTGATTTGATTCTACAATCGTTGCCTGAATCATATAGTCATTTTGTCATGAACTATAACATGAATAATTTTGACAAGCCGTTGTTAGAATTGTTGGGCATGTTGAGGACAGCTGAAGCACAGATGAAGAAAGACAAGCACAAGTCTGTGATGATGATCAGCAAGACAAAGGGAAAGTCAAAAGGCAAAGGCAAGGCTAAGAAAAGTTCTAAATCCGGGCAGAAGACAAAGTCATCCGCGCTCAAAACTAAAGGTGGGATCTCCAAAGAAGGAAGTTGTCACCATTATCACCAGGCTGGACATTGGAAAAGAAACTGTCCTCTCTACCTGGAGGAACTGAGGAAGAAGAAGCAGGGGATAGAGATCTCCACTTTAGGTATATACGTTATTGAGATAAACTTAAATACTTCTTCATCATGGGTACTGGATACCGGATTTGGATCTCACATATGTTCTAATATGCAGGATCTGATGAGAAGTAAGCCTTTATAAAAGGGCCAAGTCGAGCTACGGGTTGCGAATGGAGCAAGAGTTGCTGCCACCGCAGTTGGAGTTATTAGTTTATCTTTGCCTATGGGCCTTGTAATAGAATTAGAGAATTGCTATTATGTACCTGCCATTAATAGAAATATTATTTTTGTATCTTGTATGGACAAGAGTGGATTTGAATTTCACATTAAGAATGGAATTATTTCTATATCTAAAGATGAGATCTTTTATGGCAATGCCCCTATGTCTTATGGTATCTACTTGTTAGAACTTGAGACTAGCATATACAACATAAATACTAAAAGGTTAAAACTTGACAACTCAAACAAAACATTCTTATGACATTTTCGTCTTGGGCACATAAACGAGAAGCGCATATCTAAACTCCATAAGGATGGTTATCTAGACTCTTTTGATTTTGAATCATTAGAGACATGTGAGGCATGTTTATTAGGGAAGATGACCAAGACTCCTTTCGCTGGACACAGTGAGAGAGCTAGTGATCTGCTAGGGCTCATACATACTGATGTATGTGGACCTTTTAGATCAAATGCTAGAGGAGGCTATCAATACTTCATTACCTTCACTGATGACCTCAGTAGGTATGGCTATGTATATCTTATGAAACACAAGTCAGAAACTCTTGAAATGTTCAAGACTTTCATGAATGAAGTAGAGAAGCAACTTGGTAAGAGTATTAAAGCACTCAGTTCAGATCGAGGTGGCGAATACTTAAGCCAAGAGTTTGAGGACCTTCTGAGAGACTGTGGTATTGTATCACAATGGACTCCACCTGGTACACCACAACATATTGGTGTGTCAAAAAGAAGGAATCATACATTATTAGACATGGTACGATCAATGATGAGTTCAGCCGAACTTCCAATATCGTTCTGGGGATATGCTCTTGAAACTGTAATGTTTACACTTAACCGTGTACCTTCTAAATCGGTTCAAAAGACACCATATGGGATATGGAATGGGAATCATCCCAATTTGTCTATGTTAAAGATTTGGGGATGTGAAGCTTATGTTAGGAACAATTTCCTAAAAAGCTTGGACCCAAATCGGAAAAATGCTATTTTGTTGGATACCCCAAGGAAACTCGGGGATACTACTTCTACACACCAACTGACAACAAAGTGTTTGTTTCTAGGACTGCTGCATTTCTTGAAAAGGAATTTATTTCCAAAGGAATTAGTGGGAGGAATGTAGAGCTCGAAGAAGTTTGAGACCAACAAGAAAGCAGAGAACCTGAGGAGGTACATAAGGTACATGAAGACTCACAAATTGTTGTGGAATTTCAAGTTCTAAATGTAACACAGGAACCTCGTATGTCTAGTAGGACACAACTTGAGCCTGAGAGATTTGGATTTCTCGTGACTCAAGATAGTGACGAATTGGGCATAACAGATGAGCCAACTTCCTGTCTAGAAGCTACTAAGGGACCAGAATCTGAGAAATGGCTTGAAGCCATGAGATCTGAGATGGAATCCATGTACACCAACAAGGTATGGACCTTGGTGGATCCACCCGAAGGGGTAAAACCCATAGGGTGCAAGTGGGTCTTCAAGAAGAAGACTGACATGGATGGAAATGTTCAAACCTATAAAGGTAGATTGGTTGTGAAAGGATTCCGTCAAATTCAAGGTGTTGATTATGACGAGACCTTCTCACCAGTTGCCATGGTTAAATCTATCAGGATCATGCTTGCCATTGCAGCTTATCATGACTATGAGATTTGGCAAATGGATGTTAAAACAACATTCCTTAATGGGAATTTACTCAAGTATGTGTACATGACACAACCTGAGGGTTTTATCGATCCAAAGGAAGCCAATAAAGTCTGTAATCTACAAAGGTCAATCTATGGATTGAAGCAAGCATCTCAGAACTAGAATCTACGTTTTGATGAAGTAGTCAAAAAGTTTGGCTTTAGTCAAAATGAAGATGAACCTTGTGTTTACAAAAGGGTTAGTGGGAGCACAATCGTATTTCTCATATTGTATGTGGATGACATACTATTGATGGGAAATGACATCCCTACTCTTCAGACAGTAAAAGGTTGGCTAGGGATGACCTTATCTATGAAGGATTTAGGCGAAGCAAGATCTATAGAGATAGATATAGAAGGCTTCTAGGCCTAAGCCAGAGCACATACATTGACAAGGTGCTAAATAGGTTTAGCATGGAGGGTTCTAAGAGAGGTAACTTGCCCATGTCCCATGGGGTTACGATCTCTAAATCCCAATGTCCTAGTTCATGTGATGAACGGGCACGCATGAGTAAGATTCCATATGCGTAAGCAATTGAATCTATCATGTATGCGATGTTATGTACTCGTCCTGATGTGTCGTATGCTTTGAGCATGACGAGTCGGTATCAGTCAGATCAAGGTGAATGTCACTGGACAGCCGTAAAGAACATCCTAAAGTACTTGAGAAGGACTAAGGATCAATTCTTGGTATACGGTGGTGAGGAAGAGCTCGTGGTAAAGGGTTACACCGATACTAGCTTCCAAACTGACAAAGATGACTACAGATCGCAATCTGGATTTGTGTTTTGCCTGAACAACGGAGCTGTGAGCTGGAAGAGTTCCAAGCAAGAGACGATTGCGGATTCTACAACAGAGGCTGAATATATTGCCGCATATAATGTTGCAAAGGAAGCTGTGTGGATCAAGAAGTTCATTTCTGAACTTGGAGTGGTTCCAAGCGCTGGTGATGCAATTGAGGTGTTTTGCGACAACAACGGAGCAATTGCATAGAATATAGAACCAAGATCGCACCAACGTTCTAAACATATTCTACGGCGATTCCATCTCATACCAGAGATCGTACAATGAGGAGATGTGAAGATTTGCAGAGTACCTACAGAAAGCAATGTGGTTGATCCGCTCATAAAAGCACTTTCACAGCAGAAACATGACGGACATGTTTGATCACTTGGATTGAGATTCATGAGTGATTGGGTATAAGTGCAAGTGGGAATCTATTGGTATGTATACCCATAAAGACTATCATTTGATGATTTTAATGGGATACTATGTAAATGATTTGTAATACTACATTGATCATATCAATAAAGGCAAGTTTCCAATCTATATGTTTGTGTTTTATATTGTGAGATGACCATAAAACTTATAGATGTCTATAGAATAATATACTCAATGACATATGTCTTCGGGTTGATGACCTGAACAGTGAGATCATATGTATGCTAAGAGTATGTATTCTTATTTTGTCCCTAATCGGCTGTTATTGTGGAAATATCCATAGACATCAATAACACATAAGATTAGAATGTATGTTGGTTGATGGAAGAATCTCATTATCCATGATATGGAGATATCAAACCAAATACATAGATACTTGTTAGAGAACAGTGTATCGGATAGACCCACCTTGAGAGTGACACATGGATACCATGATTGGTAGTTAGAGTCACATCTCATAATGATGGTGGTGATAGTGGTTCTTAGACCTGAAGTCACTACACTTATCACATGTCGTTCGGTGTACTTTGACATCATCCACAGTGGTCCTGAATAAGGATTTCCATAAAGATGGTGCTTGGGTGCACTGTGACACATGGGGATGAGTGTGAGTGATGTAGATGGAATTTGTCCTTCCTGCGGGAGTTTGATATTTCGGCCACTTGATAAGCGAGACTGAGAAATGCATGGCCATGTTGATGTGAGCCAATATGTGATATTGAGCTTACATATATCTCATACAGTCTGCTCTAGTTCAAGGAACATGGATTGAACATTGAAGAGGATAAAAGTTCCATGACTCGAGTTCAATCAGGATATCAGCGACAAGGGAACAATACAATCACTGTAACACCAGTCATGAATGATAGGTTAAGTTGTTCTCCAACTTCTCCAATTACTTGGGTGGCAATGAAGTCTTGCCAGATACCAATCATTGCTTGTGAAATCATAATATGATTATGGATATCACTGCCAATGTAATTTGGAGCCTACCGGGTCACACACATAGGATGTGTTGGAATAGGAGTATAATTGTGGATTTGATTGGAATTGCTCTGAATCACATTGATTACTAAAGTGTTTATGTAATGGATTAGAATAATATTGGAGTGATTGGCTCTAAGTGCAAGTGGGAGTCTGTTGGTATATATGCCCATAGAGCCATCCCAAGTGATTGCATGGAATCAGATATTAATTAATCAATTAATGTGATTATTTGGTTAATTAATGAATTTCAAATATTCTAATTAATCCACGAGCGTTTTAATTAACGCAACGTTTCTGTTTACCGATGGGTTTAGGAAACCCTGCTTCCCTTTGTATCCTATTTAAAGGAGGATTGACGGCCGATATCTATATAAGATATCAAGAGAGGCTTTTCAGTTTACGCTCATGTACATAAACCTAGCCATCACCGTCCTTAGGAGCGAAAGGAGAGCAACGCGCCGCTAGCACGCCGCCGCAGAGACATGACTCCTTCCCGCCAGCTTGGGAAGTGTGACGTGGAGTTACGTCCATCCGTGTGGATGAAGTAGAGATGTAGACGCCTTGACGCCTGCATTCGGAGGACGTCGACGACCACCTGTACGTGCTACGAGTGGCGTACATCACTGCCGCAAAGGAGCACCGCCGAATCAACCTGCAATAGCGAATGGGAGAGAAGTTTCATTTATGTAGGCCAGCATCGTTGCACACTTTTGTGTAGCGGGACATCGTCAGACTTACTCCGCGATAAGGTATATCCCACAAACACTCTTTCTGAATATGCTGTTGTCGATGAGATCCTATTTTGGGTTGTGTGGATTTTGTTGCTTCCGCCGCGCATGTTTTCTCCACAAAACCCAATAGTTGATGCAAGGAAACCATCATTTATTGACCAAGAAGTGGAACCATCGACCATAGAACTAGGCACACCATTAGATCTTACCACTAGGGAGACCATTGGTTGAGAACCATCAAATCTTGACCTAGTGACACCATCGTATGTCATCACGAGGTGGAGAAACATATCTAAAACTCCAAGTAAAACCATCATTTGAGACCACTAGAAGGGAGCACTAAGGCCATCCAGTCTAGAGGAGCATATCCATCAATTCTAAGCACTCAGAGAAGGTTCAAAACAACATCAAGTCAAAAACATCGGGTTGCAACACAAGGAGGGAAATCAGCTCAAACCCTAATAAAGAACCATTGTTTGAGTGAGTAAAACCCATTGTTTTCCACATACATTCAAGGTCTAGAACTTCCACTACCAAATAAGGATAGTGTACAAGGTTTAGGGTTCATACAAGAAGATAAACTACTCAAGAATCATTACATAAGCTAAATCCCAAGGCAAAGATAACATCTTTATACTTCGAACTTTATTTTAGAGAAGGATCTAGTACATGCAAGCTAGGAGTAAGCAATAAATGTGGAGAAAGTTATATAAATCACCTCTAAAATTATGAAGAAGGACTAAGCAGCAAGAAATCTTGAAGAGAGAGGAAGGAAACCCTATCTTGAGCACTCCACTCGACTAATCTAGCTCCTTCTCCAAAAGTAAGCAAACCATAGGTCCAAGAAGCAACAAGGAAGCTGTTCTTCAAGCTCTAGCACATGCTCTATCAAGAAACACCATGGATTCGACCAAGAGGGAAACAAGGAAAATGAAGTAATGGAGGAAATCTCACTTACCAAGACCAATAAGCAAAGAAAGGAAGAAGAGAGGGTGATCTAGGTGTGTAAAGAACTCATTTGCATGCAAGGAGGGAGGAATATAAAGACTTGGGTGAGAGAAGAAGGAAGGGTAAGGTGCCTAGACAAGCTTGCCATGTATCCAAGGTCAAAAGCATCATGTCCATGCAAACCAATAGATCCATAGGTTGTGGGAGTCAAGAGGACCATCAAATCATAACTCCTAGGTCAGCCACCAACCTTCAACAGATCTTGATCCCTTGGTCACAAGGGTGAAAACCCTACCATCACCATCAATTTAGCACCTCTCCTGGTGAACCATCAATCCAAGGAGCTTCAGGAGTGAAAATGATGTGTGTCGTTGTACATGCAACAAACACTAGGAAAAATTCTAGAGTTTAACCTTCTAACCAGGTTATCAACTTGATGCAAGAACCAAGTCAACAGAGTATAGATAGGTATCAATCCAAGGGACGATGGAAAGAAGATTTGAAATCCAAATATAAATGCTAAAATGAGAGGGTAAATTTTAATTTAATAAGGTTTGATTAAGTCTAAGAACAAAATAATGTTTTAATAAATATTATCTAATCAAGAAATAAAGATCTGGGGTTCTGGTGGATCACCACCAAAACCACATTTCTATTCAACTAATCAACTACTAAGATTCAAAGATCAAATTAGAACCTTGTGGTTGCATGTCCTTATGGACAAACTCACAACACTCAAACATCATGTACACTCGTTGGTCCTGGCATATACAGATCATTGTCCAATCGTCCAACATGCTACTATCCACGTTCATATCAAGAAATATGTGAATTCAAACTAGTGCTTGAACCCAAGGCTTAGGTGGTTGTGTCACTAAGGGTAATGATAGAAATAAGATTAAAAGGATGAAACATGACAATCGTATTTAAAGGACTGTTGTTTCATTCTTATGGAGATCCAAGGTCATATCTATAGGGAAATATGGCTACAGAATAGGCAGTTGAAACAAAAAATTTACTATTGTATTCCCCATAAATGAATGGATCGTGTCAATAACTATAAGACGGGATGGATGGCTTTGAGGAGATACCTTGTCCTAGAGTAAGTCCAACAACATATCCTCATCGTTGTAGATGTGCAATTGTCTTATAGTTGCATGAGGACTCGTCTGTTGTGTCTCCTGGTCTGCACCACAGAGTGTAGGTTGATGTTGTCCTCCTAACAGAAAACAACAACCTTCACACATCTATGGAAATCCACACGGACCTCCTAGAACTCCTTTCATCCTACTAGAATTGACAGGAAGGAGTTTTCCCTCCCTTTGGTGTACTAGTCACCAACTTGCTCTTCCACAATTGTTTCTCCCTTGGTATCCCTCCCTTTAGTGGGTAGGACATGCTCAGACTCTCTATAGGTTACCACATCTAGAGAGGACAACAATTATCAGAAGAAATTGAGTTGTACTCTAGGAAGCCCCCAGTACCCCTCTATTTATAGGAAGGATTAGGGTATGGGTTCCCAATCTGTGTGAGAGTGGAAAGGACCGGAAGATCTTGAATTTTTGCAACCTGCGAGCACTAAACCAGTCAGTTCATATGTGAGCTGATCGGTTCGCCATGTGAATCAGTCATTTTGGCTGCTTCCTAATCGCATGAGCTTGTCAATTGGTTTCCAATTAATGCTAAACATCAATTCCTTGCACCAATCGAATTGAGCAACTAAAACGATCAACTTTGCTCATGAATTTGGGAGAGACACCAGAACCTTCAGTTGGAACAACCGAGTCGATCGGTTCAATAGGTGAATCGGTCATATAACCCAACCTAATCCGATCGGTTGGTGCCCTAATTCATGCATAACTCAACTAATTCAATATCAGTGAACATGACACTCCAAACGACCATTTCATCACATAAGCCAATCGGTTGGGAGTCCAGTCAGTTGATTTGTTGCTTGAAATGAATACCTAAACACTTTATTAATCAATCTAATCATTATTCAAGATCAAACTCCTCCTCTAGGTCAAGACCTATGTGTGTGACTATATAGGTCCCATATTAAGTTTGAAGTGAATGTCCATGTCATCTTATGACAACATAAGCAATGAGCGGTGCCTAGTAACACATCAATGCTACCCAAGTTAATGGAAAGATGGAGAATAACTTCAACCTACAATATGTATATGATGTTATAGTGTTTTTATAGTTCCTTTGACACTGATATACAAATTGAACTTGAGGCATGGAGTAGTCATCCTCTTTATCATTCAACTGTGTTCCTTGAACCACAACAGATTGTCTGAGATATATGTAAGCCCAATATCACATATTGACTCACATGTGGATGGTAATGTGTTTCTTAGTCTTACTAATCAAGAGGCCTTGTATATCATAATCCTATAGGAGGGACAAATCCCATCTACATCACTTACAGTTAGTCCCCATGTGTCACAGTCACTCAATCATCACATTTATAATAACCCTTATTAAGGATTATGTTTGATGATGTCAAAGCATACCGAACAACATGTGATGAGTGTAGTGACTCCAGGTCTAAGAACCACAATCACCACCAACACTATATTAGCTAACTATGACTACCATGGTAATGGCTTCCATGTGTCAGTCTCATGGTGGGTCTGCCTGATACACTATTCTATAACATGTATTAGTGTGGTTGGTTTGATATTTCCATATCATGACTAATGAGATTTTGTCGTCAACCAACTCACACTATGATCTTATCTGTTACTATTGTCTATCTACCTTCCACAATAACAACCGATCATGGACATAATGAGAATGTATATACTCTTAACATTTGTATGATCTCATTGTTCAAGTCATGTACTTGAAGACATACATCATTGAGTAATATCATTCTATAGACATTTATAATGTTACATTTTTATCTCATAACTGAATTAAATAGAATAAATTAGAATCTTGCCTTTATATATTAATCAAATCATTTACACATTATGCCATTACAATCATCATATGATTAGATCTCTGGGCATGCATACCAAAAAACTCTCACTTGCACTTAGAGTCAATCACCCACAAATTGTATTCCAAGTGATCTAACATGTCCATCATGTTCTGTTGTGAAAGTATTTTTGTCATGGGATTAAGAACATTTTTCTTAGTTGGTACTTTGCAAATTTTTACATCTCCTCGTTGTATGATATATCATATGAGATGGAACCACCTTTGTATATGCTTTGAGCGCTGATGCGATATGGGTTCCTTAGCTTGTGCAATAGCTCCATTGATGTCGCAATATAGCTCAATTGTGTCGTTGATGCTTGGAATGACCCCAAGTTCAGAAATGAACTTGTTGATCCATACAATCCCCTTTGTTGCATTCAATGCAGCTATATACTCGACCTCTGTTGTAGAATCGGCAACTGTCTCTTACTTGGAACTCTTCCAGCTTACAACACTATTATTTAGACAAAACATGAATCTTGATTGTAATTTGTATTCATCTTTTTCAGTCTAGAATCTTGCATCGGTGTCACCCTTTACCACCAACTCTTCCTCTCCACTATAGATCAAGAACTGATCCTTAGTCCTTCTCAAGTACTTGAGGATGTTCTTCAAAGTTGTCTAGTGAGCATCACCTGGATATAACTGATGCTCATAACGCTCAAGGCATACGAGATGTCGGGACAGATAAACAACATTACATACATGATTGATCCAATTACTGAGGCATACAAAATCAAACTCGTGTGGTCCCTTTCTTCACAAGAACTGGGACTTTGAACTTTAAAGATGGTAACACCCTAAAGCATGGGTAGGTTTTCTCTCTTTGAGCTATCCATGCTAAACTGCTACAACACTTTGTCAATGTATGTGTTTTGATTTAGTCCAAGAAGCCTTTTGGATCTATCTCTATAGATCTTAATCCCCAATATGTAGGATGCTTCTCCCAAGTCTCTCATAGAAATCATATTTCCAAGCCATGTCTTTACCTTTTGTAAAGTAGAGATGTCATTCTCCATCAATAGTATGTCATCTACATACAATATGAGGAATGCCACTATGCTCCCACTAACCTTCTTTTACACACAAGGTTCATCTTCATTTTAAATAAAGCCAAACTCTTTGATTGTCTCATCAAAATGAAAATTTTGTCTCCAAGATGCTTGCTTCAATCCATGGATTGACCTTTGTAGTTTATATACTTTATTTACATCCTTCGGATTTATAAAACCTCTAGGTTGTGTCATATACACATACTCATGAAGATTCCCATTAAGGAATGTGTTTTTAACATCCATCTACCAAATTTCATAGTCATGATAAGCTGTAATGACAAGCATGATCATGACGGACTTAACCATGGCCACTGGAGAAAAGGTTTGATCATAGTCAACACCTTGAACTTGTCTAAAACCCTTTGCTACCAATATGTCCTTGTAGGTTTGTACTTTATCATCCATGTTTGTCTTCTTATTGAAGACCCACTTGCACCCTATGGGTTTTACCCCTTCAGGTGGATCCACCAAAGTCCATACTTTGTCATTATACATGGATTCCATCTTAGATCTCATAGCCTCAAGCCATTTCTCAGACTCTGGGCCCTCACTAGCTTCTACTTAGGTGTTTGGATCATCATCTATGACCAACTCACTGCCTTCCTGAGTCACAAGATATCCAAATCTCTCAGGTTCAATGTGTGTCCTATTAGATCGATGAGTTTCCTATGTCACTTGAGGAATTTGATATTCCACAACATTTTGTGATTCTCTTTGTTTCTATTGTACTTCTATGGGTTCAATGTTCTCTTGTTGGCCTTAAACCTCTTTGAGTTCCACTTTTCTCCCACTGATTCCTTTGTAAATAAAAACCATCTCTAGGAGTACAACATCTCTAGAAACAAACACTTTGTTGTTAGATAGGGAATAAAATTAATATCTTTTAGTTTCCTTAGGATATCCAACAAAATAACATTTATCATATTTAGGGCCAAGCTTTTCAGGAAACATTTTCCTTACATAAGCTTCACATCATCAAATCTTTGTAAAATATATATTGGGATGCTTCCCAGTTCATATCTCATATGGAGTCTTCTAATGGTACTCGATTTAGTGTAAATGCGACAGTTTGTAGAGAATACCCCCAGAAGATAGTTGGAAGTTCAACTAAACTCATCATTGATTGCACCATATCCAACAATGTGTGATTCCTTCTTTTTGATATACCATTATACTAAGGTGTTCCAGGTGGAGTCCACTGGTATATAATCCCATGGGCTCTAAGAAGGTCCTCAAACTCTTAGCTTAAGTATTCTCCACCTAGATATTAACGAAGTGCCTTAATACTTTTGCCAAGTTGATTTTGTACTTCAATCATAAACTCCTTGAACTTGTCAAGAGTTTCTGACTTATGTTTCATTAGGTAAACATAACCGTACCTACTGAAGTCATCAGTGAAGGTAATGAAGTACTGATACCCACCTCTAGAGGTTGATCGAGAAGGCCCACATACATCAGTATGTATGAGTCCTAATAGATCACTAGCCCTCTCAATCTACCAGTAAAAGGGGTCTTAGCCATCTTTCACAACAAACAAGATTCACATGTCCCTATTGATTCAAAATCAAAAGAGTCTAGATAACCATCTTTATGGAGTCTAGATATGCAATTCTCATTTATACTCCCTAGGTGACAATGCCAAAGGTATGCTTTGTTTGATTTGTAGAGTTTTAGTCTTTTGGTATTAGCATTATAAACATTTGTCTTTAGATCTAGAAAATAAAGACCATAAGACATTAGGGCACTGTCATTTAATCCCATCTTTAGAAATAAAACATCGACCATTTTAATATGGAATTCAAGTACATCCTTGTCCATAAAAGATACAAAATGATGTTTATATTTATATAGGTACATCATACAGTTCATTAACTCTATTACAAGCCATGTGGTCAGAGATAAACTATAGGTTCCAACTGCATTGGCTGCAACTCTTGTGCCATTTGCAACTCATAGTTTCACCTCACCTTTTCCCAAGGGCCTACTTCTCTTTAGATCATGCATATTCAAACATATGTGACATCCACATCTAGTATCTAGTACCCATGATGAATGTATATACCTAAAGTGGATATCACCACCCCCATCTTCTTCATCCTGAATGCCTTCAAGTACAATGGATAGGTTCCTTTTGTACTTTTCTTTCTCCTCATATTGAGTGTTGAAGATTTAGACTTGGGCATAACCTCAAAAAACTTCATGGTGTTGCTTTCATCCTTGGACACATCTCCACTGGTCACAATCATGGATTTGTCCTTCTTCATTCTTGCTTTGGCATGAGTTAGCATACCAAGAAAATCTTACATAGGTATGGCCATATTATTCACATGATAACATGCAATAAAGTTGCTATATGATTCGGACAATGATTTTAGAATCATATACGTGGCCAACTCTTGGATCAAAGAGAATCACAGTTCTTCAAGATGATACACATGTCCAATCATATTGAGCACATGTTCTTCTACTGAGGTTCCCTCTGCCAGCTTAGACTCAAATAACGTGTTTATTATATCATTCCTTTCTTTCTTTGTAAGGCCAAGGTTCACTTTCTTAAGATGTGTTACCATCTAGAGAATCCCCATGTCCTCATAGTACTCATGCAACTCATAGTTCATGAAGCTAACCATAAGGTACTTTATCTCCAAGGCATCATTGCCATGCTTTCGTAAGCATCTACCTTTGCCCTAGGAGCATCAAGAGCATGTATTTCTGGAACTGGTTTATCAAGGACTAGTGCTTGCACTCTTCATTGAGAACCCTTTTCAAACTCCAAAATTATTTGTGGAAATGTGTCCTATCAAGTTTGTCCTTCTTAAGGACTGATTACAATACTGATGTGTTCGTCATTTGATTCTACAAGAGAAATTTTGTATTTTTTCAATACCCTTTTGATTTTATTTGATTTGAAAATTTTGACGATATCAATTAGGTCTTGAATCAATTATCTCTCCCACTATTTTATGAAATTTGATATCCGTCACATATCAATTCATAAGATTGCAACGTACAACCTCCTAGTGAGCCAAGATCCAGAATAATTCAACTATCACCCAGCCAATATGCCAACGTCTATAGTCAATTATTAAAGTAGGCAACTTCACCAACTACATCATATGAAATTCCTGGATAGATGATATGCACAACTCCTTTCCATAATCATATACATGCTTCCAGTTCTTAATCTAATTAAGACCACACAGTTAATCCTGGCCCAAAAGCCAACACGATAGATATGTACCCTGCTTTCGTAGAACCTACATATCTATTATCACACTTCCATGAGATAGATGGTGCACCATGATTTAGCATAACCTACGCTTGGTCGATCAAGATTTTCATTTTTGTTTCTAATGGAAAGCATATTAGACTTAATATTTTATCGAGGGAGTTTGTATTTATAAATACATATACTTTATCCAATCACCACATATACAGTACGTATCATATACATGTTATATCTCACAACAAAAACATGCAATAAAAAAGTGATGGTTATAGCTATCCTAATGTAATTCCTTAGAGACACAAGGAATTACCACAAAGGGTCCACATCACATGCAGAAACCTATTGTTGATGAAGATCTGTGCTTACCAATCTGGGTTGATCGGTTCAACCTTTGAACCAATTGGCTTACCTCCTGACAGGTTGTTTGGCCATCTCACCAGTCATCTGGTCCTTCTGTCCACCATCTATTGGCTCCTCCAACTGATCAGTCGGGTCCACCAGCTGACTGGTTTGACTCTTCCTAGTCGGTCCTCCAGTGGGTCGACTCGCCTATGAGATGGTCGTCTAGCTTCATCTTTTTTCATCTTCGTAACAGAAAAGTAAACTATCCTACTATTTCATGATTATTGAGAAACTTCAAGTTACATTCGAGGGGAGCAAAGGTAAGAGAGAATTTAAACTTTTACATTTGGAAGATAAGATAGAGGCTCAGTATGCAAACTGATATAAACATGATTAACCAACCACACAATCATGCACAAGAAATTAGGGCTAGTGGCTATAACCACGCTACACATCCACCATCAAAACTCACTTTTAGGGCGACACAAGTAAATTGCATATATATATATATATATGTATATATATATATATATATATATATATATAAGTTTGGGATTATCGTGTTATTGGATTGGACAAGAAATTATTTGCATCACATGCAAACTATAAAACCAAAAATCCAATCATATCGATTATCCCAAAATATAGTAGATTTACGGGGCTCTAATACCATTGTAGGGAAATATGGCTACAGAATAGAGCGGAAACAAAATATTTACTACCATATTCCCCATATACCATCAGATCACATCAAAAACTATAAGATGGGAAGGTTAGTTTCGAGGATATACCTGGTCTTGGAGCAAGTCAATCGACATCTCATCATCATTGTAGATGTACAATTGTCTTCTAGTTGTAGTGAGACTCATATGCTACACCTCCTGGTCTGCACCACGTACTACAAGTTGATGTTGTCCTCTTAGAGGCAAATAATAGCCTCCACACCTCTATGGAAATCCACACAGACTTCCTAGAACTCCTGTCATCCTATTAGAACAGACAGGAAGGAGTTTCCCTACTGTTGGTGTACTAGTCACCAACTTACTCTCCCACATTTTTTTCTCTCTATAATCCTTCACTTTAGTGGGTAGGATTTGCTCAGTCTCTCCATAGGTTACCACAACCAGAGAGGACAACAATTGTTAGAAGAAATTCAGTTGTACTCTGTGAAGCACCCAATACCCCTCTATTTATAG
The DNA here is from genome assembly GCA_963693085.1 of Alisma plantago-aquatica. Lineage (NCBI taxonomy): Eukaryota > Viridiplantae > Streptophyta > Magnoliopsida > Alismatales > Alismataceae > Alisma > Alisma plantago-aquatica. The sequence goes on from OY856410.1 coordinate 1,544,640,976, forward strand.
GAGGGGTTAAGGTCTAGCTTCCCATTTTGTGTGGGAGTGGAAAAGACTGAAAGATCTTAAATTTTCTCGAGGATATACTTGGTCCTGGAGCAAGTCAATTGACATATCATCATCATTGTAGATGTGCAATTGTCTTCTAGTTGTAGTGAGACTCATATGATACACCTCCGGGTCTACACCACGTACTACAAGTTGATGTTGTCCTCTTAGAGGCAAACAATAGCCTCCACACCTCTATGGAAATCCACACGGATTGCCTAGAACTCCTATCATCCTATTAGAATAGACAGGAAGGAGTTTCCCTCCCATTGGTGTACTAGTCACCAACTTGCTCTCCTACATTTTTTTCTCCCTGTAATCCTTCACTTTAGCGGGTAGGATTTGCTCAGTCTCTCCATAGGTTACCACAACCAGAGAGGACAACAATTGTTAGAAGAAATTCAGTTGTACTCTGTGAAGCCCCCAATACCTCTCTATTTATAGGAGGGGTTAAGGTCTAAATTCCCATTCTGTGTGGGAGTGGAAAAGAATGAAAGATCTTGAATTTTCTCAACCTACGAGCACCAAACTGGTCAGTTCACAAGCGATCCATTCAGTTTGCCATGTGAACCGGCCGTTTTTCCTATTTCCTAATCGCATATGAATTTGGCAATTTGTTTCCAATTAATGCTAAACATCAATTCCTTGCACTAATCGAATTGAGCAAGTGAAATGATCAACTTTTCTCATACATTTGAGAAAGTCATCAGAACCTTCGGTTGGCATGACCGAGTTGATCGGTTCACCAGGTGAACCGGTCGTCTTACCAAACCTAAGCCGATCAGTTCACTCAGTGAGTCGATCGGTTGGTGCCCTGATTCATGCAAAACTTAGCCAATCAATATCAATCAATCAGACACTCCAAATGGTTGCTTCATCACATGAGTTGATCGGTTGGGAGTCCAGTAAGTCAATTTGTTGCTTGAATTGAATACCTAAATGATTTAGTAATCAATCCAATCATTATTCAAGATTAAACTCCTCTTCTAGGTCAAGGCCTCTGTGTGTGACCCTATAGATCCCATATTATGTTGGCAGTGAATGTCCATAACATCTTATGACCTCACAAGTAATGAGTGATGCCTAGTCACATATTAATGCTACCCAAGTAAATGGAAAGTTGGAGAATAACTTCAACCTACAATTTGTATATGTTGTTATAATGTTTGCATAGTTCATTTGCCACTGATATCCAAATTGAACTCGAGGTATGGAGTAGTCATCCTCTTTATCATTCAATGTCATTCTTTGAACCAGAGAAGACTGTCTGAGATATATGTAAGCCCAATATCACATATTGACTCACATGTGCATGGCCATGCGTTTAGCAGTCTCTCCAATCAATAGGCATTGGATATCATACTCCTGTAGGAGGGATAAATCCCATCTACATCACTCACAGTTAGTCCCCGTGTGTCAAAGTCACCCAATCATCACCTTTATAATAACCCTTATTCACGATTAGGTTTAATGATTTCAAAGCATACCAAACGACATGTGATGAGTGTAGTGACTTCATGTCTAGGAGCCACAATCACCACCAACACTGTGAGAGTTAACTATGACTACCATGGTAATGGCTTCCGTGTGTCACTCTCATGGTGAGCCTACCTGATACACTATTCTCTAGCATGTATCTGTGTGCTTGGTTTGTATCTGCATATCATGACTAATGAGATTTTATCATCATCCAACTCACACTCTGATGTTATGTGTTACTACTGTCTGTCTACCTTCCACAATACAAACCGATCAGGAGCATAATGAGAATGTATACTCTTAACATCTGTATGATCTCATTGTTCAAGTCACATACTTGAACGCATACGTCATTGAGTAATATCATTCTCTAGACATTTATAATGTTACATCATTATCTCATAACGGAATTAAACAAAATAAATTGGAAGCTTTCTTTAACATATTAATCAAATCATGTACATATTATGCCATTACAATCATCATTTGATTGGCTCTTTGGGCATAGATACCAATAATATCACTCTATAATAATATATCAGATCATCCTAATAACCAAGTATAAGCAGAGAGAAAATAGTGTTTCAATGGAACAAAAAAGTCGATTATATTGAATAGAACTGGGCTAATGGGCTACTCGCCATGCCCTAGGAGAATTTACTCGAACATGATGAAATAAGAAGATATGCAAACTAAAATGAGATCTATAATGATATAAGATGTGAACTACAAACTAAAACTGGATTTACCAACTAAGACTCGATTTACAACTAAGACTGAATTTACAACTAAGACTGGACACATTTTTCTTGTAGAGTCCCCCCTACTTTTATAGGAAGATGAGGAGTGGGAAAACCCTTAAGATATGTCTTTGTGGTGATGGTGTCTTCTGTGACTAGGATAATTTCTTGCTTCATCTAAAAGTAACATTGCTCAAACTTGACCTTGTTTATTTGGCAATTGACTAAGTCTTAATTTGCATTCTCTATTTCCACATAAAAACATGTGTAATTGGTCGATCTTTACTTTGTTCCTACTAAAAAATAACAATTAATTATTTCCCTGAATAGAAAGTGGAAGTTTTTATAGAATCGTCCTCCTTTAATTTCTTTGACCACTCATTAATTTCTTTGAAATGACAAAATGATCGGCCCATGTGTCTGGTCGTCCATTTGGAAGGCCGTGCAAAATATATTTTCTTGTAGATAACTAAATTTCCTTTCTAACGCATACTTGTGCATTAAATTTGAAGTTTGTACGTAAAAATCATGGTACTTTTGGTTCTGGGTATACATGAATTTCAGGCATTGCTGGAAATTGTGCAAAACATTTTCTAAGAGAAATTTGAGAATTTTTGTGCTTTGAAATAATTGCCTATTTTCTTGCAAAACACACAATAATCAAGTTAAAACTCCAATTTAAGCAAGAAGACCTAAACTTAGATTTTTTTTTCTAAAACTATCTAATAGCTAATAACTTATTCTTAATTAAAGGTAAACAAATGTACAATAAAAGGTGATGAATATACATCCATCAAAATACCATGCAGTTGAGATTTTGCTTGTACTCAAGCAAATATAATCATAAATAATTTCAATTTATACTAGCAACATGTTTATCCTCACCCTCATAGCATCACTTTGTTCCTTACCTCCTTATTTGGGCAAGCAACCCAATCTCCTAGAACCATGTAACACAAAATTCAATATTCCATATCATAACATATTTCTATCTTGTTTTGAAATTGAGACTTTGTAGGAAATATGCTTCTTCTTACTTCTGCTTTGACACACATATATTTTCTTTTCTTTTCTTTTCTTTTTGTGAGTTTTTGCACAGGAACATGACAAAGAAGGTGCGGAAAATGATGATCTCTCCTCTATTCGACTCGGGATATATTTATTCATGTACTTGTGGTTACATTGATTACAATTTTTGTGTGTGCTCTTTGACATTTTTATGGTACACCCCTACTAGATAGCAGGGGTATGGAAAAATTTTGGTGGGGAGCATGCCACCCCAAACTTAAATTTTTGTCTGTGGGTGATTCTTTACTTTTTCTTTGAGAGAGAAAGAGGGAGAATTGTTCTTGTACTTATAAAATTCATTTTTTTTTCTTTTATTCGAGGAGTGTCATTGCATCAGATAGATTTTTCATGTCAATCACATTATACATGATTTATGACAAGTTAATCCATAGTTAAAAATAGAGAAAATTTATGTTTGGTTCTTAACGATTCCATACAACTTTCCAATATTTCCAAGGAGTGATACTAAGTTGAGATCATAGGTGACATGGTGAGTTCTAATCATGGAAATTTATTAAAAAAAATTGCAAAGTAGATTTACTATATTCCAAGGGAAGGGTATATTGATACATAATGTTCTATTCATACGGCCGACTATATGAGACCAAAAGTATAAAAATTAAAAGTATTTGAAAAAATCTCAAAACTAAGTTATATAACAAAATAGAAATTACAAAAGGTGTAAGATAGAGTGGGTGGAAGGAGTACTTACCACTCACCACCACCCTAGATTTAAAATTTTGCTCATCCTAAGAAAAACTAAAATATAGGATGGAGGGAAGAAAAGAAGAGGATCACCAGGGGGACCTGATAGCTCAAAGAATATCCAACTGGATGGAATATGTATGACGGTTGGGACATTCATTGTTGGAGCTTCATAGTGTACCGAATGATGGGATAGTTGCGGAAGATCAATGGGGCATTCATATTTTGTCTCACCTCACAATCCCTCCAATAGGAGCCACATATCTTCCTTTAGTAGTGAAGGAAATGTCAGAGATGAATGTGGTTTGGGGGAGATTGGTGGATGCTCAGAGAGTAGAACATCTAATGTTGAATGTGGAAGATCATGTGGAGGATCTAGCTTGGGTATCTTTTTGTCGCTTGGATCTACATGTTGTGGAGAGGGTACTGGTATTGGAAGAACTGGTTTGTCAGCCGAGTAAACTATCACATGGGGTTGTATGTATTCCTGGAAGATTATGCAACAAGGTGCATCCATGTCCTTTGTCGCATAGATGGAAGTTGGTGGATTTGGCATTGACGACTCATAGATGATGTAGTTGTCGTCGTAATCATCAAAATTGATTTCCCCAGGTTGTTCCATATCTACTTTTAATCAATTTGGATGTATATGGAGTCATTTGGGTCCTCTATTATGCTGAAGGGGAATTTTGATTCCTTCATAGAACATGTTCCCAACTCAATTGGCTCAGAAGGGATCACCTCACGATATAACGGTGGCATGTAAGGTTCTTGTGGAGGTGGAATCACCTCATATGGTTCATCCAGATGTGAAACAATGGGTGTTTGAGGAGGAATATAGGGCTCTTGATGAGTAAGCCCTTCTTCAAAAGGATCCACTAGTACATCTTGGGAGAGTGATGGTACATTATCCAAAATAGTCTCGACCAAGCTTGGATGATTATTGTAAAAATATGAATCTAGACTTGTAATAGAGAAGAGTGGTGGAGGATTTGGCTCTGGTTTCCCTCCGTCATATTGATCTGCATATGGGAGAATTGATGTTGATATGAAATGAATAATAGGATAAAAATCAGCATCACAAATAGTTCTATTCTCCTAAAACATCATGCAATCAACATTGGGATTAGTAGGTTTCATTATTGATATAGAATTAACTCAACATACCCCTCATAAAGATCTTGGTCCTGGTACCCCTCATATTGATTGTGGCATTTCTCCTTGTAATAGTCTTCAAGAGATGATGAATTGAAATTTTCATTACGTCCACCTTGGTGGGAAGATTCAACATTACAAGGTGTCATTATAGCATGAGGAGACACATTTTGACAATCTAGATATTTTGATTGGGCTTCTAGCAAAGCAGCTAGAAAGGCTTGGCTAGTTTCAAGTTTTGCCTGTCCTTCAGTTGCTAGCCTCTCTAAGGCCCTAAGTCTCTCTTTTTGTTAAGGATGATATTGGGTTTCACAAATAGGTTCATATTTCCTAAAGTTTGTTGGTCATACCCCAGTTAGAATATGGATAAAGGCAACATGGTTCCTGATAATGGCCTTTGGGAATTTGTGGTTTAGAGTTAACATCATACCCACCAGGATAGCAAGGCTTGGGATCATAAAAGGTGATAATCTAGAGACACATTCGGCCAATGTGGTGATGCATGGTTGTGATAGCCATTTGACTGATATTGTGAATCATAATGTATCAAACATTCCATTTGATATGATTCTTTAAAGATAAGTCAATGATTTTCACAAAAAAGGAGAACAAAAAAAATTACAAAAATAATCTAGGAAAGCAATAGTGCTAGAATGGAAACCTGACAGAAGAGGAGTTACACTTTTGAAATGGTGCTTGTAAGGCAGAAAAAATTATGAAAATATAGCTAAGTAAATTATGGAACAAGATAGAATTTATTGAACAAGACTAACAAATTATAAGGAAGTAAAATTACAAAATAAACTAGAAAGAAGCAAAGAAATCATGGAACAAGTCTAAAATTATGGAATAAGGTAAAGAAATTATGGAACAAGTCTAAAAATTATAAAACACCATGAAAATTATGAAACAAGCTAAAAAATATAAAACAAAACTAGAACTTATGAAAATAAGAAATCCTAAATATACACAAGCGATTGGATTCAAAAAACAACGTGTGTCGTTTACAACAACAACGTCAAATTGATGTGTGTCATTGTACATGCAACAATCACTAGGAAAAGTCTTAGAGTTTAACCTTCTAACTAGGTTATAAACTTGATACAAACACCAAGTTAACAAATTATAGATAGGTACCAATCCAAGGGACAATGGGAAGAAGAGTTGAAATCCAAATCCAAATGCTAATATGAGAGGGTAAATTATGATTTGAGAAAGTGTAATTAAATATAAGAATAGAAATAATGTGCTCAAATAAAGATTATCTAATCAAGAAATAAGTATATGGGGTTTCCAAAGGATCACCACTAAAACTGTGTTTCTGTTCAACTAATCAACTACTAAGCTCCAAATATCAAATCAGGACCTTGCAGTTGCATGTCCTTATGGACAAACTCACAAGGGTCAGACTTCCCGTACACCTGTTGGTCTCGACGTATACAGATCATTATCTAACCGTCCAACATGCTACTATCCACACTCATATCAAGAAACATGTGAATTCAAACTTGTGTTAGAACCCAAGGCTCAGGTGGTCGCGTCACCAAAGGTTATAATAGAAATAAGATTAGAAGGATGAAAAGATGATAATCATAATTAAATAACTATTTTTCAATCTTATGTAGATCCAAGGTCATATCATTCTATAAGAATATATTAGATCATCCTAATAACCAAGTATAAACAAATAGAAAACATCATTTTGATGGATCAAAAGAATTGATTATATTGAATAAAGCCAGGCTAAGGGGCTACTCCCCATGCCCCATAAGAAGTTACTTGAAAATGATAAAATAAGAAGAAAAGCAAACTAAAATGAGATCTGTAATGATACAAGATGTAAAATTACAAACTAAAACTCGATTTACAAACTAAAACTGGATTTACAAACTAAGACTTGATTTACAACTAAGACTAAATTTACATCTAATATTCAGTTTACAACTAAGACCGGATGTCTTTTTCTTGTAGAGTCCTCCCTACTTTTATATGGAGATGAGAAGGGGGAAAATCCTTGAAATATGACTTTGTGGTGGTGATTTCTACTTTGACTAGGATAACTTCTTACTTCATCCAAAAGTAACATTGCTCAAACTTTGACCATATTTATTATTTTGGTAATTGACTAAGTCTTAATTTGCATTCTTTTCTCTAAATAAAAACATGCGGAATTGACCAATATTTCCTTATCCTAGTCAAAAATAAAATTAAGTATTTCCCAGAATAAAAAGTGGAAGATTGCATTGAATTGTCTTTCTTTAATTTTTTTGACCACTCATTAATTTCTTTGATTCTCTTTGTTGTAAAATTTTTGAAATGCCAAAATGACCGGTCTGTGTGGCCATTCGTCCATTTGAAGGCCTTACAAAATAGATCTTTTTGTATTGGACTAAATTTTCTTTCTAACATTTATTTGTGTGTTAATATGGAGTCCGGATGTAAAAGTAATGACACTTTTGATTCTGGGTATACATGAATTTCAGGCATTGTGGGAAATTGTGCAAAACATCTTCTAAGAGGAATTTCGAAAATTTTGGCACTTGAAATAATTGCCTACTTTCCTACAAAACATAAAAAATCAAAAACTCCAATTTAAGCAAGAAGAGATAAACTAAGATAATTTATGCAAAAACTATCAAATAGCTAATAATTTATTCTTAATTAAAGGTAAAAATGTACAATAAATGGTGATGAATATACATTCATCAGAAAACCATCGACCCTCACACCTCTAGGGACCAACACAAAATCCCAACACACTATAAAAGCCATCGGATCCCACCTCACAAGAAGAACCATCAAGTTATATCACTCAAGGTAATCCATCCATGAGAGGAAACCCTAAGTTTAGCCCTAGGTAGATGTCACCATAAAAACCAAGGTGTAACAAGGTGCCCCATGGTACAAAAATCTCAAGAATGATAAGAAAACATGTGAGGCACATCAAACATGTGAAAAAGTTACATGAAAACCCCTATATATTAGTAAATTGCATAAAAGTCCAAAACAAGCATATAAATTAATAACTTGCACAAACATTGTCCAAACTGGAGCAAAATTGAAACTTAACTTTATCATATGATATAAAAGCACATCTTAGGGTTAGATTAAAGTTTTATGTTTCCAATTAAGGTAATCAAGTATGTTCAACCAAAAAGCAAGGTCAAGGGTCTTACAAGTCTACTTTATTGCAAGGAACATAGATTAAATGATAACATGATGACAATTCCATGCTGAAAAAGGGGTTACACGGTTTTAATAACAAAAAACACAATATGAGGTTCTCCAACTTCTCCCATTACTTGTGTGTGAACTCTTTCTAGATACCAATCATTGTCTTTTAAGTCATAATACAATTATAGACATCACTACCAAAGTAATTTGGAGCTTAAAGGTCACATGCATAGTATGCATAGGGAAGAGGAATATAATCATGGAAATATGATTAATTGGTTGCTAAATGGTTTAGGAAACTAATTATATCATTAATCAGCTAACTAGTAGTCCAACATGCAGACATGTCTAGGTCCAATCACCCAACTAGACTGAGTTCAACAGCCCAACTAGACTAGGTCCAAACAACTGACTGAACTGGGTCCAGTGGACTCAACTTGTGATTCTTGTGTGGGAAATATTGTGAGACAAAAGTATTCACCTTCATGAGGAATTTGACCAGTCATCATTCCCATCAAGGGAAGAGGGTAAGAGTGGTGGTTGTGCAACACTAACACATTGCCAGCGGAAAGGAATCTCCTTCCATACTAGCTCTTGAAGTGCAACATAGAGTTCCCTATCATCCATATAGAAGGTGCAAACACATGGACATGTTGGCGACCACGTTGGGAGAACTTCTTTGAAACCATCCTCCTTCTTTGTTCTTGAGATATTTTTCACCATATATACTCCACTAAGAAGGTGTGAACTCACAAGCCTTCCTTCCCACTATATCGTCATTGATGAGATCCATAGGTTGATACATGGAAAAAATTGTATGCTACATCCATTGTGCCTACTAATCTCTCTCTATCTCTCTCCATAGATTCCTATAGTGGTAAAAAAGCCACATCAATCTACTATATATCAAGATTCGAAATCAATTTGATCATATTTCCTTATGATGCTTGTGTCATTACATATGATGTGAGCGATTAACTATTAAAATTCTTTTTTAGTTCCACATACTTTCATGAAGATTTTCCTTTAAAAAAAAGTAATATATATACAAAGATATAATATCTATAAATCATACATGTCACTATCAAAAATGTTTTTTTGGTGGATGTGTGCATGGTTATGGCAAAATATGCTTTTGTGTACATGATATGGATGAAGCCTTTTCTAGGTGATTGATATTTAGATTGCATGCCAATCCTCACATGTTATACCATGATGTAATGTCTATATTCCTTCTTACTCTCCTTGCATGTAACTTAATGATTCTACATATTATGTAATAGAGATAGAATATAATAAGCTTTAGAGGACTTGGCATGAGGAGGCAACCTAAAGATCCAATAAACATACATGGAGCCATCGTGCTATACAAATGAAGGTTTATAAGATGAAGATGCATATGATGCAGTAGGCCATAGTGGATAGTAATCCTTTGTGGCTTCAAATAATTACATTATTGTGGCCCCAACTAATGTTATTTATTATATGATTATCATTGTGGATTGTTGATATGATGTGTATATGATACATATTATAAGTATGTGGTGTGTTGATATGTATACATAGATATGTAAATCGTCAAATAAACGTTAAGTCTTAGATGCTTTTTGTTACACCCACATCCTGTGATTACCACTAATCATGATATTAGGGCATAAGTTTGAGGATTTAAACATAATTTAGATCACCCTTATTTTTTTCTCTTTGATTTAAAACTCCTTGTTTTTGCACATTCAATCAGATAATCTAAATATTCAAGGTGATTTAAAACATAACTATACTAATCTGATTTCAACAATTAAGATACACATTTAAACATTTTCCATGTACATACGACATGATAATCAGATACATTCTCTCTTATTAATGAAACAAAGATACATATCCACATTTACAACTCTATCACTCCTATACAAGGACCTAGAGTGAAAAGGACCAACTAAACTTAACTAATAACATACTTAACTCATATGGCATATCTACACTGATGCAAAGATATCTTCAGTCCACGAGTTATCCCTAAAAATTGTGAATAAAGGGGTGGGCCTACTCGCTCAGTGAATGGGTACTTCAAAGAAAAGTTTAAAGTACTTACATAATTACAAATATATTGTTGAACAACTAATATCAATTAGAACAGCAACAAGCTTTAAAGAGACTAATCATTCATGTATAAATATGGCAGCATACTCTACATATCTACAAGAGTAAATCAATATTTGAACATGCTTGATTGATCACAAAGAGAACTAATAATTCAGAAATATATAAAGAATAATTGAATAACTGCACACACTTGGTTAACCTCTCATTCATATTATTATTCCCTGAACCCACATGAGGTGTACCACAACATGTGAAACAATCACAACGAGCTAAGATCTCACTGGACAAGGCTTAGAAGCATGCCCAGGTTCCTAAGTATATATCTCGATTAAGACCTCTTCTAAGCGGGCCTCAGCATGTGTACCTCTCGGTAGATAATGGAAGAGGCCGGATATCTCATACTCCACCTCTCAACCTATATACTCAGGCGGCGACTCAAAGCCCTTGGGCTTGTTGTGCACCAGCGACCTATCAAAGATATCCATTGATCACCACAACTCATATCAAGTGCCACTGTTATCCCGGGTTGGTGTTGGATACCAATCATTTAAGGAGTGTGCCCTCACTAACCTAGGCCCCCACACCCCACAATGATGCGCTTTGACTTACTTTGACCTATGGGAGACCTCCGGTCAGGAAGAACATTTTCTCCTCACTGTACAGGCCTCTTGTGAAGGATTTTATAGTATTTACTACATCTAAAAGTCTAATTCACTCTTTAGATTTAAAGTTCAAACATCACATCAACATTTCTTACTTTAGATTTGCAAATAGTTCATGTCGTTGATCATCTGTAAAATGTACCACATAATGAACTACTAAACATCACCACATCTCATACTTAGAAACACTGATATCACAACACTTGATTCACTCAATACCCTATCCTTAGGGTTCCATTTTCCTCATCCACATATCACATAACTTGCATAAGGATTTAATGTGTCATAAACATTCATTGAATAAAGATTGTTCTCAGCAGTTGACATATAACCAAACATATATATGAAACCCTATCAGGAATTGAACTAGGATTTTCATGCCATTTTGTGAAATATCATGCATCAAGAATAACCTTGAACAAATGAACTTATGATGATAAAATAACCATATCAATTGAATTTCATAATGTCTATTTGCAAAATTCCAACTTTCCATTCATTTAGGATTTCACCCTCTTTACTGATAAATCAAGAAAACACTAATAACATCAAATGAAATCCAAGATAGTATTCGACATATATGCACTACACATTTAGATAAAATATTCGTGCACAACAAAGAGATTCAAATAGGCAAACTTATTTATTCAATTGTACAACAAATCTCAGACATAGCCGAACACCCTGGATTTCAATATATTCTTATAATCTCTGCAATTACTTTACACAAATTTTCATCCATTGATATGCCTTCAACAAACTATAGTTCTTTTTAACAAATTCACATCTTTTTGAAAGCCATTTGTTTTCTATGATTTCTCTTATTATGCATTTTAACTTCTTCCTACTTATCCTTCTCATTTTGATCATATAGAATAAACATCTGTAACATTGAAACATTCAAGGTAAGAATAGTATATTCATCATTGTTGCTAGCACTGTAAGAATTTATTTTAGATTACACTTTGTTCATGTTGCATTTCTCCATTTGTTCAAATCACACTTCTTACATTTCAAATCTATTTCTTATCCTTCGTTCATACTCATTTATATATTGTTTATCAATCTTTCACATTTGCAACCTTTAAACCCATGAATACTATAACTGCTATTTTCTTCTCATATTCTCAGGATTTTATTTTATAGAGATGTTCATGCTCAAGTTCAAATCACTATTGACATTCCTTGAACTATTACAACCCTAAACTATCTAGGGTTTGATCCTTATCAATAGCATGATGTTATTGTGACATGATTTTACTCCCTTATTTTGATATGCAAATCTTAGCTCTCTTGAGGTTTGCTAAAACCTTCCTTGTCTTTACCACTTGGATTTTTTTCTCATACTTGACATTTCTGATAGGTTACCTTCTTTATTTACCTTACTAAGATTTCATCTTTGTATTATGTGCCATTAATACATTCAATATACATGTCTACCATGGTGGTTATGTATCATTCAGAATTCATTCTCTTACCACAACATCCCCACATTACTCTCATTAGGGAGGATATAAAAGAGAAGGTGATTCTAGGATTTAGAATTCCAAACTTCAAGTATTCACTTAATACATTTTCTGTATCTAGGTTTAATTACTCATTGTTAAGGAGACTGGATATTTAACATATTCTCACATTTCCCAATATCTCTCTTTTATCATCTATATTACTCCCTCATGTTTCAGTCCCTTCTTTATTTTCTATCATCGACTGCTTGTTTGCTACCCTTCCTATGTCATTATTTACTTTTACTTATCTCTTATGATCATGTTTTTCACTCTGGTGTATGACTCCATATTCCATGCCTAATATACATTCTTATTATCCTTTTACTTTTATCTAGTTGAAATTCTAAATCAATATTCTCCCCACTAATTTTCTTATGCATAGTACATTACATGTTCTTCATTTTGAATCAAACGGCTCATGTAGGGGTCAACCATAGTTTCCTTTTCAATCAAGATTTTATGTTCTAAATACAATTTGCCTTTATATGAGTTGTTTGTTTATTTAGCTGCACATTAACTTCTTTTGAGAACTAGTTCCATTCCATCACAAGGAACACATTGAATACACTTGATGTAAACTAGGTTACTACTATATATAGACTTTGAATCAAAAGCTAGTAAAGATGAATGCATTAAACTTTACGATAGAAGTAGACATTTCATGCTCTCCATTATATCATGTGACCCTCCTTTCTAAATCAAACTCATCATTAACATCACTTCCTTTTTGTTTCATCTTAGTTTCTTATCCTAGTCTTATAATTTACATGTTCATGTAGTTCTCTTCGCTTTCATTCTTATGAAATTCATTTCTTTGTACTTATTATATACTTAGCTCTTTTCTCCTATTTTCCCTTTATTGTAGAGTACATAAATACATTTTACTCGATTATATGAGACATTCATTCTAATTGATTCTTTCTATCTTGGCTTTCCATGTAGTTTTCTCTTATCTTTCCTTGATTTCAGATTGGGTAAAGTGCCTCAATTAGTTATATAGTTCAGTTCTATTTATCCATCATTTCTTCTTCATTTTGTATGTTGCATACTAATGTATGTCTTGTATCTATATTCCCTCTTCCTTCATTCCCAATATAGGGTTTTCTTATTTGAGACACCAAAGTGGGATATTAGATATCAGTTCTAATTGATTCTTAGATATTCTAGTCTTTCCCTTCTATTGTAACATCTTAGTGAATGTACATTCTCACTACAATATGGGTCTAATTTATCCAGAGTCTACTCTTATTATATTGTTAGTAGGAGTCATTAGATTCCAGTAATGCACCCTGCCAACCGGACTAGGATGAACCTACAGTCTTGAAGCCAAGACCTACTCAACATTAACCAATCTTGATTCATCTCAAACATGTGGAAAGAATATCCACTTAGGGCAAACTCATTTAAACATAACTTCCGGTCTACTTGATACAAAGAATATAAACAATAACTAAAGAAACTTAATGATATACAACAATCTAAAATAACCATATATATTTTACAAATTGATAATCTGAGTTTAAATATAAAGAGTGTTTCTATCATCTCCAATCAAACAACAATATAAAATAATAGTTGTATCTCATTCTATCTTTAAGCTCTTACTACTTCATTACTTTCCAGTCTCCTAACCCTAATATTTCTAGGATTTCTCTCTAGCCCATACTTCCTCTACATACCTGGCTAGGGCATCTAGAGAAGAATATATAGAGTAGCTTGATACTGCTCAACCGAAGGATTCACATACTAGGTCAGGATACCCAAACACTCACCTCCCAGAGCTAAAGACACATCACCTCCTAACTGCCACACTTATAACTATGACTTTCTATCCTAGTGGGCCCTGACAATTCAGCCTAAGCTCTGATACCAAGCAGTTACACCCACATCCCACGACTATCACTAACCATGAGATTAGGGCATAAGTTTGAGGATTTAAACATAATTTCAATCACCCTTATTTTTTTCTCTTTGATTTCAAACTCCTTGTTTATGCACATTCAATCACATAATCTAAATATTCAAGGTGATTTAAAACTTGACTACACTAATCTGCGTTCAACAAAAAAGATACATATTTAAATATATTTTTTTATTTCTCACACTAATCTCACACTTAACTCATGTGCCAGTTTTACTCTGATGCAAAGTCTTATTTAGTCCATGAGTTATCCATAAAAATTGTGAGTAGAGGGTTGAGCCTACTAGGTCAATGAATGAGTACTTCAAAGAAATAGTTTAAAGTACTTATATAATTACATATATTATTGAATAAATAATATCAATTAGAGCAAGAGAAATCTTTAAAGAGATTAATCATTCACGAACACAAATATAGCAGGTTACTCTAGATATCTACAAGAGTGAATCAGTATCTAAACATACTTGATTAATCACAAAGATCACTAATAATTCAGAAACATATACAGAATAATTGAATAATTACACACACTTGGTTTACATATAAGATTCCTTGTATAGAAGACTATTGGAATTTGATAATTGTTGATTTTATAGCTTTGTACGATTGATGGATGGTCTCTATATGGATACATTCTTTGTACATCGACTTTGTGGAATTGGTGTTGGACCCTTCCCATATTCTTAATAATAAAATGAGAGCATGCTTGAGTGATAAGAAAAAAAGGTTAACCTCCCATTCATCTTAAGTCTATCTCTCGAGTAAGAACCCTTCTCAGTGGGCCTCGACATGTCTGCCTCTCGGTGGCTAATGGGAGTAGCTGCATATTTCAAAATCCACCTCTCAACCTGGGTACTCAGGCGGTGAGTCAATGACCACAGGCTTGTTATGCACTAGTAGACCTACTGAAGATGTCCAGAGATCATGACAACTCATATCTAGGTACCACTGACATCCCCAGTTGGTGTTGGATACCAATCATTCAAGGAGTCTACCCTCACTGGTCTAGACCCCCACACCCCACAATGTTGTGCTCCAGCTTACCTCGACCTACGTGAAACCTCCAGTTGGGAAGCAAGTTTCCTCCTCACAGTGTAGGCCTCTTGTGAAGGATTCTACAGTGTTCAGGGCATATATTAGTCTAATTCACTCTTTAGATTTATAGTTCAATCATCACATCAACATTTCTTACTTTATATTTGTAAATAGTACATTTCATTAATCATTTGTAAAATGTATGAAAAATTAAACTACTGAACATCACCACATCTCATACTAAGAAACAATGATATCACAATACTTGATTCACTCAATACCATGTCCTTAGGGTTTCATTTTCCTCATTCACATATCACATGACTCGCATAAGGATTTAATGTGCCATAAACATTCACTGAATAAAGATTGCTCTTAGCAGTTCACATATAACCAAACATATATATATATATGAAACCCTATAATGAACTGAACTAGGGTTTTCACTCCATTCACTGAAATATCATACACCAAGAATAACCTTGAACAAATGAATTTATAATGAAAAAATAATCATATCAGTTGAGTTTCATAATGTCTATTTCAAAATTCCAACTTTCCATTCATTTAGGATTTCACCCTCTTTACAGATAAATCAAGAAAACACTGATAACATCAAATGAAATTCAAGATAGTATTTTACATATATGTACTACGCATTCAGATAAACTATTCATTCATAACAAACAGATTCAAATAGGCAATCTTCTTTGTTCAGTTATACAACAAACCTCAAATATAGCTGAAAACCCTGGATTTTTGTATATCCTTATAACCTCTACAATTACTTTAAATTTATTTTTTTGATGGTATATCTATTTCTAATATGATTTTATCATCTAAAATTCATTACAATAGAGAAATAGTCCATTTCATATCATCTTGCAAAATCTAGATCAAAATGACAGTTTTGGGTTTGTAGTCGCATACATAGCAATTGAAGATTATTGATGATTTATCTCATTTGCGTTCAATCTACTATTTTACAGATACCTAGTCACCCTAAGATGTAAAAATACCTTAAAAACGCAGCCCATCTCTAAAAATCTTGAGTCCATATCAAAACCCTAGAAAATCACTGGTTTCTTCCTTTCAACTCGAAAACTCTAGAAATGGAGATTAGTCGAGAAAGAGTGAGAAAAGGGGAAGATTTGATATCATTTTGAATCAAATTAGAGGTGTGGAATCTTGACGTGTTAGAGAAGATTCACCATGAAAGGCTATGCAAAGAAGCTAAACTTACTTGATTTCATCATATCTCGGATAGTGAAATCCTAGGTCAACATATCCATCACTTTCTCCTCTCAAAACCCTAGCTCTCATCTCTCTCTAAAATTTCATTTCTCTATAATGGAGCATGAAATATAAGAGCTTCTTGGGTGGTATCTTTCTCATATATAGAAATTTAGGTGCTTGGGTATTTTTGCACACTGACCCCTCACTATACTTTCTCGCATTTCAGTAAATTTTTCTGTCATAAAAATGTTATTGTAATTCATTTATTTCAGAGGTCAAACATCCTCCAAAAATTATGAAAAGTTATTAGGATGTCTAAAATTCAATTTCACATATCGATTAAAAATTTCAGATTATTCTGAGCTACCAATAAATAACTAAAAATGAAACATTACACTATTGAACAACACTCTTTCAGCATGGTCGGTCAAAATATAGTTCGACCGAGAAACACATTTAAAGAAAATCTAAATATTCTAAAATTTTTCACTAGCATGCATGATTGTGTTATCCATATCATATCCAAAATTTTATTAAATGCAAGTTACGTAGAAAATCTAAAAAATCATTTACCACACCGCTATCCTGATCAAATTCCTTATTCATATACTATTAAAACCCTAATTTTTGCTGACTGGGGTTTACATTTAACTCTTCAAATTATAATCATACTTAGAGTTCCTTATTAGGTTTGAAACATCACAATTACGCTAACATCATTAATCAAGTTTAAATGATGTTCAATCTAATTAAACATGTAATCATTTAGGTAAATCATAGTTTACCAATTAAGTACAAATGTGGTCATAACAATTCTCCCCCTAAAAACGTTTCATCCCCAAAACATAAATATGCCAACAAAGTACATTCAAAATTTCTTTTAAACTTCTAAAATCTAATGTGTCACTATACTCTTGTATTTCATATTAGAATGTTATTTTCAACGTTGATTCCTTTGTTTCTCTTCTAATCACAATAGACTTAAAGCAAGCTTTCTCAATGATAGCAAAAGAATTTTCTATGTCACAATCAATAATACAAAAGAGAAAGATAAACAAACATTTTTAATCATGACATACCCTATCAAGGTGTTACCTCGGTACTGGCATTCTGATCCCACTATCTTAATTCATACACTTCAATCTATACTTATTTGTATGCATCACATCAGAGTTACTAAAGACAGACCACCTTTCTATTTTGAATTTCGCTATTTTGTCACTCTAATAGAAAAGCACTCATAAGTTGCAATACTAGAAGTAACAATAATTGTATAAAATTGAGTCGGACTACTGATATGAATGATTAAAACCATAATACTCATTCCAATTTAATATATTGTTGGTGCATGTACAATGGAAGTCATATGTAAACAAATTTTCATCCCTTGATATGCCTTCAACAAATTATACTTCTTTCAAAAAAATTAATGTATTGTTGAAAGCCATTCGTTTTCTCTAATTTCTCTTCTTATCCATTAGAACTTCTTCTTACTTATCCTTATCATTTTGATCATATAGAATAAACGTCCCTAACATTAAAACATTCAAGGTACGAATGGATTATTCATCTTTCTTGCTATCATTTCAAGAATTTATTTTACATTATGCTTTGCTCATGTTTCACTTCTCCTTTGTTCAAATCACATCACACTTATTACATTTCAAATCTATTTCTTATCATTCTTTCATACTCATTTCCATATTTTTTATCTATCTTTCACATATGCAACCTTTAACCCCATGAATACTCTAACTGCTATTTTCTTCTCATATTGATGATCTCAGGATTTTATTTTATAGAGATGTTTGTGCTCAAGGTTAAATCACTATTGGCATCCCTTGAACTAATACAATCCTAAACTATCTAGGGTTTGATCCTTATCGATAACGTGATGTTATTGTGACATGATTTTACTCCCTTATTTCGATATGTAAACCTTAACTCTCTTGAGGTTTACTAAACTCTTCCTTGTCTTTACCACTTGAATTTTTTTTCTCATACTTGACATTTCTGATAGGTTACCTTCTTTAGTTACATTACTAGGGTTTTATCTTTGTATTTTGTGTCATTGATACATTCAATGGACATGTCTACCATGGTGGTTATGTATCATTCAGAATTCATTCTCTTACCACTTCATCCCCACATTACTCTCATTAGGGATGATACAAAAGAGAAGGTGATTATAAGATTTAGAATTACAATCTTGAAGTATTCACTTAATACATGTCTTGTATCTAAGTTTAATTACTCAACGTCAAGGAGACTAGATATTTAGCATCTTCTCACATCTCCCAATCTCTCCTTTATCATCTATATTACTCCCTCATGTTTGAGCCCCTTCTTTATTTTCTATCATCAGCTTCTTGTTTGCTACACTTCCCTATGTCATTGTTTACTTTTACTTATGGCTTATGATCATGTTTCTCATTCTTGTGTATGATTCCATATTCCATGTCATATATACTTTCTTGTCATCCTCTGGATAGGAGTTTGACAACATTTTATGAACAATTTCAATGCTTTATTCAGAAAGTGTTTCTAATAAATGCATGGGGCCACTAATGTTGTCACTATCTTATTTTCCTTAAAGAGGCAAAAGCCTTGGATTTGGAACGAGATGTAGGAGGCTCTTAATCAAATGCATCCTATCAAGACATGAAAGTTACCCATGAAGCAATTTAACATTGCTTGTAAATCCTCATAATAGACAAGGAGTGGGGCATTTGTTGATCTTTTAGAAGATCAGACTTGACTGCGGGATCACCTCGAGATACATGAATTGTTCACAAATGACAAAGCAACAACAAATTAATGACGTACTCATTAACTGAAGACGCGCTGAAGGCACGGTCTGCTGGTAACAAAATTCCCAAGGTAATTTCTAATTTAAATCTGCTTACTATATAGACTATTTGGGAATGACTCCTTGGAACTCGTGATTTAGCAGTGAAAAAAGATGTCTGAATAGAATTTGAAACATTAAACAGCATCCTAAACTTGCCCATTTTACGTGATGGCACTTCTGTTATCGTTGGTGTCTGGCACCTCTGTTATCGTGTTATCAAGGAAGTTGAATGTCAGACTTGCAGGAGTCATGGACAGACGACCAGGCATATTCTCACCCAATGCAAACATGCAGCGCAGGCATGGACGCAAAGCCTGTTGAGTTTACTGTACAAGCTGCACCTATTGGACATGTCCAGGTTTTGTTCATATGACTGTACAAAACTAAAGAATTAGGGAATGGACTAGCAACTACACTTCTTTGGCTTATGATCATGCATAGGAAAAGGTGAAAGACAACGATAAAGGAGTTTATAAGATCGTGGTGACTGTGACTGATTACAAACCATATGCAGTTATTTGAATGCAGCAGACTTGATGCTAGCCTAGCCAGACGAAGTTAGGCAGCCAGAAAAGATTCATCGAAGTCAATAATCACGGATGCTTAATGGAAGAACCACGAGAAAAAAGAAACTTGAGGCAGTTCTGACGAAGCCCAACGGGAACATGGTTGCCATATTGCTTTGGCAAAGAAGAAACTGCTATGCTCGCTGACATGTAAGCTAAGAACCCGCTGTATAAGAAAGTAAATCATGAATCTGACTTTAGTCGTGGTATAAATCAAACATGATGGAAGAGGTGGAGGCCGCTTTGACTTGCTGGCCCAAGGTTTGGTAGAGTTTGGGTAAACCTTTGAAGAGTTCAATATTTCACATGTGAATGTGGAACCAAGTGGCACCCCTCACTAGTAGATGCAGCAGTTAACGGTTTTATTGAACCGGAATTTTCTAGTGGAAATTTTCCTCAGACCATATTCTGTTAGTGAAAGCAGATTTATGCTGATCAAATGTATTCTACTCAAAAAAAAAGTCAACACAAAACCAAGGCATTCACCAGTCGCAAGAAGCCTTATTACCAAATAGGCAAATACAGGCATTAATTTCTTAAGCAATCATTATCAATTTATAATCGTTATAGTTCAACCTCCTGGAATTCGCATGGAAGAAGAATTTCCGAGCCATAATCAGCTCAAGACCATGCAACCTTCCTGAATTCCCAATTGAAGATCATAATTATATTGAGCCCCTCATATTTGTCCCTTTATCGGGTTCTTCCAGAAGGTTGGGCATAGCAACTGTCTTCATGCTCCCACAACTTCTAGATCTTCCACTTTATGACGGTGAAATGTGCAATCATCCAGCAACTGGCAATAGGCCGTTATGCCTGAGCAAAGGTTCGACAGAAGGTTCCCGTCCTCGAAATGCAACAAAAACCTGTAGGGAAAAGTGGAGGAAAATAACTCCTTCAAGGAAATTACAAAATCCAAAAAATGCACAGTGAGGAACTCGTCAAAAGAAATCAGGCCTATACCATGAAGGATGTCACGTATATTATTTACTAATTACAGAAACCATGTTACAGAGGTTCACGCTTTTGTCTAGTGAGAATACCCAAGTTAAAACATTTTTTACAATTATGATTCTATTATAGCTTAGTCTGAATAAGTAGGCTTTATATAACTAATGGAGGTATTTCTCGTGGTTGTGAATTTCACCACTAGAAAAGTATCTAAGAAGCAGGGACCATCTGTCTCAAAAAGTGTAAAATTGTACTCTAGGTGCGCAAATACTATTGTCATTACTATAATACAATATGTGATCAAGAATCCGCATAGTGGGGAACTTGAATACTAGAATTTAATGTAATGAAATTGTCTGATGATTGAGGGAATAGTAAATCTCATAGATTTTGATCATCAAGTCTACCTTTGTATGGGGCTTACAAAGTCTACATATAGATAGTTGTCTCTGACTAATCCCAGTCAAGTTAACGAAAACTTTAAATAGGAAAACAATGAACATAGAACGAATAAGCATATGGCTCCGAACTGAATGTAGCTGTAAATAGAGAACGGCATGGAAAGATTTTATCAGTAATAAAGAGGCTTATCTTGAACCTGACCTGCAGCGGTGATTGTCCCCCACCAAGGGCAAGAACAGTTTTACGGAACCTATATCCAGTCTCTTTCACGGCCTGTCAGTTTTATTAAGCATAGAAAATATAAGGTCACATGCTAGAAGCATTTAATCAAGATAAAATGAGACATCTCATACGAAACAATATTTATATAAATCCAATTTTAGTACTATGAAAACCCACTACGGCTAGGTTTTGGGAAGCGGGAAGCGAGTGGCCAACCTTCCCTTTGTACTTCAGTGTGAAACGACTAATTAAGTGGACGCAATAAAGCAGGTTGTGCAGCTATAATACGGTGGGTGATGGTAAATCTATAATTATTTTTATTACATTTTCCATGGACTTGCTATCATAAAAGAACATCATGTTACTGACTTGCTTTAATTTATTATATAAGTTAATGAACAATGAACTCAAATTTTGATTATTTTAGGATATCGTATAGCATACTATAGCAGTCAAACCCACAAGTTAAGGGCACATCTATACCATGTTTTATATTTTATAATTATCAGAATATTACAATGAAATACAAACAAATATCACAGTTTATATAATTTATACCAGCTTAACAAGAAAATGCTTAACCAATCACTTCATTTAAGATTCCTCAGGTAGATGTAAACCACCACTTAAGCAGGCGCTTAAGCGGCAAAGCGGCCACTTTTTTAATCAGAGCACTATAGTTTTGGAAGCACAAGTGCCGTCTGCTCAGCATTTCTATTCTTAGTACTAACAAAACCCTCCAATTTAGTTTCATGGGTAGTCTCCAATCCTATCTTAAGAAACAAGCAAGGGACAAGCTAGAAAACTAACATGATAGTACAATTGCAAGGAAGATCTGGCTAGATAAGAGACATATACCTTGTTGTTATCTATACCAGCATCCTCAAAAGCGGAGAAGGCATCAGCTGACAATACTTCTGCCCACTGCAGAAGAATGTGTCTACGCGTTCAAATGATGTTTTATAAAATGGTAGAACATGGAAGAAATAACGTTTAAAACAGTATAAAAGTAACCTGTAAGACAAGAAATAACCTTTTAAAAGTCTGAACTCAGATCGATTTGATTGTTTAGTGTTACTGTGTTAGTGATGTTTTGTTAAAACATCTAATCAAGAACTATTAAATTAATGCAGAATATAATAGTAAATGTTGTGTTTAAATCCTTGACAGATGAAATTTCTAATCAGAGCACCCCTAAATCCAATTCATAGAACCTGCGAGTTCTACATGTAAGGTTGGATAAGAAATATGACCGATTTCTCTATGCAAATAATGTGGCATTAAGTGATGTCACACTAGGCCCACTACCAGTAGCCCGTCGAGAATGTTCACAGGCGAGAATTACACTCAGAGATGTGGGCTTCACCTGGACAGGCACACTTCAAACATAGGACCTCTTCCTGAGGAACCTGGGCTTTCACCATTGTGCCAACAACAGTAAGCATGGTCGGTTTATCATTATGTTCGAACTCAGATCGATTTGACTGTTAAGTGTTAGTAATGTTTTGTTAAAACATCTACTCAAGAACTAATAAATTATTGCAGAATATAATAGTAAATGCTGTGTTTAAATCCTTGACAGATGAAATTTCTAATAAGAGGCACCCCTAAATCCAATTTACAGAATCTACTAGTTCTACATTTAAGGCACGTCCACATATCAGAGTTCAAAACATGTCTTCTAAGTTGTGCACTCTGAAAAGGAAACATTTGTTCGAAAAATCCGAGATATAACCATTCAAATAGGTGACTGATCGAGTTTTCTTCAAAATGAAGGTTCGCAAGGGGTAACCCCAATAGGCAATTATGCTTGACTACACTCACTAACCCATGTCTAAGTGGACATCGATCAAGTGGTTGATTTCTCACCTACGCAGGTTTCAGATACAAGGTCTTCCTAAGAAGGGCAGAGGCACACAGCATTCACCACCAATCAGCCCCCGGCTGGCGATATACACTTTATTTCCACAGATCAAGGATGCTTTCATAAAAAAATATTGACGAAAAACAATATTCTTCAAATGATTTTACTAATTGGAGGCACTCAATAAGCCCCATTTGCAGAAAAAGTTACTTCTATTAGGAGCATATCCGAACTGCTTATGCATGTCTTCACCTGTCCGACATTCATACCTTCCATATTTTGCATGACAAAATGCCCATATAGATGTTAATGACTACCATAAGGTCGCAGGTCTTTAGAAAACCAAGTCCTCGTCCACTGAAATTGTGTCCATGCCATAGTCTCAAAGTCTCTTGTGACAAGGACATGGCGATGGATATGGAAATTTGTTAATATCTTAAAATTAAGTTGATAAGCAACATATATGGGATTAAGAGAGAGATTTCTCCCCCCCCCCTCTCCCACGCCCGTGGCGGAGGCCGAACGCCCGGGAGGGTGGTAAATCAAGGCGGCAGCTGGGATTCGAACCCGGATCCCTTTGTTAGGGGAAACCGTGCTTGACCACTTGAACCACTCCTTGTCGGCAAGTTGATAAGCAACATATATGTGTCATGTGTGTGGGTGTGTGCGCATAAGAAATGAAAAATAAGACTACCATTTCATTTAAGCTTAACGAAAAGAACCCTATACTCTAAAACATAATTGTCGAAATTTTTGTAATTCATGCCCAAATTGGGCGGAATTTATTGAAATTGTCAAAATTTATGTTGAAATCTTGTGAAATGCATGAAGATGTCTGAGGAACCTCTATTTCTATTTTTTGTCACCATCGAAATCGATATTTCGACATTTTGACCCAAACTTTGAACTATGTCTCTAACCCCTCTTATTTCTATTGTAAAAAATTCGAATTTGATATTCCCTATATTCCCAAGAATTAATAATCAGCGTCTTGATATTGCTACACCCATTTTCCAAATATGTTTCCTCAAAACTACTCATTTGTTATTGTTCGAGAGTCTATATTAGCCAATTTAGTTAATAGGTTAATTAGTTAGTGGACCTTTAGTGTCTCGGCCCGTTTAGATTACTTGGGACACAAGTCTCAGGGTTTCTCCCTTGCTCCTATATATAGGACAGGGGTGTCCAGTCTTGTATTCATCTAATCTAATAGAATCAGTTCAATACAATATTCTTTCACATGGTATCAGAGCAGTGAACAAAAACGACAGCGTGAATAGTAATGACGGCGGTGAACAGTACACAACGTGAATAGTGCGCGGCGTGAACAGTAATTCCTGCGTGACCAGAGGGTGTTCGCTCCTTATGGAAACCTAGCTGCCGCCCCTCCTCCCTCGCCTTTTCGGCGCGCACGCAGCCCTAGCAGCCGTCGTTGGTCTTTTCCAGAGAGCAACCGAGGGGAAGAACCCCCGCCTGCGGGTGGCCTCCGCCGTTGCCATGACTTAAGCCGGCTGCCCGCTAGGCATCTCCCGGCCTCCATAGCATATCTTTCTCTTTCTCAAACGATCTAGTTTTCTTTCCGTGCGTCGGCACCAT